>CM056448.1:37303352-37903352 GCA_029783895.1 Triplophysa bombifrons
CAAAACGGTTTTGTTAGTGCAATTCTTAATTCGAAAGAGAGAAATCCTTATGTGATAAAGAAAGCCAAAATATTAAATATAAGAATTTTGGGTATATCTAAGTGGTCTTAGAAATCTCATTTGTTTCTGGTCAAATCGTTTTAACTGATGGTTCAGTTTCACTTTCTATTTTTGATTTAAGGGGGTCATATATACACACATCTTGATTTAATGATTTGTTATTAAAATGAAAACAATAGTAATCCCAACATGATGTCATATTTGATTTACCTCTTTGTATTTCTCTGCAAACCTGCCGATCTTCTCGATCATCTCTGCTACGAAGATCACATCCACCTTGTCTGAGAAGTTGGGCGCCTCTGCGGTGTAAACCAACAGTTGCTGTGCAATCTGAACCGCATTGGTCAGATTCAAAGGCATCTGTACGCAGAAAAAAAACCCAAACATGTCTCATTATAAACCAACAGAAACCTGAATACATTACTTCATTAACCTGGTTGAAAAATGACAAATGGGTTAACACATTGCAAAGTAGCGAGTGTAAACTACACAAGCGATCCGCTACCTGGTTGATGATGTAAAGCACACGTGTGACATCTTTGGTATATTCACAGCGTGAATAGTCCTCCTCCGCCCACTGCCCGCCCCGGTCACAACGCCTCCACGCCCGCCGCTCCTCCGCCGAGCTGCCCGAATAGATGCCCGTACTGGTCACCTGACGTTTACAGGGAAGGTACGCAGTGATGCCGGCCAGTGTACGAGGCCACCTGAAAAACAACAAAGCGTTAGGGCAATTCCAGCATTATGGACGTGACATTTGCAGGGTCAAAACATGGAACGTAATCTCTCAATATATTGAGCCATCTGTTTATATCTTCCTAAATAGATGTTATACATTAGAAAAATATCAGCATATTCATTTTTTTATTATTTAAGATGAGAGAACTGTAAACTTACATGAATGAGACTAAATTAAATGCATTGAAATGCACATACAAAAAGCAATAATACCCAACAAATGGAGAACGGATGACTCATCATGAAGCGTAAAATAAAATAGTTATTGAGTCGAGTTTATTTATAGATTCAAAAAATGTGTACAATTGTACAAAATAAGCCAGTTAGACATGATGCCCTACGAATTGCCTCCATCATCTGATCTTTCACCACTAGAGTGCAGTAAAGCGCTAAAATAACAAAGCAAATATTTATTTTGATATTGACTGCATGAATTTATATACTCTCTAATACATAATGCAAAGGCGTATGCTGTTCACATTCATTTATATATTTATAAGATCAATATACAGCTGATATAACAATATATGTATTATATCATATAAATAAATATAATGTGAGTTGATATACAATCATACAATATCATATCATATGCCAAATAGGAAAACAATCTAAAACCAATAATAGTTCAAAAATGATCTTTGTCTTAAAATGATAGTCCAACCAAAAACAAAATCCTTTCATTGCTTGCACATCCTCATCTCATTCCCAAACCTGTATGACATTCTTTCTTCTGCATAACACAGATGAAGATATAAAAAAACGTTGGTAACCAAACAATACCGGATCTTTTTGACTCAATTGTACAGACACAAAACAATCGAGACATTCTTCAAAACATCTTCCTTTCAGCTCCACAAAAGAAAGAGTCATATACAGGTTTTGAATGACATGAGTGTGAATAAATGACAAAATTGTTTCAAGTTCGGTGCAGTTCGCTCAAAAATGACAAATAAACACTGAGAGTGTATAAATCTGATTGCGTGTTCCCTAGTATCACCTGTAATCGCCCTTGTTGTTTGACACCCGGTCTGGCAGGCAGTACTTAGCAGAACTCTCCAAAACCACAATGTGGACCGTCCTAGTGTTGTTTCCTCGACTGGTGCGCACTCGACACTCCCAGTTCCCAGTGAATCCCGGTTGGATGTTGGAGATGGTCAGAGCGCTGTGCAAAGACAAATCCAATTCATTATTCACTCTGACATGTGCATTTATTCAATGAGCGTTTATAGACAGCGACAAATGAGATGAATACACACAGAAGCTAGAAAACAATACAAGTAGCATAAGCACACTAGCGTTTTGAAAACCTTGATTTTTGGTTGCTGTCATTTCGTCTCCCACATATCCTCATTAAAATCCGGGAGTTTCCCCACACAATGTTGTAAATCATTCATTCATATTTCTGGTATACGCAACCTCACGCTCCAAGGCAAACATCGTTCAAGGTAAGTGACTGATGTATTTCTAGTGTGCAGTATTGGGTTTAATCCCTGGTTTCCATTACCTGGCTATCAGCGAGCAGTTCTGCACCATGCTTTTCTCTATGTAGATGCCCTGCGTGGCATCGGGTTCCACCATCTTCCCATCCTGATACCACAAAACCTGCATGTCCTCGTCCACGAAAGAGGCCGTGCAATGAAACGGCAGGCTGTCCCCCTGAAAGACGATCTGGTGCTGGGACGGCGTCATCTGGAATGAGGGGAGCTCGAGGGGCGCGTCTGAACAGGAGTTTGAGACAACAGAACCGTGAGACGAGAGAAAGAAACACGAAAGTTACAAGAACATTGCATCAAGTTCATGGAAAAAGACTGCGGTGAGCCACGGATGACTGCTATGCGTAGAAGATATTCACAAGGGATCTGAGAACAGAACTCTGGTTAGAAAGTCAGGTCCAACATTAACAATGTGAGGCTGCGGAGCTATTGTTGCTTGGATCGCTTTCAGTCTATGTGAGAGCAACGGTCTCTCAAAAGTCACTGATGTCTTGTTAGAAGCAAAATGAGTTATTATTGTGTGATAAAAGATCTGTTTGACCTCACAAAACAGAGATATAGCTGTGCAACATGTTTTATATCACGGACTGACTGCTAAGACCTAGCGACACTTCAGACTTCATATTGCACAACATCAATAAATATGATTAAAATTATTAATCAATGTGTAGAATAGTACTTGATAACAGTGTCACCAAAAACTATTTATCTAGTTTTTGTTTTTTTATGTTTCTTATTGTTAACTGCTATCCATTTATACATTGTTTTCTTTTTTATTGTTCTGTCTTAATATTGCTGGGTGTGTTTTTGTTTATTCCTAAAAAGAAAGAAATTTTTTACTAAAACCAATAACAGGGACATTGAGTCATCTTGAACTTGCCAATAATTTACTCAAAAATAAATTTAAAGGGATAGTGCACCCCAAAATGTTCGATGCCATACAAGAGCTTTCCCGGCCTCGTACACGTCATGGTAATTCTCACGGTCAAGATCCAGAAAAGTACTGAAGACATTGTTAAAATGGAGCATCTGATCATGGTGGTTCAACTGAATTTTTATAAAGCGACGAGAATACTTTATGTGCGCAAAAGAAAAACATATTCAACTCTCCCCTGTCAGTCTCCGACACGTGTTCACATGACCACCACGACGCATGCGTATCCAGGTTGTGCCCCAACATATGCGCATGCAGCGTTCGAGTGCTTAACCCAGATGTGCATGCGGCGTGGTGCATGCATGAGGGTAGACGCATACGCCATGCAGCGTTCAGCGCACAAAGCGGATGCGCAAGTGTAATGTTGCTCTCATGAACGCCCGTCGTAGACTGACAGGGAAGAGAAGAATATATTGATTAAAGTTGTTATTTTGTTTTCTTTTCGCGCATTTAAAAGTACTCTCGTCACTTCATTGAAATCAACAATGTCTTTAGTACTTTTCTGGACCTTGACAGTGAGAATTACCATGATGTCTATGAGGAGGCCTAGAAAGCTCTTGGAGGTCATTTAAAATATCTTTAAATCGATTTTTGATATATAAATATCAGTGACATAAAAAATAAATAAACAAATATGGAAAACTAACGTACTTAAGCACTTTGTTGGCATTATGGAGCTAGGAGAGAGCTAGGAGGCCACGTGTGTGTTTTCTTACCACAGTTGAGTGTTTCAGGTCTGAGGTTGGGTATAAGTTGACCCTGTAGAGAACGAGGGAACGAGCAGCGGGTTTCCTTCACCCCCACCCCTTTCTCTTTGATCCAGACCACCAGCCATTGCAGGTTACAGTCACACAGGAGATAAGGGCTATCAAACTCCCTAAAACATATACAGTACGTTACAGAATAAATGAAAAACTGCAACCACATCAAAGCTTACAGTTCTTTATTGATAAGATCAGGGGAACATTCCTTTCTGTAAAGAGATGCGATGGGATGTAATACATTAGAGAGGGGGTAAACTCTAGACCTTCTCTTCAGTTACTAAATTGAGAGACCAGGGCAAATTGTCACGTTTTTTACTGCTGTGAATATTTTGAATATATTGAATCCGGGTCATTTCATGTGCAGACATTTATCTTAAAATATTGACGACAAAACAGTTGAATGGGTACCCTGTCATTGAATAGAATATTACAGGCGTTTCAGCAAAAATATATATGGCAAAACAATTATGTTATTTAAAAAAGCTTCGTGCACGATCAGCCAAAAAAATCGGCACACTGCCACTGCTTCTCTCAATGTTGTTTCTTAAAAAAACATAATGTTTCAACCACCAAAGTGTATTTTTATTAAAACAATAATGAAACTCAAACATGTAAAATACTACAAAACACTGTTATGGACAAAAAATATGAAACTGTGCAATTTTGAACGTATGGTTCTTCAGATATGTGACAACTAGCCCCAGTCTCACCTATGACGCTTCATTGCGAAACTGTAGAGATATGGATCTTAGAATGCTATACGTTTCATCAGGACATTGAAGTTTTGATTGCAATACCACTTACAGTATTTTCAGAGAGCCAAGGCTATCAAAGATCCCTTGTGAGAGCGACGAAAACTTGTTCTCTGAAAGATTTCTGTAACAAAAGGGATGAATCATCAGGATGAACCATAGACAAGATTTTACATAGACAGTGAGGTTAACATTCATGTGATAAAGATATTGTATAAGACGTGTCCTGGTTTGGTTTGAGAATTGTTTTATGAAACTCTAACAGTGAAGAAACACATTTCTATAATATTCTGCAGCATAAATATCTTCACTGATGTGTTATATCTGATGTGAAACTTCATGAATGATTGCCTTCATTCAAATAGAATCTATTACCATATGCAACTAAAATCCCCATGACAAATAGTTTGTGTTTTAATTTTCCCTTCATACCCTTGACATCACTTTTATTTGGGGTGAAATCTCTCCTAATTGATGTTATAATTGAAATGACTGGATGAGGTATAATCTCCACCTTTACCTAGTGAAGACGATATTCATTAATCTAATCTGCAGCTGTTCATGAACCCATGGGAAGTCAACGATAACATGCTCATCTAACAACACCTGTTATGAGTTTTAGCATTCTGTGAAGGGTTTTAGGGCTAATGAATGCGCCCCAATTAACTTTCTGTCCTTTAAACAAGAATCTAATGAAAATAATGGGAGTAAATATGAGTAAAAACGACGAGACGCGTTTATCGTCGGCGTTTAATGCCTCGTGACTGATGTGCAAACCTGCAGGTGCAAAAGCGTCATTTAAAAATAACGCCTCAGGCTCGTCTTTTTTTAAGCGCCACGCTAAAAAATGACTGGGCAATGAGATTGGTGATTTTGTTCACGTACTTGGAGCTGCTGAAGTTACAGTAAAACACAACTTGGTGGCACTCAAGCACAAATCGGTCTTACCGAGCAATCATTGACAAAGTTAAATTCTTCTTCTCCTTGACAAGCAAATGTCAGAAGCATAAAGTTGCGCCACCTTGTGTTTTTTCAATTCGCCATCTATGTCAAGAAGCGAATTTTCACGTTCACTCTGCATATCGCCAGTGAAAATCGTTTGGGTTTGAATGCCGAAAAACGTCACGAAAACAACTGTTGATAAGCATGTGCGATTTTGGTCTCGGTGTGTACAAGCTTTAAGACTCAATATCTCTTTCCCTGTTAAATTGCACCTGTCACAAAAATACAAAGATCAATATTGTGATTCACAATTCATGTTTGTGGCTTAATACAAAATTGATTCAACATGTGTTATTAAAGTCCTGTAAAAGTTTCCGCTGTTAAAGACACACAAGCAATTCTAGATGTTTTCTTTACCCGAATCCGTTTGTACTTCTTGGATCAAAGTTTGAATTATAGTTTATAAACCATCATATATTACTAAAATTAACAGCCAACTGGCATTAATCACCAAGGCCAGTCTTTACTCACATTCTATGCTTGGCGAGTGTTCATTTTGGACCCTGGAAATACTTATTTTTAACTAGTTTTAACCATAATGAAGCCATCAATTTATAGAAGATATTAAAACAAGACTTACAGTTTAATGAGGTTCGAGAGACCTTTAAAAACATCCACATGCAGGCAGCCAATCAGGTTTTTCGACAGGTCTCTGTGAAGTATGAAGGATAAGGGAACATGTCATGTTTAAACTGGTTCACATTCAGGTATCATGTAAGTCGGTTGCCTTGGTTTGTTATTCTTAAATGGGTGATTATGACAAAATCTTGGTTTCAAGATGTCAAACATGATTAACTTAAAAACACTCAAACAGACGTTCATTTTTTATTCATTAAAAACACATGTGACATGTTTAAAAGCATTCATTTCCAAAATTTTACTGAACGTTTTTTTTTACAAAAATTGCCTACTAAATCGTTACCATAACCATTAAAAACGATCAATCCCATAGCATGTTTTGCTAAAAAACATGTTTTTTAATCAATCATACATAAGAGAACATAAATGAATTATATTTTAAAAGTAAAGTTTTCATGTAACTTTTTTTAATGCAGAAATCTATCTGGATTGCTAATACGAATGAAAAGGTCAAGAAAAACCCTGACAAGAGAATATTCAACTTTTAATTAACTAGAAAAATATAAATGAATCTGTTAACCCCTTTAAAAGATAGCTGTAGATGTGTTTCTTCAAATAAACGTAACTTCCGGTCTGTGTTTTAATATTTTATAATAACTGTACTAAATGAAATTAACACTATTTAACAGTTACCGATTTTAGGTTGTGCGGTCAATTCCCAGGAAACCTACTGACAAAAAATATATATTTTTTATATAAAGACAGGATGTTTAATAATTGGCTAAATAAGAATAATGTTGGATGTATAAATCTGAACAGAAACATTTTCAATACAAAAGTATTTCAACTGTACTTTTCATTACATCTTTGCAAAAACTACTTTACGAAGCCCAGAGTGAAATAACGGGAACTGTAGTAAGATAAACTCACTATAAAGATGAAAGATTCTGGAAAGCATGTTCATAGCAAGAAAGAATAAAACAAACACTTAGAAATAAATATGAACACTTCTAAATGAAAACGCAATAAATGTTCAGTAGACTTTTAAAGTTTTTGCTTTGTCTTTTTGTTTCTCTGAGATTTTCCTGGGGACCCCCTTGAATCTTCTGGAGGCCCCCCGAGTTTGAAAACCCCTTCTCTAGATAATGTTCAAGGAATGCATTTGCAGATAACATTCTATAAAGGTTCAGGACAATTTGACACTTGCTCTTCCACGTCAAAATGATGGGAAAAATAACCTTGGTAATAAAAAGGAAATATTTATCATGTGCACGGTCTGTAAAGGTGGCATGACAACAAATCCTTTTCCAAGAAAGCTGCATACTTTTCCATCTCTTTGGCCCAAAAACAGTTTATATTGGCAAGCAGCGAGTCAAAATAAACAACTGTGCCAGAATGTGAATAGAGAATATATACAACCAAAAACTCACCACATACATACTCAACATACTTCACACTACATGAAATACTGAACAAACTCTACACCCTTATTTCTTCTCGTTTTCAACAGTTTGCACACACACACACACACACACACGTATATATATATACACACCCGCATGCACACACACAAAACCACTGGCATGTGTTACAGTAGATAGCATCAGGCATGCTGTTTGGAGTACTGTCTGGAAATCGTCCATTTGGAGTGAGAGACCGCAGAAAGTTGAAGTCTTATTTGTGCGGTTGAGGTAAAACGGTTGAGGTTTTTCTTCCCTACATCAGACAACATCCCAGAGGCAATGACGTTTGCTGAACGATGCACTGAACACAACATGAATCTGAATGATACTTACAATCGTTTGAGGGCAAACAGTCCATAAAACGCTCCTGGTGCAATATGTGTGATTATGTTGTTCTTTATGTCCCTGTAAAGAGAAATGGTTTTAGACGGCGAACATAAAAAAGCACATGAAAATTTTACAGTTCATTTCAAAGGCACAATTCGGACATGAACTAAACAGTCGACCCAACCCTATAATAACAGGTTATTCAAAACTCAGAAAACATGCCAGTGGGTACAACACGAAAACCTTTTGATGCTTCGACGAGCTGTAGCTAACCGCCGTGCAAGCACAGACTGCTTAATAAATCGTTTGTTTAGCAGTGTAAAGTAACATTCGACATCAAACACTTTTCAGTGATTTAAACGATTCAATTTAGGTAATGCCCTAATGTACGATTTTAAATGTCAACTGCGGTTAAAAAACACTGAAACGCCCCCATAATGCAACACAAGAGCTGGACTCCAGCGCCTGGCGAGTTAAAAGAGAATTGTCAGTGATACCCGGGGCCCACACCTGCGCCGGTCGACCGGCCCTGTTCAAAACACTCATCACAGAGTTCCAGCATCAAAGGCTTGTGAACCCTGAAAGCTTCTTTGATGTCGTGCCATTTGCGGTTTGAGGGTGGAACAGTGTAGCACAGAATACACAATATGGGGACTGGAAAAATGTGTATGTTCAGTTGAACACAAAGAACGATATTTGGAAGAACGTTATCAATATTTTGGTCCTGGGGCACCGTTGACTGCATTAGTAATAATTCTGTAACTTTTTCTTCTGTCGAACACAAAAGAAGAGATTTTAAGGAATACGATTTTTTTTAATTATTCTATATCATTTTGGGAGAACTAAACCTGTAAGGTTCATCCCAGACTAAAAGGAATGTTTGAGCTGTCTTAACTGAAAATAACTTGCCTTGACATCTTAAAATGTGATATACCATTGTATTGTCTCAACCAATGTTTATTTTTTATAAAAATTACCTAAAATACATAATTGAGCTAAGGCACAGTACTTGCTTAAACTAAGCCTCAGATGTGGGGAAGTTAAACATTGTAATATTCTGAACATAAAGAATTTTTAATAATGATAGATGTTACCACCGTTTTAAAACGCATAGACAGATAAAAACATTTAAAAATCATAAATCTTTAATCACCTCAATGCAATTCGTTTTTTTTTCTTAACTCTTTCCCGGCCAGCCTTTTAAAAAAAAGTTGCCAGCCTATGCCAGTTTTTTTACATTTTCACCCAACTTTAATGGCTCACAGTAAATTTTCTGTAAAGAATATATGGACGAACAATATGTCAAATGAAAGAACAGAGTCTCAGCTTTTAAACAAAAGAAACCGTATTCTTTATCTTCATTTGTTCGTTTTTTATCACACCGTAGATCTGGGTAGGTTTCTTCAAAAATGCATCACTTTGATTAAACAGCGGAGATAATTAACGTTTTTTGTCAAAGATTCCGCCCAGATTCCACACAGAACAATCATTAAAAACCAAATAAACATGTACGTTCTAGGTTATGAGATTCTGTACTTTTCCCAAAGGTGTGTAATAGCGCCACCTGCTGTAAAACAGTACAAACACTGATTGCCGTAATAACTTGTCTTTGGCGGGGAACCGTTTTTTTTAAATGACGAGATAACTTGTCAATGGTGGTGAAAGAGTTAATAGCAACTTGACATCAAAGGATATAAAAGGTTTAAAGAAATAGTATTAGACTTTTTTGCATTTAGACGATTTCACAGAAAGCACGCAACTCACGCGAGGTTAACTTCAGGTCTATGTTTTATAATAATATAAAAAAAAATGTATGGACTTTTTGCCTTTAATTTGAAAGGACAGTGGAGAACAGACAGGTAAGCATCAGATGGAGACAGTGGAGACGGACCAGAAAAAGACGCTCGAGAGGGGAATCGAAATCGGGCCGCAAATGCATAGCACTATATGTCGGCGCACTAACCACATGGCTATTGGCGCCGATAACATAAAATAAATATTAAAAATAATAATAATAATTTACATATTAATTCATGTTAGTATATTCTTGTATATGATTTGTGTTAAATTACACTGAAACCACTTATTGATTCTTTGCGGAGGTCTAATGGAAGTTAAAGGGATAGTTCGACCAAAATTGAAATTTCTGTCATCACTTACTCACCCTCAGATTGTTCCAAGCCAGTATACATTTCTTTGTTCTGCTAAATACAAGGAGGATATTGGAAAAATGTCAGTAACCAAACAAATCTTATCCCCCATTGACTATAGTATTGATTTGACCAACTATGGCAGTAAATGGGGATGTAATCTGTTTGGTTACTGACATTCTTTCAAATATCTTCCCTTGCGTTCTGCAAAACACAGAAATTAGTACAGATTGATGATGACAGAATTTTCAAGTTTTTTTTTTTATGTCGATGCCACTGAAACCGTGTATACAAGTCTTCATTACAAAATATTCTTAAATGGACACTGACATGATTTTTGTCATGCAAAGAAATGACTATTCAAGAAATATTCCATTAGAGCATTGCATTGGCACAAAGGTTGTGGGTTCAAATCCCAGGTAACCCACTGACACAAAACTACATCATGAATGCACTGTAAATCACTTCGGATAAACGCCTGCCAAATGCATAAATGTAAATGTTATTGATTTGCTTTGACTAGCAGATTGTAAAGGTTCTCCATACTGTGAGAAAATATTCTTTTCAAAAATAGTGGCAGTGGTGAATTTCTTTAGCACACAATGGGCAGTTCTCTGAAGTGGAAAGGCAAACACAAGTCCCAGGAGCTCCGCTCACAACCCTCTTTACACAAGGGCGGGGGTGAGAGCGTGCAAAAGAACGTTAATTTAAACTCTTGTCCGCACCTTCTCAGAATCCACCAAGACAGACCTTGACATTCTGAAAAGGTTCGTGAAGTCACATTTCAACCTGAATATCATCACCTTAAACAATATTTCTGTATTAACTGCAACAATAAAGAAACCCTTCATCCGGCGAAGCAAAGTTTTTAGCTTCTCTCCCGTCATCAAGAGCATTTCCATGGCCATTCATACGCACGGACACAATGACAAAGAGTCACAATGCGCAGAATAATGTGTGAATCAGACTGCTGACACGCTTGGCTTCAGCTCGATTCATTACAATGACAATAGCTCTGAGAAACGGAAGAGAAAGGCACACGGGGAGCTCCATCGGCTTCAGCCAAAGACCCCGATCGCACCGCCATGCTGCCAAAGTCAAAGATGAATTCGTCAGACTTCCAAAGCATGAGAAAATCAAAGATCTTTATACTTGTACGCGTTGTGAAGAAACAGCCTGAGCTTTTCATACCTTGAACTAAAAAATGTTCTCAACTTTGTAAGAGCAGACAATTCATCCAGATTGTAAACTGAACAAATCCATCTTCATCACAGTGAACCAAGGTGAAGCTTTGCACCTGGTAGAAATGAATTTAAGGTTTCACCACAATCAAAACTGGCCATTTGTTTCTTTGTGAGCCATATGTGATTTCTAGATTTTACTCTGAGGTGATTGGGAGATTAAAAGGAGGGTCCATGGGGTTTGTGAAAGTGACGTAAAGGTAAGAATATATGCATTTATAAGTAAGGTATAAAATTGTCCGAATGTCCATTCTCTAACTGTGTGGAATAGTATGTAAAATAGCTCATAAATATTTAGAGGACCAAGCACAATTTAGATCATTACCTCATATACTTAGAAAAGCAAAATACTCGATTTATTAACTGGCCGTTGACTGTTTACCATGGCATAAAATACTATAACTTTTTATATTGATCAAATGGAATGTTTTTAATGAGACCTGAAATGATGTCATCATGGAAAATACACCATTCGAAACACTGGTACATTATGTGTTGTTCCAGCTCTGGGGAAACAGAAAACTGTACATGAACTACTTCCAAATATGAAACTATTGCCAAGCACGACAATACGCATGGGACTAAATTCTTACAGAAAATCCTTCTAGGACAAGTGTAAACAGTTCATGTGAACAAAGTTAAGATTTTGTCTTTATTTGTTCAAACCACCATTTGCTTTCATTGTCCTTCGTAACCAACCATTGTCCTTCGTTTTGGGTTTTTAGGTGGAATTGTTCTACGTTGCTTTATCGCCTTTCTGAAGATCTACAAGAGGTGGTCACAACTCTCTCCTACTGCAAACAATAACCCAAAACAACACTTTTTGGAAAAAACGAATCTGTGCTTTCATACCAAAGAACAAAGAAAGCCATTGATGGGTTTGAAAGACATTTTTAAACAAACTTTTCACATTTGGGTGAACTGCTCTTTTCAAATGTCAGTCTCTTCTTTCAAGTTCTTTAAACGACAGTTATTTTATACTAAAAATTATTTTATATTAATATTCATCTATATTTTATGGTATATTAATTGAAGTAAATTAAATTAAGATTGATTCTTTGAGGAGGTCTACCGGATGCTAAGTTTCTAAGTCATAAACCAGTAGTAAAAAAGAGAGCGCATACATGAAGAGAAACGCCAAATACAGCATTTCAACGTACAGTGTCTAAATTGGGCACGGCTGGTGGGCACTCTTAAAAATTCTGACCGGCACGTTCACACCGAGTGACACTGTATTCCCAACGGAAGCAGTAAACTGATGCCAACATGCCAATTGTGCTGGCTGAAGGCTATACTTAACTTTCACTTAAGCGGCCCCTCACTATGACCTCCTTCTGACAGCCGATGGTCCTTTCACTGGTGCCACAACTGACATTACATCAATGTTTCCTTACCACTTGGCAACACTATGTTTTCAAAGTTAACAAAAGTGTAGCTACACAAGTCATTAAGAGAGGAATAAAGGTACAATGTGAACTTACAGTCTTTCCAGTGTTGTCAAACCGATGAAAGAGCCATTGAGAAGTTCCTGGATTTTATTGTTGCTTAAAATCCTGTGAAGTAAAAAGAAGCTCATATTAAAAACGAGGTGGTAACACATACACAACACTGTGCAATTCCATTACGCATTTGTATGTCACTACAGTCACATGGCGCGAAAGCAAACATGCTCAAATCAGGTTTTTTCATCAGTGTCATTCTCATATCCCAGGGCTTGTTTTTATTAAGCACGTTCATACCAAATGACTTAAAATACATTGCACAAAGTAAATCACTGTCGGTGGTATTACAAATAGCAGGACAGACAGCTGAGAACTCATGAAACATACAGCGCGCTGTGGGACAGATCATCCTCTACTACAGGGGTCTTCAACTACTTTTCTTCGAGGGCCAGATTCCAAAAGTATAAATAGGATGCGGGCCTGTTCTTTTACCATACTTATTACTTCTATTATTTTGTGTTTCGGTTACGCATTTTGTTACTTTAATGCCACCTTTTTTTCTTGATGTTACTTATAGGTCAAACAAGCACACAACTATTGCATCCAGTATTTTTGCCTTTTCGTGATATTTAATTAAAGGGGATATTGTCTTTTTAGTTGTATTTGATATTCCTTAATGTGTTAGTTTACCCTAAATGAAATGGCTGTTACTCACCTCCAGTACATCCAAAATGTGGGTGGCATTGTTTTGTCAAGAAGCAGGGCTCTACTCAATTTTCCCACTGGTGCAACCCACTTTCTCAGTTGGACGTACCAGCTTACAATTTGGTCGCACCCTTTTTCAGTAATCATAAAGACCTTGCATAATGACCTCAGTTGATGAATCGTTCTGTTATCTGTCACTCTGTCTTTTAAAACGTTCGCCTTAGACTCTGCTAAAGACCTCTTCATATTTACGCTATAACACTTGCGTATCCAATTAATCCAAAATAAATGCAAAGAAACTTTGTATTTGTTATTTTATATAGTTGTACTTATTTTGTTTTATATTCAAGTTATATATTGGCTATGAATTGATCTGACCAATATAACCTGTCACTCTTCACAATCCTCCTTTATTGCCCTCTTTGCAAAAAGATGTAATTTTACCACTGGCCTTCTTTTTTTTACCACATAAAATTAAATCAAATTAGCTAGCTCAAAACTCAAAAGTAACTCAGAATTAAATGATTTTTTTATACTTTACTACGCATTGTCCTAAATAAACTTTAAATAGTTAATCTACTAACCACTCTTGTTAAATGGTCTAAGGACGCTTATGTTCGGAGGTGTTTTGAGTGACTGATATGATGGGTTCAGTCAGTGAGTCTCTTGAGTCCAGTGTTTGAAATAAGAGATGTTTCAATAAAATGAATATGTTCAAATGAGTCAATACGTCGCAAATCGGACATTAGACGCGCTGTTTGTTTTTCACAGCTGTTAGGACATAGCAAAAGGTAGAAGTTAACAAGTTTATGTCAGCTGCATGTGCGGAACACTTGTCAGGGAAGAAAAGCCAACATGTTTTATTTTTAGTACATTCACACCCAGCTGAAATTCAGGTAAAAATATTATCCGAATGCGCCACGTGAAACATGGATTATGTCTTCCGACCTTGCTTTTGATTAAGGTGTGAGGGAGAGAGTTCAGAAATCGACGTGCTGCATTGAGCGCTGCGTGGAACGATATGACATCAATGTTCTGCGAGAGCGTTTTAAAGCATATGGAGCACTCTGTCCAGCAATGCTTTCATGCTGTTCGGTCCGCGCAACACCGAATGAATTCAAACACACACTTTGGAGACAGAAGGCGTGCACGAGCTCTCATTCCTGCACTATTTTCTTGCACGTCATTCACTACTCATAAATCACATTAAATGTTCAAATGAATCTGTGGCTGGGCAAAAAAAAAATGTTTACGCACCCTGTGAAATCTCACACGTTATTAAAAAGACTGGTAGCATTTGTTGGTACTTTGGTAGCAGTCTAGAGCCCTGAGAAGATATGAAGATATTTGGTTGAATGAATGAAAATCAAATTATTAAAGGCTAAAACATTCAGCACAAAAGTAGTCCCTGCCACTTCTGATGTTAAATAAGCGTTTTATAAAAAGCAAATTTGTGCATCTTCGGTTGAATTCCAATCGCATTAATGCATCCTACGCACTAAAAAGGGCTCAGATCCTTTGTAGTGCGAGTTCTGGAAGGAGACGAATAGCTGTTTTTCGTAAATATAGGCATTTTCCATTCATATTGAATGGAGTGGTAAAACGACAACACATTTGCCCCTTATCTGAGACATCCGTTCACATGGTGTACCCTTCCTGCGGTTACTTTCAAGGGCACAAAGACTTATCGCGTACACAAACCGATTGCCTGAGTCTGTGGATTGTCAGTTATCACAAGTCCTTGGACAGAACCATCAAATCACTTTATAAGACGTCAGTATTTTGTTGTGAGCCGCAGTAATTACTTTTGTATTGAATGAAGCACCCAAAATAAATGGTATCGCAAACCTATTTTAAACACAGAAACCATGGTTAAACACCATAGATGCTAGAGTAAACCAGGGTTTTGCTTATGCTAATCAATGCACCAAAAAACGTACTTCACTTTTACCTCAGATATGATATTTTGTCACGAGACATTCAAGAACCAATGAGATTTGAGGTTTCGATTTTACAAAATAAGGTCAGGATTGTGTTGAAGCAGCAAAGCTCAGCCCCGATTGGCTGAGATGATTATCAACGGAACGGAACCCTGCTGGCTGCTGGAGCACATACCAGATAATTCGTGTTGATATAAACTGTTTTGGCATTACACACAGCCTCTTCCACCTTACAGCTGATATAAAACAGAGCAAACAGCTGTAACAAATCAATAAAGAATCGCATTTATTTAACTTGGCTTTCACGCATGTCTCCTTTCCAGAGCCTGCTTACTGCGAAAATCAAACTTGTAATGATCTATGCGCTATATCTTTTCATGAACTCCAAAAAATAGGTTTTATGTTTCGTTTGACATGGAGCACATTGCCAAATAGGGTTTGTTTTTGTTTTCTACAGCCTAAAAATAAGGGTCAAAACATCCGCACATCTCCTTGGTTTTGTCTAAGTAAATAGTCATGTTCATTCCAGACAAAACACCACGACTGTTTGTGGACAGTTTCACCGGATGCGGGCTCTCTGTTGTTATTACTGGCTGTTGAGGGGTGACTTTATTACAAGCTTGGCCTGCTGAGACAGCCCCCATATTTTCCTGGCTTTGAGAACACAAACATATCCTAAGCTTTCTTTCTCACTTTAACAGATTGTAGATTTTCAAACTCCAGATGGTCCGAGCATCGAGGAAGAGGTATATCAGATCTGTCACAGCACTGAGGAGTCGTTTACGTTTACAGAGCCTTCTATAGTCAACGGCAAATCAAATTCACCCTCTTCATCTCATAAACCGCATTCCTCTCTTATTGGCTATTTTTCGTCTCTAAATTACTCTCAAGAAAACAAAATGCTAGTCATTGTAGTTTTTCATCAAAATGTAATAAGTCACTTGATCCCTGAAACAGCTTTCCATTTCAGATGATGTCACCCAGTGTAGTTTCATCCAAAAGGTGGCCGAATTTCGTTTTGAAGAGGTGCAGACTGCGTACCTTCACAATTGAGGGAAACCTCCAGTAAGGAACAGCCACTGTTCACAAGAGTGACCGATGGATAAAATCAAGTCTTGCCGTACATCTGGTCTCCACAAGCAACCCGTTTATCTCGTAAAGATATCAGAAGTAAAATTCAGTATCATTTAACCGAACAGGAAAAAAACAAAAATTAACCACGCTTTAAAAATAGCAACCATAGCTTTTTTACTGGAAGTAAAGTACCATAGTAGTCACAAATTTCTTAAGGTCTCACCACAATACCCATAGTTTAACCACAGAATTTGTAATAAAACTGCAGTAACACAGTTGGTCATCAATCGCCCAAAAACCTGGTTAGTACGCTTTTACTACAATAAAACCCTGGTAAATATTAGCAAGACTTTAGTAGGGACCAATACATCTTATAGAAATCAATCACTGTTATCACAGGGTTAAACCTCACTAAATACACATGACGTGATAAGTGAAATTGTAACAAAGAAATAAACATTACGTTGATGAATCTTAAGGCAACAAAATGTATTTACACTTCCAGATTACAATACACACCTTTACGTAGGAATTTAAATAAATGAATCCACTACAGTACGACTGAATTAAATGTGTGCAATACTATGCAATGAGTTAAATAAGGCTTTTATTTTAACTGGGAAATAAATAATATCGGATTGTCTCTGACGGCTCTCTCATATGACATTAATCCATTTGCATTTACGGTGCTTGTTTAGATTTTCCTTCCGGGCGACTTTAATGACGATGTTCAGAAAAACATGACTGAGAACAAATATGCTGTTTATAGGCAAAACATTCACACACTGCCTCGTGACTCTAAACAGTGCAAGATAAAGTTAAGAATGACATTCATGAGCACAGCGATCTCTCTTTCCTCTCTCTAGTGACTGGAATGTCTATTTGCCATTATAATAACTGCCTGTAGCTCAGTGGTAAGAGCATTGCGTTAACAACGCAAGGTTGTAAAATGTATAGGATAAAGCAATGTAAGTCGCTTTGGATAAAAGTGTCTGCCAAATGCCTAAATGTAAATGTAACTGACACACATCTTTTACAAATGTAAGCCTTTGTGTAAGCTTAACAACTTCTTAAAGGTTTTCTTCTGAACTTACATTATTTGTTTTCTGTAAAAGGAAGTAGGCATTTCTTGGGCAGGACATGTATACAGTGTCACACCAAATGATTGGCCATTAACTGATCTCAGACCTGTGATAAACACCTATGAATCGTATATAAGTGCAAAGGACGTTAGTCTGACAGTAAACATTCAAATGAGTGTCTGGCACCCGCAGGTCTCCACTGCTGGAGACGGATGCAAGATACAATCTTATCTGAAATTCTTCTAGAACCCAATACCCAAACTGAAGAGAAGTTGTGGGTAAACCAGATTTGATTTGATTTTTATAGTATTAATAAACAAATGTGCTGTTTTAAAGCTGCAATCAGTAACTTTTTTGGTTATAAATGAACAAAAATCATTATTGGAGTAAGTACATGAACCATTGGTAAAACTGAATCATACCTTACCACAATTCGCAATGGTAAGCTTCATCATTTAAAATAAAGCTTAAATTATTTAATTACTATAAGAGTTATGAGTTATCATGTTAATTGTTTTTGAAACACATGGATAAAGGTTCCGATTCTAGCCTGCATATTTGATTAGTTAGTGTGTTTCTATTTGAAACGTTCGAGTTAGTCTGCAAGTGTATGATATCTAATGTTAAAAGTCTTGTATTAATTCATAAAATATAAAAAATGTACATAAATGTACAGTCACTCAAAATATAATCTCTAATCTCAACATATGCTTTGATAAAGAAAACTAATAACAAACCTAGCAAATGAAAATGTATAAATTAATTCCCCAATGTTACCTTCATTTCAGCCTTTCATTATGTCTGCTATGAAAGGTAAATGTAATCAAGAAGCTATTTAGGAATATTTAGCAGCTTGTCCGAAACCAATCCTGTGCTCAGTCACTAAAGTTACCAGGTGTGCTTTGGTAAGAACGGCTTTATCCAGGTGTAGCTTTCAACAGTTCCCTAAGAAACATAAGCTCTGTAACGGGGCTCACATAAAAAGACAGCTGCACATTATATACAAACACACTTTCCCAATACAATAGATAGAGAGATAAACTAGATCCAAAGTACTAAGAAACAATGCCTAGTTTACTTAAGACATTTAGATGATACAGACGTAAATACGGAAACAAATCCCATTTCGGGCATAACAGAAATTTGAATGTTTTAACAAAAAGCTAAAATATGAAAAAAGTAACTAATATGCACCGCAGAAGTAACACCAAGATCAGTTTACATTTCTACCCCCGCAGGAAATGTTTATTTACTCACAATGGGGGTCTGATAGGTTGTAATTTGAGGAGATCTCTTATAGGTGATGTGTTGAGCGTAAGAGATGGGATACAATTTGTTCTATTATTTTCTAAAGAACCGTTTCATTTCCAGTCATTTAACAAAGGTGTTTAATGGGGGACTCAAATTTAAACACTGGTAAAATTAACCAGAATCAACATGCGTGTGGTAAAGGGTTTCCAGCAACAGGTTGCGGGAGGTGATTGGTTTTCGGAGGTCAAAGAAGGTCACAAAAAGCAGTAAGTCTCCAGCCATGGACAAGCACAGCCTGGCAATGCCACATTCAGTCACAATCTGTCAAGCCCTCCTTAGAAAAAAATCATGCGACGACACAAAGATTCAAAGCCCATAAATACTCCAACCAAAGCAAATCTTTAAATATCCATGTGTAACCGAGACACGTACGTGTTCAGATGCGTATTGTAATGTTAAGACTTCCGGAGTCGGATAACTTGACACTGCTGAATTTTAATTACACTTCCGACTCAAGGGTAACAAAGCTTCACAGCAGTACGATGTTGAGAAATTTCAAGTTTAATAGTGTGCAAATTATAAAGCGTTTTAAAACAACTGCACTAAATCTGTCAGCACTGTACGCTATTGCTTTGATTATTTCCCCACGGGTCAAAGTCTTTGCTTTTAACCTTTCCTCCCTTTCAGTGCATACTCTGCACTCTGCACATGCACGTGAAGAAAAACCAAAGTAGCATTCAGGCATTCGGATATGCCTGAGGTCCATCTCTGAAAGACACCATCACGTGGCCTGCTTTTCATTTAGAACCAAACAAGGCCAACCAACAGCCACACATCAAGTACAAAGGGAAGCAAACCCACTCCAAACAAAAAAATGACAATCCTGAAAAGACCGCAAAGTGCATATACAGTATAAGGAAAGATGTCCCCATTACATTTATATATATCCAGAAAATGATCTTATATTTAACTAAAACAACAACACCTTGAATGATCACCTGACATTCAATATGGAAGAAAAAAACTGACAAATCGTATCTTAAGAAGCTTGTTTGATAGTTGAATGAGACATTTTTTAATTGCTCTGCTATAGGTCAGCAGTTAACTTTGAGCTATGCCCAAACTACAACTCATACTTTAACATGTTTAATGCAAGAAATATTAAGGCACAGATGTGTCAGATATCTGATCGAAGGAGATATGCAGAACTGCAATACACTACTTTAAACTGATTTAAATCATCTTAGATCTAGGAGTAGGACATGTTGACAACAGTGCACTACCAAAGCGGCACTATTAAACATACCTGGATAGAGTTCAGCTATACATTCATAAACATCATTTAACAACCAACAATTTATGCCAGATTAGATGAATAGATGAGTACAGGCCGTACACTGATACCTGCTGAAAGAAACAACATCAGAACTTCTAATGGGTATAATGGTTAGGCGATAACGTGAATTTTACTGGTTTAAATGGAAACTTTGCATCTCTGTGGGTCTCTACTGGTAATGTATTTGTGGAATTTGGCAGATGGGAACAAGTACCAGTAGAACACCAAACACACCTGAATGAACCCCCAAATACTACAGCCAGGAAGTTTGTAGCGGTTTCAATGGTAAAGCTGATGGTTCATGATGGTGTTTGTAATGGAAACCATTACCATTTGCAATGACGTCTTTTAGCAGGGATTTTAGAAAGAAAGGCATTAGAGGTTCTGATAGATTTGTCTATGAGGGCGTTATAGAGATTGTAAATCTCAGTGCATAGTAGTTGTGTTTGTTGACTTACAGAGAGACTGTCCTGTTGGGAAATGATTCAGGAGAGGGCACCTGATGGAGCTCCATGTTACTGCAGACCACCTTCCTGTCCAGCGTGGCGCCGGAGCTTTTGCCTGCGTTTTTGGAGCGCTCGTCGTACGATTTACATTCAGATGCTCCCAAAGAGTTCACGCCTCCGAGCAGCACGAAAGCCAAGAAAAGGACGCAGGCGGCACACACCGACATCACGCCTTTCTGGGTTGAAATTCACACGCAAGAAGACGGGAACCGATTTGCATATAAATAGCCCTGAACGCCTCACGTCGTCGTCTTTATCTAAACACGGCCTCGCGACAAAAATTCGCCATGAAAGTCCCACGGCACAACGCTTCTTCTAAGTCATGGTCACAATGCCGACTCGACCCAACATTAACAATGAGTCCTGTTGCAGTTGATCATGGCTGGCTGTATGCCGTCCGCATTAAACAGACGAGGTCGAATACGCTCCTTTGTTTTCCAAGAGCTCCATTTCTTTCGGGGCTTTTCAACATGCGTCGAGCGCACGGCAAGTTTTTGAAGCGTTTCGCGGGAATCGGCGCCAGTGATACAATGTTGCACAAACTCGTTACATTTTCTTTGTTACCAGTCGGCGTGTAGATCTCGCCTGTCCACTCGAGACAGCTGCAGCCATCCCGACATTACAGTCTCACAAACTCCTGGAAATCCTATCGACACAACTTTTCAGTGCGCGTTTGACTTGCTACAGCGAGCTCCGGAGGAAAGCATAAAGGTTTCGATATGTTTGTTAATAAAACGAGTCTCTAAACGGATCGTTAGGATGTGTCTGCATGCCGAACGATAAGACCAGATTTGAGAAACTGAAGGCAAAGTTGCTTTTAAAACTTGTGGTTGCTCCTAATACGCTTTAATGCAGCCACGGTTCGCGGCGGTGAACGCGCTATTCGAATAATACAGGCTGGAAGATTGTAATCCATAGGCAAAAACTGCGGTCCTGGAAGTCGGTTATACGAGAAATCCGCAAATGTATTCAGTCCATTGAGGAGTGTTGTGTGTTCCCTGCGCCCGAGGCTCCAGGTTCCATTTCCTCCCGTGACGTCATCGCTGGTCGGTCTGAACGCCAGCGCCTGTCGCTCCAGGGAATTCCAGTCCATGAAATGATACAGGCAGCTGCTCTTGTCTTCGATGAGTTTGAGTTTCACTTCAACATTAGTACCGGATGCCCTGTTTTTAATGAAATTATCCTTTGTCGTGCGCTTTTGTAGATGCAGGAAATATATCTAAATGTACACTTATTCTTACAGTTGCCTATTCTTGGCATTTTCAGGAAGCAATTTTAGGTTTAGAGAGAATCCTTGCTGGCTCTTGTCTTAGTTGAAATTATGTTCGTTAAGTGAACTAAAACAAACTGGGGTAAATTGTCACCAAATGATGTATAAAAAGACAAGTTTATCACATCCAGGCATATGATGATTTCAAACGAATGATCTCATCATGAAAACATTCAGACTCATTTTAAAAGAGAGTCCTATGGGACATCATTAAGGTGGCCTTATTTTTCTTCTTATTGTTTTACAATCCTGACCGTTATTAATGTTCTTGGTTGAGTGTAAAATAGCATTATAGTAACGTCAAGTCAATAAAAAAGCAGTTAATAAGTCACCTTTTGGCACGAAAACACTTTAAAACATTTTCTAATGTTATTAAACATCTTGAAGTAACACTTCAACATTTTCTGATTCACATATCCTGACTTTAACAGGTTTTTTATTATGTACGTACCGAAGTTCTTTAAACTGCACATGCATTTGTGGCATTGCATGACTATTTAAGGGAGTTTCAAAACAAAATATTGGAAAATAGTAAAACTTTTGTCAGCTTTTAGTGAACTTTTTAAAAAGTTTATTGCACAGACCCATTTCTTTATTTCTACATTAAAAGCTTCCTTTAGGTTCATGGCTCCAATTACAAAACTGTATAACAATATGCAGCACAATAGATCCTTAAGCCATTGTGTAAGGTACTGATTTGTTTTGTGGCCCTCACAAAAGGGACTCTTCAAACAGCACTACAAACAAGTTTGGACTGGCTGGCTGTAGTAAAAAAGGTATAGATGGGCCCCCTTCAAAGAACAATAGGCTACGTTACGTGTCGTTAAGTCTAGTGGAGATGTTTTTGATTTATAAAGGAACATCAGGCTTTTTCGGACTGATGCAAGTCAAAGCTTGATTTTTATTTTTTCTCATGTCTATTCACAATTTGAGCCTTACAAAAAATGAGTTTACATTGATTTACCTAAACATCTTATTTGTAACACATCTTCCTCATTACAAAAAAGAGCAAAATGTCACCAATGAACACGAAACTCATCATGTCACCATGTGCAAAATTATCAGATTTTCTGTAAACTCCCTTAAAAACCTCAAATAGTAAAAGTTACGCCCAGGTGGCGAGGGTGCACATTGCTGTCAAGCTTGCGCGATGACGTCACACGCAGGACGTGCCTTGGCGTACAATTCGGACTTTGATGCGGTGCTATTCGAAAGTAAAAGCAAGGAGAAGAGAACATAAATCATTCGCAAACTTAACTAGTTCGTGAATGCTGTGAAGCTTTTCTTCCGTGCTTTAAAACATGTGTAATTTAGATGTGAGCGCATTTCCACGCGACTTTGCGTGGGGAGCTGCGACAGCTGCTTATCAGATTGAAGGTAAATTACAGGAACATTTACGCAAGAGATTAAGATATGCTTTAATGTAACGTTTCAGACGTCACATTTACGTTTAGTGCAAATAATAGGAGTAAAACAGCTAACTTACACCAAGTACCGTGAATTTGACATCCATTGTAGTCTAATGCGTATTGCAAGTTTGTACATAAATATGTTTAATATGATGATTAGTATGATTAATATTCATTGCACTTTGAACCATATTATAGTGTTTCATCACTGTACCATGGTTTAGTTCCACCACATTAACCAGTGATTAACTATGAATAGCAATCAATCTGCCTATAAAACATGGTTACCACACTTTCACTATAATAAAACCATTGTTAATTCTTTAAGATTTTAGTTACTGTTGTCACTTAAAGGGATAATTCAACCAAAAATGAAAATTGAATTTTTTACTTGCCTTCGAGTTTTTCAAATGTGTTTCTTTGTTCTGATGATCACAGAGAAAGCTATTTGGAATAATGCTTATAACCCAACAGATCTCAACACCCATTGACTACCATAGTAGGGAAACACAATGGAAGTCAAAAGGGACCCAGAACTGTTTGCTGTCCAACATTCTTCAAAATGTCTTCTTTTGTGTTTAACACAAAAATTTTTTTGATAAAGTAATTCTTTCTTCTATGGGAGTTGACAATATATATATATATATAATTATTATAAGCGTTCTTCCAAATATCTTCTCTGTGTTCATCAGAACAAAGACATTTATACATATTTGGAGTAACTGGAATGATGACAGAATTTTAATATTTGGGTGAAGAATCACTTTAAATTCCAAATTTACTTTCCTTACCGATCTTGCAGGTGGTTGGAATATGGAAGGTAAAGGGCCGAGCATATGGGACACGTTCTGTCATGCTAAAGGAAAAGTGTTTGAAGACCAGACTGGAGATGTAGCCTGCAACAGCTATCAGCTCTGGGAAGAGGACCTGAAATGTATCCAACGGCTTGGACTTTCTCATCATCGCCTGTCCATGTCCTGGTCACGGCTTCTTCCTGACGGAACCACAAATCACGTGAATCTGAAAGGTGCGTGATTCAAAAAGGTCTAGTAGTTGGAAAGTCTCCAGTACTTTCATTGGCAAAGATAAGAAATTAATGAATCATAAGAAATGTGTATTTAGTAAATAGAAATGAAAAACCTGCTTTTCTTAAAATGACGCTCCTAATAGAAATAAAACATTTCCGCTCGACTTAGTGTCACAAAATATATTGTCAGACTCGATTAAGGGAAATATACAAACACTTGATGTAAAGCTGTGAACCCCCTCAGAACAAGTATCTTATGTGCCAAATAAATGACTAATAAAAAGATTTACGTAAAGCTTTATTAACTTAATTACAGAGGTATGAAAAGTGATACAGAAAATAATATTGTCGTAAGATAAAAAAAAAGTACTGTGGAATTTAAAACAGTTATTTAGCTTTAACATAGTTTTTTATTTTAAAGTTTTGCATAATTAATATTACATATAGGAATTTACAGTCGTTTAATATATAAACTGTTTCTTTCTCCCTTGTCTTAAATGTTTGCTTTAAATGTTTTGTTATAGTCAATAGTTTTATGTACAGCTGCTTTGAAGCAATGAAAATTGTAAAAAGCTCTATATAAATAAAGTTGACTTGACTTCTTGAGTCAGAGTAAACATACTTGGCACACTTTTTTGACCTCTGTTAAATGAAATATAAAATTATTTTCTAAAAACACATCCCTACAGTATGTATCTTTCGTTCCTTTTTCTATTTTCAGGTGTGGAATATTACAACAAAGTGATCGATGACTTGATTGCTTGTGATGTTACCCCCATGGTCACGCTGTACCACTTCGACTTACCTCAGTCCCTACAGGACTGTGGTGGATGGAAATCGACAGAGATCGCAGACATCTTTGAAAGTTATGCCAGGTTTTGCTTTCAGACTTTCGGTGACAGAGTGAAGCTTTGGACCACTTTGAATGAGCCCTATATTTGTGCCAAGCTAGGCCATGAGGATGGCATCTTTGCTCCTGGGATCAAAGAGCCAGGAACGTCAGCCTACTTGGCTGGCCATAACATGCTGCGTGCCCACTCCAAGGCCTGGCATTGCTATAACTCGCATTTCAGACATTTACAAGGAGGGAAAGTATCCCTCAACCTAAACACTGATTGGGCAGAACCGTTGGACCCTGGCTGTCTTCAAGATGTCGCAGCCACGGAGCGATACATGGCATTCTCTTTGGGATGGTTTGCCTGTCCTGTGTTTCGCACAGGGGATTACCCAGAATCCATGAGGGCCAGGATTGAAGCGGAGAGCTTGGAATTTGGATACGGCCCACGGCTACCTCGGTTCTCTAAAGATGAGCCGTCCCCTCTGGGCACAGCGGATTTCTTCGCACTGAACTACTACACAACTCGAAAAGTGAAAGATCTGAAGGGTGCTTGTAAGAGCGGCGAGCTCAGTTTTAATAGAGACCAAGGTGCAGAAGCGGTTATAGATCCCTCGTGGCCCATAAGTGGGGTCCATTGGTTGGCTGTTGTGCCTGATGGATTGCGAAAGCTGTTAAAACATATAAATGTAAGTACTTCGGTTTCAAAGTATTGACACTATAAATATTTTGTTTGTTAAAACATGGTGTTGCCAACCTTACCAACATGTTTACATTTGCTTATTCTTTAGGACACTTACACCAGTCTGCCCATCTATATCACAGAAAATGGCTTTTCGCAGATAGGGCCGGTTCAAATGGAAGATGAT
Source organism: Triplophysa bombifrons (assembly GCA_029783895.1). Lineage (NCBI taxonomy): Eukaryota > Metazoa > Chordata > Actinopteri > Cypriniformes > Nemacheilidae > Triplophysa > Triplophysa bombifrons. The sequence goes on from CM056448.1 coordinate 37,329,605, forward strand.
GACCGGTGCAATTTCTATCAGGAGACACTGCAAGAAGTAGGAAAAGGTAACACAATTTGTGTAGGGTTCATAGGTAGAATGGTATGTTTATTTTGCAGCTTTGATGCATAAGTAAATAGAAATAAACAAATAGAAGTACATATAGTATGGTATTAAAATAATAGCAAGGAGCTCCAGTCTAAGTTTTGTGCCTGTTTTCCAGCTATCAGTCAAGATGGAGTGAATGTAAAGGGATATTTTGCCTGGTCTCTACTGGATAACTTTGAGTGGGCAGATGGCTTCAGTGTGCGCTTTGGTCTGTTTCACGTGGATTTGTCCACACCTGAACTGAAGCGCACAATATACCGCTCTGGTAAAGAGTATGCTGCTGTGATATCCAAACATCGCAGCCAGACCATATCAAAGACAGTTTAGTGTTTAAAAATAATAATAATGGTTTTATCACCTGTCGATGTTGTCATTGTTAGACAATTGTATTGATGTGAAAGCCAAATCACTGCATTCTTAAATTTTCAGTCATTTACTTGTGATTTTTTTTCATAAGGATGTTTCATTATGATTTGTAGTTGTATTGTAAAAAGGAGAAATGTTTAAGGAAATAAATTCAGATTTTGCATTTGCTCAGCAGATCAATAACAATGGAAAAAAAATACAATTGTTGTAGATGGACTTCTTTTCCATCATCACAGAAGAGTGTCACAGGTAGAGTGTAGTCTCAATGTATTTTGTTGGTCTATACTGCCCCTGTGTGGCCAAAAACTATATAGCTGGACCAGAATGTTTATAATGGCTTATACACGTTTAGGAAATGTATAACTGCAAAGAATTGCAAAACATGATTCATACAGTGTCTCTAGGCTTTACAGCGACTTATTTTTAAATGAAAATGTGGATGTAAATATATTATAATCTTACATCAGCCGATGTAATATTCATTCAGAATTACACTTTAAGGCACATGTAAACTCTATTGAGATTGAGGTTAGATCAGAATCAGAATCAGAATCAGAAAGAGCTTTATTGCCAAGTATGTTTGCACATACAAGGAATTTGTTTTGGTCACAGGAGCATCCAGTACACAGAATGAGCAACAACACAGAGACCATCAAACAATACAAAAAACAGTTACACAGATGATTTAAATAAGGGCCTATGGGTGTAAAAATTAAGAAATACAATACAATAAACATAAGAGCAAAGCTATAGAGATGAACCTAATTGAAGCCATGAGAGGAAATGAATGAAGATATGAGAGTGCGTTTTACTGTCATTTTCACCTGCTCGTGTTCTACCACTAAAGTTCAATACCACATAAATCATTATTGGCCTCTCTTAATTCATAAAGGGATATATAAGGCCACAAATCTTTCAAAAGAGACACTTTAGAGGAGGAGGGGGCTCGTAATCTTGTTAAAAGTGTTCTGGATGTAGTATTGAAACATTAACGTTTCATCTTGTGGATTTTTCAAAGGGCGTATGAGTGGTGTTTTCAGTTTTAATTGTTCAATTGTTCAGAACATGATTTATTAAGGAGCACGGGAAGCCCAACCGCATGTTCCAGTCAGTTTGAAAATAAATGATGTTATGCAGAAAGTTGCTTCTGACAGTGAATTAGTCTCATTTATATTAACATCCCGTCACATTCAATGATGGACAATTGTACTGATGACAAATTAATAGAGGCACATTTTCGTTCGACCAAACTTCACTTGTTACATTTTGACAGACCTTATGAAATATTCAGCAGCGAGGGAACTCATTAGCCTAATATAAATTAACTGAATAATTTAGCTGCTAATTAACTATTTCCAAATGAATTATATTCAAAAGTCAGAACTTTGTCCTATAGTCGAGCATCCTGCAGTTCTCATTGTCTGTGGAAGTATGTGATGATTGATATGGCTCCTGTATTAGGGGAAGAAGCCCAGCAGGGTATAAAAAGAGATATCTGAGAGATAAAGGCTTAATGTATAGATTTTCTCCTTAATGTAAAAATGTGTAATTTGGCATTCAGAAATTGATTTGAGCAGTACTTTAACAGTACATTGATGCTATTGTATTTGCTTTTAAATTGCCATTTTAATAGATAGCCGGATAATAATACATACGGTCGTGGAAAAAAGAGGCCATTCATAATTTTTATTTAATTATTTCTAGATGTATTGCGGCCATTCCAGTCCAGTGTCTGTTGAATTTCAACCCAAACAAACCTCAGGAGTGACATAAAATCATCCAACAGCAATGTGAATCTTTTCCTAAATACACATACAAATGTTACTGTTGTATTGCATCAAAGTAAATATAAACTTGTTTTCTTTGCGGTATTTGACTTGTTAAAAAAAATGAAGAGCATCTGTTTTGTTATTTTGACCGGTTTCTATAGTTTTCACCAAAAATATAAATTTTACCCAAACACATAACTATAAACAGTAAATAAAAAAAGGTCTGTGAATTTTTTCCTCAGCTGTATATCTTAGCAAGTCTGAAAAATCTCCAAAAGGTTTTGATATCACCCAAAAAGTGCTCATTGGTGAATGCTTTTGATTAAATAATAATCTGATTTTTAGGATTACATTTACAAATGAAAATTTATTTGAATAGACGTTCTAATGAACTTCTGTAATGTGTAGTTATGTCGAGACCATGAAATACTCATAAATGATTCTGAATCGCAACAAGCACTCTGGCAGCATCCTTTAGCAAACCTTATCAAGTGTGCACAGTCGGTGGATTAACCAGGTTAATAGGGTCATGAATTCACCGCTTTCTATACAAAACGAACAAAGAGCTTTTGTTGGTTCTGAAATGTCTGTTGATGAATATGAATTTAGAACATTTCAAAGAAATATTCAGGCATATGTTGTTTATTTCTGGCTCCTAACACTGTTTTGCATTTAATTGTATCTGCCATGCACCACCTGGATCCCCAATATATGCTGCATGGATTAATAATATTAATAGTATTAAAAAAATAAGTAAGGTATAATCCACAGCTAGCCGTGCGTTAAAGGGTTTTAATGCCAGACGTGGAGGCCACGAAACACCCGATGCTTATACCATGGTCATTTGCCAAGTAAATCTTTTATTGATGTTTACTAGTGAAATTTTAGATCAAACAGGGGAAAATTACAGTGATTTTGCCCATTAAATTTCAAATGTAATCCAACTTCCTGTAGCTCAGTGGTAAGAGCATTGCGTTTACAATGTGGCTTCGATCCCAGTGGATTGCACATACTTAGAACCTGGCCTCAAAACCTGGGTAGAAATAGCCTATAACTTATTGATTTTGATGTTTTTGGATGTAAAAACCACGCAAACGTCATTAGTAGACCTCATATAACAGTAGAAAACAATAAACAAGCCCAGTTCATGAGACCTTTAAATGTAGACACGTGGCAGTCACGTGCAAATACAGAACGACGTGGTCGCTCTGCACATGCGGTGAATCGCTCCAGTTTTTCCGGTGGATCCGGAGGATAACCGTCCACTAAAACCTTCGAAATTGCCGTATGAACTACTTCAGTATTCTGAGGTAAATTGAGGGCAAGCGCACAGCATATATAGATATGTTCAAGAATAAATAAAGGATAAGGCTGTATAAGAGATGGCAAAGAAAGTAACTTGTCTTCTGCCTCGCGACATTCAATCAAGTGACTGCGGCCTATTTGGGCTGAAGTGAATGGAAACACTAATGGCACAATAACAAGGGATTTGCCACTTCTGCTGGCAAGATGACTGTACTTTCAGCAGCCGCTTCAGCGTGGCGTGTACATTTTCAGTTCCATTTAGTCCTGAATAATAGCCATTTACTGAGAACTGTCATCAACTAAGTGGCTGAAAAAGGTCTCCCTGGGGCCCAAATAATGATAGGATTATATTCTCAATTGATACGGCAGAGTCTTTGTTTGTACATGATCTCTTTTTTTTAACACTAAACCACCCCATCAGCTTTAAACAAAAAGGCCGCAAAGATTATTGCACCAACCAATAGTTTTCATAGAACAATCCTCAAAAGTCGCAATTCATGGACTTGGCTGATCCCCCTTTGGAATTTGATTAATATTGGCCCCATTCTTACTTTTCTTACTTATTTTTTTCTTTCTGAGCACTCAAATTCTCTCATTCACCCTCTTAGATTATACTTATTCTAATGTCCCATCACGGCAGACGTCTCACACTTTGTCTGCTCGCTTTAACTCTATTGGCATGCAGGTCTGTACAGGTAAGCGACAGTCATCCATACGGCTGACACATGGAGCTATCAGCTCAGACAGTGACTGATGGCAGTAAGTTGGACACCGGGACTGATGCCATGCCGGAAGAGGTTGTCCTACGGCCCCCCTCCATGGCAGATAAGAAATGGATAACGCACCGGTTTGGGAACTCTGTGGTAGATGGGAGACTGTGCGGCTAAACTTTAAAAATAGATATTGGTTAGAGTGTGAATTACAGCATCTCGTCTTCAAAAGTGATGAATCTGTGGACGGGACACTGATGGAGCCGTTGAGAACGCCAGCTGCTGCAGTTTGGTACGTTGGCAAGGACAACATGTGGCGTCTGACAGGATGGCTGATGAGTCGATGAGTTTTTGTTAAAGATATTGCTAATCTTTTTTACCTTTAAATGATTTGGTGTTTCTCTGTTGGCATCATAATCACACATCTTTTGCTATGTGCACTGCGTTGAATTTAGTTTTTAAGGTTTTAAAGTTTTTGTTACCTTTTTAAAAGGTGCAGTTTCTGCATTAAATATCCTTTTTATCCCTAAATTATACCTCTTTGATCAAAATGCAAAGTCACTTTTGAAAGATCATTTTATGTTTTCAGTAGATATTAAAGGCATAGTTGACCCAAAAATAATTTTCTCACTCTCTTTACATTTCAAACCTGTATGACTTTCCTTCTTCTGCAGAACACAAAACTAGATATTTTGAAGAATGTTGGTTAAGAAAACCATTGGTCCCCATTGACTACCATTGATTTTGTGCCTATACAAAAAGAAGTGAGTTGGGACCAAAATTCTATTATATTTGTATTAATTTTTTGCTATAACCAGTGACCATTTCTTCCATTCATCTGGCATTTGCCAGTCACACTTATTCAAAGAAACTTACAATTCACTTTTATTTTAATATTTTATCATATGCATTCCCTGGGAATTAAACCCTTGACCTTGGTGTTGCAAGCCACATGATGTACCCGTTTGGCATTCTTGGTCATGGATAAAAAACAGTGACGCTGTCAATATTTAAATAGATATAAGCACGTCAAAAGGCATTTTAGGAGTCAATTAAAGGGACAGTTCACCAAAAAAAACCTGACAGGAGGTTTAAGAGCTGTCAATTAACCTATATGGGTTTCTGTAGTTCTTCTAGACTCTAGAGCACTGAATTTGGTTTTGACCCCAGGAAACACACATACTGATCTGTCATTTTTGTTAAAAGCATTTGCCAAATGCATAAATGTGGGAGATGCACTAAATATATGAGATATGTTGCTCTCCAATCCTAGTTATGTGTGCCAAATAAGCATGATGCTTAGCGTATCTTACTGTATATATGACCGTACTCTGTTGAGTCACCTCTATATGGGGGGTGCAAAAGGTAAGGAGATACCCCAGAGACAGTATGTAATCATCATTCCGTCCTCGTCCTTCACATTCACTTTTGCCTTTGGCTGGAAGCCTCCACTTTATAATCCATGAACGCTCACCCGCCAGCCACGTGACACGTCCCACACACTGACCATGTAAACGTTAATATGTCAGTGTTTTATATTATTCATGTGTATTTTACTTTTGTGTACATTTTGAAAGGTTAAACCCACCCTTATTGCCGGCCATACAGTATATGTAACAAGTCACAAGGGTGAGGATCTCCAAAATCAATGCACATGGAAGCTGTCTTCTGTAATAAACGTTTTGGGAGGGGCCACGGATGCAGCGCAGGACATGGTGATCAATTTACTTTATTGAAACCAATGAAAGGTCCAGAGCTGAATATTTGTGGACCCTCCGTGTTATCCAAATTAACTTCCCTCCTTCCAAATCTTCAAGGCCAACCCCTCCACCCTGCCTAGGGACACCCCAGCCTTTCCTTTTTATGTAATGAAAGACCTCACGTGTAGGTATGCTTGAAAATGATTGATGCCATTTTAAAGATATAGAAAGATTTGAGGCGGGGGACACCTGCAGTGGGGACGCTTTAAGGACAGCGATTGCAAATCGAGAGCAACCCCATTTTATTTTACGGGCCTCTTGAAAGCATCATGGATTTCCGGCGTTGTGAGAGGGGAGGAGCTTGTGAGCGTGTCCGAGCTTTTGAATTACGAGAGGGGTTGCTGTTGTATTGTTTGATGGTGTGATCCCAAGGTTGCTCTTTCATAACTCATGAGATTTTATGGAGTTCTCAGTTGAGTTTTATCAACCTAGTCTCAGACGTTTCTTCTTAAATTGCTTAGGAGAAATAAAAAGAGAAACAAATGGGACAAATAAACAAAGAATATTGAGGTCTAAATGAATGTAGAGTAATCTGGATTTGGCTTAATTTGATGAGAAATGTTTGAGTCCATATTGTAATCTTCAATAATATTGACTTGACCTTGTAGACTTGGCAAATCTGAGATATTGTTGAGATCTCTTCTGAAACTCTAATGACAGAGACATTTCTGAGATTTGTGAGTTTCTCAGACGAAATACATGAGACACAGTAGACGTAAGCAAAAGTTTCCACAACTGTGTCTCTCCATTTAATCTCATTGATGTCTCTGAGAACTAATTGAGAGAGAGAGATCTAACCAGTAAATCATCTTACATTAAAGTCTTTCTACATTAAAGTCTGGGTAAAGAGAATTGTTTCTAAACACATTATATATGTTAGAAATGTATTGCTGAAACACATTACAAAGACTCAGAAGTATGTAGTACTGAATTGTGGAGTTCACCAATTCTCTTTTCAGGATATTTTGGGCGGGGCTAAAACGGGGGATCGATGACGCAATGAAGCGGCCGTGCATGCATGGCCCCTCCCCTATCACTAGAGCTCCTAGCATCAGGTGTCTCCTCAATCACAAGCTCAGGGTTATAATCTTTTCGCACATGCTTTCAGCCTCTCACTGCCCAACTAAACAAATCTCACAACAATCCACCGTCTGGTTCGCTTTTAGAAATTTCGGCATCTACCTTATCAGCTCAAGAGAGAACCACTACAAATAGACAAAGGTGTCTGTGTTCACACTGGACGTCTTTTTTAAGTGGCTAGCGTCTGTTTTAAATTACCATCCTATGGAGTAAACCATGTTTTAAAAAGAAGTATTGAGCGCTTTTTTAAAACGCCAGCGCCAGCGTCTTTTTCTGCAGATCGGAGTGCCTTTTTTAAGGTTGGAAAAAGTTCTACTTTTCTGAAAAAACATCCTATCAAGCACCTTTTTCACAGCTAACCAATGACAGAGACCTGTCGTTTCCATAACAGAAGCAAGGAACGTGATCGGTCGAGAAGGCTCAAGCTCGGAAAAATATAATGACGGCCGAAAAGCCCGTTGAAGCATTGTTTTGTATAAATGTACGTTTAATTTTCACGTTCAGTAACCTTTTATTGCATTTCTAGCGAGAAATTAGTATTGTAGTTTTTAAATATGTGATTGGTTATAGCAAAGACGCTCTCTGTTTATAATTAAAATACACTTCTGTTTGGCTGTCTGTGTTTCTAAGCTGCCTCCGTGCACAAATGCTATCTTTGAACATAGCTGGCTGCTATTTGCAACCACAACACGCTCTGGGTTCAGGCTAATACCAGGCAGCGGACACGCCCCCAGCGTTTGAGAGCAAAGAGTCCTGCTTCTTTTTCCAAGATTTTGATCACTTATTTTATTTACTTGGATGTTTTTTTCTCCATTCAAATTTGGCTGGGTTGTTAATAAAAGTTGTCTGTTGTGTGACAAACTCAGAACACATATTTCAATGTCACTTTACTCAGTCTTTAAAGGATCTGAAAAACTGAACACACTCAAACAATAAAAATATACGTCTTTTTATAGATTATTAGATTTAAATTATTTAATTCTATTTCAAATAAAACGAAAACACCTAATCATGTTGTAAAAATAACCTGAATGAACAATCATGTTTTTTTTATCAGCTCACAGTTTATCCGGTTGTATCCGCGAGGGTCTTGCATCTGGTTCAGACTTCATGAATATCTGTTATCACATCTCATCTCTGTTAAATTGGCATTCATTTAGAAAAAAGGACACAGCCTGGAGGGTACACAGGGTCGTTCCGCCCTGCAGACGCAGCCTGTCGAAAAGTAAGCAGCGGACAGCATTGATTGTCTCCCTATTACCACCGTGCCATTTTGCATAAGCAGCACAACGTGCTGATGGAAACAAGTGTGGCTTCAGGTGGGAAGCAGACATCCAGAAAATGAGTTCCTCTCTCTCTCTCTCAGCACATAAAGGCAGCTATCCTGTGAAAATGTCAGCCATGTCAAGGAGCCAAGAGCAGCCAGCGTGACCAAAGGCGGTCGCCGAGCGCTCCAGACCGCCTGACCTTGTGTCCACGGATGCACTCTCTAACATTTGCGTCAAAGAGCGATGAATGTCCTGAGTCATTCTGTAAGATTTGAGAATGAGAATAAAGCTCTTTTAAAGCCACACAACTTCGGTTTTAAATAAACTAAAATTGTTTATTGAGCAAGTACATAAAAAATCAGTGTTCAAAATAATCTATTAACCTTGTACCACGATTCACAATGGAAATAATGACTTAAATTTTGAGCTGTCACTTCCAATTTTTCACGAAAATGTTTTGAACACACATAAGAATGAGTGCATGAAGTAACCTGCAGTTTTGTGTTTCAAACTGAGATGGCGATAGAGAGGCAATGCTTTACATATAGAGGTTGCCATAAATGCTTTATTCTCACGAGTCATTTCGCATGTATGCGCATGCTCACCCACGACTCTTACTTGGTCAACGTTGCCTGTCTCTCATAGGTTATCTTCACCAAAACAACCTTCATTTCCATTTTTTCTCCCGTTTTTTCCTGCTCCCTCAACACCTTCCCTCCTTAGAAAACTGATTACAAATGGTCAATTTGAAAATGGACTCCAAGTCCCCAAGGCTACTCACTTGTCAAACTGAAAAAGGCACAAGGACGAGCGGGAGCCCGCGTTGCAGCCCGCCCGGAAATGGCAGGACGAGAGAAACACATAACAAATTCCCCCGTGCGACAAGGCGCCGTCCGGCAAAAGAAGAGAGATTGGCGAGTGCGGGGGGACTTGGATCTTCAACATCTCGCCCTCAGCATTTATATCACAAGTCTCCACAAAGCAGCCATGGATCATTCCAGTCTGTTGGTGTTCGCGCTGTGGAGAAAAGCCATGGGCTGTCACAAAGTGCAGGCCTTTCATATTTTACCAGAGAACAGCACCGCTCTCTCTCTATCTCACTCAAAGCTAATGCTCGCCTTTGAGGACAATATCTTCAAAATCTCACTCTCTCTCCTCCAGCTGAGAGGCTATTTTTGAATATGTTGCTGCCCCGCTCGCTATACCGCTTGAGGATTCAAAGTTCATTTATCCTGCGGTACTACATCTGTTCATTTTTCTGTCAACATCAATTTAAAAAGTATTTGTTTTGGGTTTGTAAATGCTGCTCTCTGTTCTTTAAAGCCACAGGCTTCTGTGAATGTTCTGCTTATATTGCATTTATTTCATTGTGAATGATTTCAATCTAAGGCAATCGTAAGTCATTTCTGAGGATATTTGTTTGCTATTATAATTAGAAAAGAAAGTGTCTTAGATTGTTTGTACTCATGACACTTATGATTCACCAAAGCGCCTCGCTCATGTATATTTTTAACAAAGTGATCCTGCTTTTCGAAGAAGCTTATCTAGCAAGTACATGAAGAGCTGACTCAGACAACACAGAGGAACAAATTAGATTTTTTAAAGTAAATAGACTCATGAAAAGTGACAGAAAGAGTATGAGATCAATGTAAGTCAGTTTTAAAAACCTTCATACCAGGTGAGTAAACTTGAACTAAAGTTATCATTTTAGGAGGTTTTTACCACTCAAACTCGAGTGTCTGCCTGAATATAAACTGTTAATTTAATTTCTGTCAAGACTGGAAAGAAGACAATTTAAAGGACACTCGGCACCACAACATAAACCCTACTAAGAAACTTGGATCATGTAATGGTCCACCTAATCCCCTGATTCATGCAAAAGCTCAATTTATCATGCCTATTAGAAGTTGAGTGAAGAGGAAGACTGTGTCTTTGAGAGGATCAAGGACGGCTTGTTTTGTCGGGTAGAATATATTTTTAAATCCGAATACACGGGCACAGCGACATCACTTCAATGTCTCCTGGATTCAAAAAATCATCTACAAGAAATATTAAATGCAACTGTGATAAACCCAGATTCAACTCCTAGATTAGGGGTTTAACAGAAAACGTCTTTCAGAGTTAAAAAATATGAACGTCTATACAAAGGCTAAATATAAAAGAGAACGCTGAGTGATAACTTAAAAAAATATATTGTCCCATTCCCATCCAGCAAATGACTCCATGCTTTAAAATGAACTAATCGATAGTTTATAAATATTTGCATTATTGCATATGTCCAGAAATTTACCAGCATCTAGTGGTGAGGTTGTGTATTGCAACCAACGGCTCACTCCACCCCTTTTTTTCGAAGCAATACAGTGGCCGACACAGAACTAAGATGTCATCACATTTTCGCTTCTTTGCCGAAGGAGATGTCGCATTTATGAAATGCGCTCTGTAGAGCAGTTTGTCCGTTTAGGGCTACTGTAGAGACTAAATGGCAAATTCCAAAGAGGACATGCGGTGTATGTAGATAGAAATAGCGGATTCTAAGATAGTAAAAACATAACATTTCATTATGTATGGTCTTTATACACCTCCAAAGAGATAGTTATGTCAATTATATTGCATTTCTGCCTGTTGTATCTCATGTTGCATCTCATGTTGTATCGGTGAATATTTCCCGTGATCAAATATAAAATGATAGAATATTTGAAAGGCTACTGGCTTATGGCACCAACTTTGATCTCTATCTTGTCCATCAGCGAGCAGCAAACAGAATGCAAAAGACTACAAAGTCAAAGCACGAAGCTGTCAGTTTTTGCTTCAAGTAGATTCTTCAGATCCTTGACACTCCACTGACTTCTGCCAGGTTTTTATCAGCGGATTATAGCTCTGTTTTATACCATCATAACCCAATAATTCGTCACAATAAATGACCGCAGATAACAAATTCAGCTTCGTCTTTGAAGATCATAAACCATAAAAGTAGCCAAGCTGTTCAGGGGCAAAGATTTTTTCATATATAACAAATATATGTATATGTTTTATATGATATATGTTAGTTTTGTTCTTTTGTTATGTGGACTTTTAGTTTGTAGTGCCTGTTTGCTATTTTATCCCCATCCTTCCCCCAGAAATATCAGGAAGGGTTGGGGCTTTTGTTCTTAGTATTGGCGTGAGGAATTTGACAATTAGTTTTTAAACTAATATGATCGGTTGTTTTAGATGTAATTCAATGTATATACACAATTTAAGGTTTCAAAACGCTGTATTTTCCACATACCTTGCATCTTTTGATCTCCTCTTTGCCCTGCTTCTCTGAAACGCGCAGATTTTTTAAAGCGCTCACCACTCTAAAAAGTATGGTGTGCTATGATTGGCCAGTTAACCAGTGCGCAGTGATTGGTAGAATACTGCAAGCCCGTGACTGAAATGTAACGCCTCTTACCATATTTGGAACTTCAGGTTCCAAAGCAATTGTACTGAATGGTACACCCACCTTACTTGCGTATAAATTTGGGCGGTCTTAGTCAAATCATACCATGAACTGATGTAGATTTGTGTGGTTGTGGTTAGACGAGGCGTTTCAGACAGGTCTGGGTGAGCATTAGCTTTTAGATGGAATGCATCTTTTGTAACAACACTTCCATTTTTTCCGTTTTACATGTCTTATACATGCATGGGCCACGTATAACACACCAAAGACACAAGCAATTATCTTAAATTTAGAGATGAGTTAAATTTGGGGCAGCTTACCTGGTTTGCCCATAACAATTCTGTATTGCGTTTGTAAGTGACCTCGCAATAAATCCCTAAAGTAATATGCTCTGGTATATCTCAGGCACTTAAACTTCATGAGTTGTATAATGTAATTGTTTATTTAATGGCAAGAAAATTAACAGAATGCATTGTCCATAAAATCCTCATAAAAATGAAAATAGCGTAAAAATATAACTCATTATAACTTGCATCTTTAAAACTAGTTTTTATTTGGCTACAATAAAAATAATCTGTGTTTAATGGAGAAACAGAAACGCATTACTCTTTGCATATTTCTGAAAATAATGTAATGTTGTGTTCAGCAACTTTGCATTCATCACATTGTGACATTTCTATATATAGATGTGACAATGCTAAGAGATTTAAAATGAATTTCCCCAGCCCCATTAGAAGTGGCATAATTAGGCTTGTGACACACATCCACCTTATCTGTTTGGGACCTGATGTCAGTCTAATTTATTTTTTCAGCTGATTTTGATCCTACAAGTCGACTGGGAACAAAATGGTATGAGATTCTGCTTAACAAAAGGCCTTTTTATTTTATATGAGTTATATAACTAAATAAAAATGATGTTTCCTGAAGGTCCAGTGTGTAATTTTTTGGAGGATCTATTGACAGAAATGCAATATAATATACATAACTATCTTCGGAGGTGTATGACCTTCCGTAATTAAGCATAATTAGCTTTGAATGAGTTATTTCTTTCTACATACACAGCAGGTCCCCTTACATTCTACAGCAGCCCTAAACGGACAAACTGCTCTATAGAGCGCATTTCGTAAATACAATATCTCCTCAGCAAAGAAGCGAAAATGTGATGATATCTCAGTCCTGTGTCAGCCCCCGTAGTCTTTCGAAAGGGAGGGGTGAGTGGTGGACGGAGCCGTTAGTTGCAATTCGCAACCTCACCACTTGATGCAGCTAAAATCTCCCCATTTCTCCTTTAACATATAACAGTTGCTTAGTTCTTTGAATCAGTAAATTGAAAAGCAGGGTTTTCAATCGTTGCTACTCTAGTCACTTCAGAAGGAAACAATTTCAATTGTTTCAAATTTGGCATAAATGTCTGGACCATGAATGGAATTGACTGAGGGTTCTTCACAAGCAGCCGACAGTGCCCAAATAGCTTTGCACTAAGTCACTACACATGAACAAAGCTCTTGAATCAAATCCTAGCACAAAATCTCCAGTCGTCAAACAAAGCTGGGCATTTCAAATTCACATCACTTTACAATGAGATTCTGGATTTCTGTGTTATTCTTCAGTTCAATGGTTTATGTGCCACAATGTGATAAACAGCTGCTATTAAAAAAACTAAAGCAGATAATGGACAATATACAATTTCTGACTATGCAAGCTGTGGATTCTTTTTGCAGAAAGTACTGTAAAATGAGCTTGAGTTAACTATTTCAAATGCTTAAAAGGCATTTTGAAAGGAAATTTTTTTTCCTCTCATTACTTGACAAAAATCTGCTATAGTTGTAAACTCTTCCATCATAAATCTCCAATCCATTAATTTGCCTCATGGCTTTTAGCGTTGCCGCCTGTAGCATTGATTCACTTTTCACTTAACACAGGTCAGAAACCTCACACTTTGTCCACTTAACCTTGCTGCCACAAGTGACCTCTATAAACCTGAAGTCACTATTACTAACCTTAGATTCATACACTAACGCTTTCAGCGTGACCAGACAAACAAACTGCATATATATGGACAAATGAAAACAGACGAAAATACACTGGTTCCCTCCCACCTCCAGCATGTCCTCACTCCCCAAAGCCTGTGAGATTTATTGCCTTTTAAATAAGCTGTCACTGAATTAAACAACAATGCTGAGAAAATGTTTGTTGGCATCCTTCACCTGGCCTGTGTGTTGCTAAAAATAGGCAGTGATAATTGTAATGACCCGGTCGTCCTCTGCCCACGCAAACCAAAGACACCTAGGGTCTCACGGGTGTGTGTTCTCGGTGGTTGTTTCTGTACCTCCTTGGCAGGGATTCCGGCTCTGTTTACTAAGAACACAGAGTCATCTTTCAGTGCACTTTATATAAGAGCACATGCTTAATGTGTTGTTCGTATTTTTTAAGCCAAATCGGTGAGTAAAACAGGGAAAGATATTGAGGTAACGGTTGGAAGTCGATATGTAGGAAGGTTTGCAATTAGTTTTAGTTCCAAAATGTGCTGTATTTCTGATTGAGACAAGATTTTTAAAGAGAAAATAATGGATTTGGTGGACTTTAGCTAATTGGATTTGAAAAAAATACCTCTTATACTCTTAAACAAATGTGCTACAAATGGTTCTTCACAGTGATGCCATAGAAGAACCACTTTTGTTTCCCCAAATAACTATTTACTCAGCGATTCTTATAGAACCATTTCTTTCTTACTTTATTATAATCCAAAATGTTTTTTTTCATTTAAAAGAAAACCTTTTGTGAAACAGAAAGTTTCTTCAAATGTTAAAGGTTCTTTATCAAAACCATTAAGCCCAAAATTGTTCTTCTAACACATCGTCAAGCTCCTTTATTGAGCGTGAATATGGAAGAAAAGAAACCATGTTTCAGACAGTTCTAAAAGGCCAACAATCTTGGCCTCTATTGGCAAACATAAGCAGAGTTATTACATTTTCAGGAAAGATTATAACAAATTATATTATCTTTTAAATACATACCTGTACACTGATGGATCGCGCACAATCCAAATCACAAAAGAAAATATTCTGTGACTCCCTGAGCATCTTCTTTTGTATTCTGGAGCCGAAAGAAAGTCATACAGGTTTGGAGCAACATGAGGGTGAGTAAATAATAAACAAAATGTTCACTTTTGGACAACGTTACAATTCCTTAAAGAAAGTAAATAGTGTCAATATTGATTTTGTGTATATACAATTTCTAAACCTTGCTGGTTCCTTTTTGGGTCATTCCACTGAGGTTACATATATTTAAACCAAAAAAGAAGTACGCTCAGCGTATTGATCCGACACGAATGCTTCAACGTACAGCTTGGAAATCGATACAATATATCATTTTCACTTTGATAATGGAAAAATGGCTTCTCTGTTTTGGAGTCTGTGACTAGTACAATGTTACCTGATACATTCTTCATCCCATTTTAATAACCGATGCTTTTCGTTCATGTGTTTTTTTAGCAAATCCTTACTGTAATGCACACATTTTATGTACAGTAAACGTCAATGCATGAATGTGTTTTGATTAAATTTGCTTGATGGAGAACTTGGGGTATGAAGGTAAACGTACATCTTGAACACCGCATGACAGTGAGGCATTTCCCAAAACCCCTTGCCGTTACATCGGATTCGATTTTTCTTTGAGAATTACAACTGCAGCAGCGCAACATTTCTCCATTGTGTAATTAATCCACGTCAACTATAATAGCTGATGTATAAGGTGCCTTTGGTGATGCAATGGTTCAATGCCCCCCACACCAAACCTTCATCTTGTGCATTGTTTGGGTGTGAAAGTGAAATGTGTAACCCTCAAGGAAGCCATTTTTTCACTGCTTTCATGTCTCTAATGCACGCTAAAGAATAACAATGTCTCCATGGTTCTCTTGAAATGAAATGTGTCGCCTCTGATGGAGTTGAAGTGAGGATTTTATATTCATAGGCTAAAGCACCAATTTTAATGGCCACTGTGTAATCTTTATGTCAGTCAGGGAGAAATGCAGCAGTAGAAAAGAGATGTTCTTGACAAGGGAATTAACGTTCATAAATGAATCAGTTTATTTGTTATTTAAAGGAATTGAACTTACCTTTTTTCATGCACACAGGTGTATCTTTGAAGAAATGATTTATCATCCCAGAAATTTTCACTGACGCTGTCAAGCTTAGCATGTTGCTTTTTTGAGAATTGAGGTATTGACTGTGCAGATGAATCATTTACAGAAAAGAAGCTCAGATTCAGTCTATTCCAAACAGAACTGTGCATTTTGATAAGTGGACTAGAAGCTGGAAAATAAATGTAAACATAAGATGGAAGTGTGTCGGACTCCAATTTTTCAGCAGTTGAATATTTTTCTGTACAGGTATTGACTGCATGATTTAATAAAAAATCTATAAAAACGACATTTGCTCTTTCTCTGTCTCTCTCTCTCTCTCTCTCTCTCTCTCTCTCTCTCTCTCTCTCTCTCTCTCTCTCTCTCTCTCTCTCTCTCTCTCTCTCTCTCTCTCTCTCTCTCTGTATAGATCAACATAGACACAGATCTCTGATCATGTCCGTGCTATAGTATATGCGCGACTTATTTCAAGAATAGACTACATACATAGGCTATTTAAGGTATGTCACAAATTATAAGAATTAACAAGAATATCTTTACCAATCAACATATTTCATATCATAAATCTCTTAAAAATTCTATAACTTTCTGTGATAATTTGGGTAATCCAAGCTCTGCAACATACACAATTGGACCCTGTTTCTATAAACATAATTACAATGTATAGAATAAAATAACTAATAATAATAAAATAATTAAATGTACTCACTAATTTTAATTCGACAGGGTTTTCATTTCAACTGATTAACAAAAATGCTGTAACATTAGTGCGTATATCCATATACAGTATGTATAATAGCCTGCCTAGAGAAAAATGAACGAAATTAACTTATAAAAATGCCGCAGGAGGTTTGCATCTTGAGACAAACCAATGTCACTGACATATTTTCAGATATGTCATGGCAAGTTATTTTCAGTTTAAACAGGTCAAACATTTATTTTAGACTGGGACTAGTCTTAAACCTTGTCTTTGAGACCGGGCATAAAACAACCTGTTAAATCTAACGTGTAAAAAAATGACAAAAAGTGGATAATTTATTATTTTTTAACGAAGTACAAAGAAAGACTTTTGGCAAGTGTTTTTGTTGACCGTGATAATTGAATATTAAAAAAAATATGACAAATTACTGAAGACATTGCAAGATAATCATTATAAGATTGTGATTAGTCATTGTCTTATTAAATGAAACCGACGTTTTTATCAATTATTTTCAATTAGGATAACGTTTAGCATTATTTGCTTATTTTTCGAAAGTTTTTCTTACTAGCCTATAGCTATTTTTCTATTTAATTTCTCTTTTGGAGACACTCTAATCGCTCTATGAAATGAGTGATTTATCAGTAACCGATTTGAATACGTGTTCTCATATTCAACTTTCATATTGAATTCTCATTCAAGAGGTTATGTGTAGTCTCAGACATTGTGAGAAAGCTACATGAGAGGAAATCTTTCTTCATACTTCGTCAAAATTGATTTTAATCATAAAACGTGAATAAATCGAAACAGGTACTTACACTCTGCAGGTTTTTGTATGTGACATCGAGTTTTCTTCACGTGATGCTTTGCTTCCGGATCACACCGGTGTCTCAAGGATAGAGATAAGAAAAACAAGCTCATTGAACACATCAAATGAAAACGGAAGTCGAGTTCACAGCCTTACGAAAATGAACCATTTTATTATTTCAAGTGTAGCATGTTTTTTGGCTGATTGATAACCATAAGCTTTACTGCAAATACGGTTACTGGAACGATGGTTAATGTGTGGTTACTATGGTTTAACTATTTTGATTTGGTTTTGTTTGTTGCACAAGCATGGGTTAATTTCTGTAAGGGAATCAATTGTAAGTGTAGTCAGGTTACATCAACACTGTGTTCACTATTATTCATTTAGGAGCAAATATATTTATATATAACTTTCTGTATGCCCACCAAACTTGGAAGTCTCCCGCTCACAAATCTTGGAATCTGAATCTGTAGCTTGTTAACGAACAGAAGCCAAGCATCGAAGGAGAAGCCATTAGAGAAAAATGAAACAACGCAGGAGTCAGACAAGGGCTGCTGGGAAATAGCAGCGTAAAACTTCTAAAACCCATTTCAGTTTTCTGCATATAATGCGTTCCATTGGCGTGGCGGCCCCTCAAAGGATGAGGGATTTTCAGACTCATTCTAACCCAGCGCTCATTTAGAACTTATTAAACTCATTACTGACCCAATTTTACATATTTAACATTTGTGGGTCCATTTCCGCTTCATGACAGAGAGATGAGCCTGAAACTAGAGAGCTTTACAATACCTATAAAAAACTGCTGAAGCATGCAGATAAGACCCAAATGGCAGCGATTTATCAAGTGATCACGCCAATTAAGTGGTGAACTTGAACAGGTCGGTTTCTGCAGCGGTCTGGCATGACTCCCTCTTTCTTTCTTCCATCTGATCTTTGTCTCTGAAATCCCCTTATGCATGGAAGATGAAATTTAGACCTGTGTATTTCATGTATTTATTGATAACAAAGATGCCTTCGATGACATCAGGGTACTGGGTTCCTATAAAAATAACTTTGGTAATTCGATTATGTTTGTGTGGATGAACCATTTGATGATCAAGCTGAAATTTGATAGTGGAACAACTGGCGATGAGTACGAGGAACATAACACTCGAATGGAGCTCTATTGACTCGGAGGCTCGAGGCCACACGAACAGTTTACATCCACAATTAGATCATTGTTTATATCTGTTGTCCAATTGTAAAAGCTGGTCGGCTTTGCGTTCAGCGTGCGCTGAAATCTGTTGGAACGCAAAGCATTGTCCTCACTGTCTTTGGATGGCGTTAAAACATGAGGGGAGAGTCGAAACAGATTGGTAGCCTTAGGAATGTGAAGGCAGGCCCATTCCCCCGGAGAGATGGATTAAGAGGGAGCGAAAATGAATTATTGTACTTTAAATAGCCTTTTGGCTTTCTTTGTCCTGTCCTATTTCATTTTCCAAATGATGGCTGGACTTGAATGATATTCAGTTCATCCTTGCCCCCTCCTATCAGCCACCTTCAGCTTTATTAGGAGTTCACTTTAAGTTCATTTCTCCCCGTACTACAGTCAACAAAAAGGTTTAACACGAGTGTTTTGAAATCGCTGACGTCCATCAATAATATTTTATTCAGGCATAGCTTTATATGGCAAGGCCAGATTTACAACACAGACATATTGCAGTATGGAGTAAGACTTATTCTCAGAGTTTCTTTAGCAAAATCGCAATTTCTTTATTTATAGGTCAAATCGAGCTAGCAGTGATGGCAATAAAACATAACGAATGTAAATTATTGAGTCGCGTGACTTATTATCAGACTGACTAATGTAGACAAACACTTAGAGCTCAAATACAGTCCTGAAATTATGTTTGACTTTATGATTTCTGAAAGATGTGTATTGCCGCTGTCAGATAAATTAAACTGCAAAGCCTCGAGTAAGATTTGTTATGGGAACACCGGTACAAGAGCAGTAAATATTATGCCGGTCAATACAATCTAATACAAAGCATAGTCGGATAGAAAGCAAATGTAGGTGAGTGATGGCTGAATAATATACTTCTCTATTACTCTATATGGAAATGTTACCCTGCAGTGTGGAAAAAAGCAAATATAGGTGTTTTAATGATTTCTTGTGCGTTGGGTTCATTAAGATGTCATTTGTTGGGCTGAAATCTGTCTTCATCTTTCGGCCATAAGAGCAGGTGTTATTTCATCTGATGGTTTGTTGCCATTTTTAGGTCTGTCGGTAAAACTTTCAGACGGGCGTTAGAACCGCGTGGAGATTTTAAATGGCTGACGTACTTTAGAAAATACAGTATTTGTATATTTCACATAGTCTGATAAGTATACCATTGATCAATGTCAGTGGCTAATTTGAAAGCGTAAAACCGGGAATGCAATTTTGCTCCGTGGCTTAAATTTATTCTGGTTACATATTATTTTATATAAATATTTAACAGAGCTTTGCTTTGGTGATGGTTCATCCAAAAATACAAATTCCGTCATCATTTACCTTCTTGTTATTTCAAACCTATATGACTTTGTTTCTTCTTCGGGACACAAAAGAAGATATTGTGAAGTTATTTTTGAACCCATTCACTTCTATTGTATGGACACAAAACTAATGCAAGTGATTGGGCTGCGTTTAACAACATTTTTCAAAATATCTTATTTTGTGTTCTGCTGAAGAAAGAAAACCATACGGGTTTAAAAAGACACGAGGGTGAGTAAATGATGGCAGAATTTTAATTTTTGGGTGAACTATCACTTTAATATCTATGCTCTAAAAATGCAGGGTAGTAATTATATGTGATATTTAGCAAAATATAAATCTGGTGTCAAGTGTATTGTCAAGTTTCCTATTATAAAACGTTGTGGAAATGAGACAAGAGCATTATATAGAGGCTAGAAGATGCCCAGTGAAAAAGTAAATGTATCAAGCTGTGCTTTCACACCTTTAACTGGCCCTGAGCCGGGGGGATTAGCACCTGTGCGGAGCCCACGTATGAAACCTGTTCTGGGGGTTTGGGCTTTGGTCAGGGGTTGACATCAAGCCTCCGGCCGGCTGAAAACGCTGTAGACGGGGGGAGGGAGATCAAGATGGACGACCAGCAGGACACTGCTACTCCATCATCATTTTACCATGTGTTTGTGTGGGTGAGAGAGAGAAACGTGTGAGATTTTTATTGCATGTGGGGGTTAAAACACATGGAATATAAGAAGTGGGAGTTTTAATAAGAAGAAAAGAGAGTCAATATGAGTTCTCGTGTCGTTCTGTGTAAGCTGTATAGATGCAGTCAAACATCTGTTGTAGATATGTGTATAGACCGTTTCATCGGACCCCCAGCTAACCCCATTTCGTGTGTCTAACAATAGACTTAGTTATATTTAATTTAATTTATGTTAATATTATGTTGAATTATTATTTTACCGTATAATAATTGTATCGATGAAATGATCTGCTGAATTTTGTTGTATGTTCATTTCATTAAATAAACAATTTGTTGAATAGTTCAGTCACTTGACATCTAGCAGTTGAGCTTGGTATTGCAGTCTAAATTATAAATATCGGAGAGACAAGTTTAGCCAAGTAACGGTTATTCTCGGTTTCTTTTGATTGTTCTCATGCGCAGTTACGTTTGTTTATGTTCAGATGAAACAGCAGTCTATAGTAACTGAATATATTGTAGCAAATAATGTGATATACTTCAATATTTACTTTGGTAAACTCAAAGAACCTCTTTTCTTGGAATTTTAGTTTACTGTTATTTTTTACGTGGGAACTAATTCAAATGTAAAAAATGTTAAAGTTGCTTAGGATACTGAAAGACGGCAAGTAGATGGCGGCAATTTTTTTACTGAGTCATTGAATCATTTAACAATCCGCAAATGTCTTGATGAACGACTCGCTGAATCTCGACTCGTTCAAAACACGGATTCATTTGGAAGGGATCAAGACCGCAAAAAGTCAGATGTAAGTGTTTAAATGATTGAATTGATTCGCATATGCCACATTACTTTACAGCGATACTACCGTTATAGAAAATAGAGAGGATTCGTGGGTATTTTGACGTTTTAGCATCGCGATGCTAACGTAGCATTTGTACGTTATCCTTAACTTTAGTGATTTGACGTTGTACTGAAGATGTCTTATACAACTTGCTGTTTTCTCTCCATTTAAATATTGCATCTTAAACATCACTATAGGCTGTAGCTGTACCGAACACACAAACCCTTTTAGATACAGGAATGTAAAGAAAGAGGTTTAATTTTTTAACACAAATGTATCTTACAGAGTTTCTGTTTAATAGAAAATGATCTCCAATCCTGTTTATTAGATCTGCAGTTTTTTATTGTATAATGGCTATACATAAATACACACACACCTACCATCAGGAACTGATATAACAGATGTTCCAAAGGATTGCAAATGAGTTTTGTTATCAGCTTGTCACCATTTATAGCAACTCTGCAACACTTAATGTGATAATGTGAACGTGGGCTGCAGTGCACGCAAGAACTGATTGGAGACTTTATACACACTGCGGCTTAAAGGATAGTTTACCCCAAAATAAACAATTTTCATCATTTTTACTCACTCTCGTGTCATTTCAAACCTGTATGACTTTCTACTGCAGAACACAATAGAAGATATTTAGAAGAACTTCGGTAACCAACCGAACAACATGGGTCCCCATTGACTTCCATTGTTTGAACACTAAACCACTGTGACGTTGGTCAAAAAATAAAATTTTTTTGTTCCACAACAGAGTCATGAACAGATTTTTGAATGACATGAGGGTGAATAAATAATGACATCATTTTGACTTTAGGGCGAACAATCCCCTTATTTTTGACTTTCTGGATGCATTGGCCAACATTGATGAAAATGGCTTAAGGGAGCCTCGTCCTGTGTTTCTGCCGCTGTTCTGTTCTGTCCTGTCGATAACTAATCCCGACCTTTCCCATCCGCAAAATTGAAAATAAGAATAAAATAAAATAGATGGCGGATGCTATCAAGGGGGGCGCATTGACGGTGGAGGAAATGGTGTTACTAATGGATTTAGGAGTGGAAAAATAAATATATACGTGTGGTGGCCCATCCTGGGCAACCCTTTCACCCCTGGGCAACCTTCCTCCACACACCGCAAGATCTCATTCCCTCCCTCGCCAAACCAAAAGCCTAATCCCTGTTTCTAGGGAGATCACTCCTGCACACACACCCGTGCTTCAGCATGTGTGCAGGCCAAATACAAAGTCCACGTCGGACAAGGTAGCGGGGTCAGATGCCCTCTGCTATGGGTGACCTATCCAGAACGTGATGAGTATCAATCCATTCGCATCTTCAGCACAAGTGAAGCTTTTTCTCATTTGGCCGCGATCCAGTCGTACCTGTTCGAGCTGGAAATTACCTCCTCGCTCGCACCACAAGCATCTCCATGCATCAAGAACACTCTGCATACATTTGGGTAACATTACGGCACAACCTGCGGTGAAGATGGAATATTGTATAGACAGCTATGAAAACCGAGCCTCGAGATTGTCAACCGGCCTCCTTTAGGGATGCATCTGTTTCTCTTGGTTGTAATAACCATAATCTTGCGGCGAGCATCCGATGTGTGCTTTCAAACTGATTTAAGAGTAATCTTGAGAGTTTGTATGCCACGTTTGGGCTGTAAAAGTATATGAAAAGTAAACTAATCAAAGCTTCTGTCCTGGGGAAAAGGAGGTCCTTTTTATACACGAGATATTGGAAGTTATAAAGAAGCATAAATTCTTTGTCTGCAAATTATTACACCAGCACATTCTTTGTTGTGGACTTGAAGGTGTGAGCATTTTTTATGCCTAACACCTGATTCTGCATAGTTCCTTGAAGCAGGGGTTCCCAAACTTTTCAGCCTGCGACCCCTAAAATGACAGTGACTCGAGAGCCCCACTATCCTCGGAGGTAGTTAAAGTATACAAAGGTTGCATGCAAATGTGCACCTTTTCTACCCAAACGTGTATAATGACAACACAAAAGTGCACAGTCTAACATAATATTATTTTATAGTTATATACTCATTACTTTACTTGTTGTTATACATAAACTATGAACTATTACTACAGATGGTCAAATTTCATCAAACTAATTTGAGTGCAAATGGGCCTCTTTTTGCACCTGAGGACGATGGGCCCTCTGTCTGCGGCGCCTCTCCTCCCTCATCCACTGGCCTCCTTGTGTTGTCTTTGGTCGATATTAATCAACTTTTTATTTCGACAAAATATTTTTTTCAAAAAATCATTATTAAAAAAAGATTTCTGGAAATCATCTTGCGACCTGGCGGCCTTGTGACCCCCACATTGCCAACCCCTGCTTTAAAGTGATAGTTCACCCAAAATGAAAATTCTGTCATCATTAATCATTAAAAACCCCTTCTCGTCATTTCAAACCTGTATGAGTTTCTGTTTTTCTGTAGTACACAAAAGAAGGAAATTTGAAGAATTTTGGAAATCAAATCATGACGGTACCCATTGACTTGCATTGGTTTTTTGGCCATAAAGTAGAAGTGAATTTCTGCTGTTGTTCATATTTTCAAGATTCTTTTATGTTTTGCGTAAAAAAGAAATTCAGACAAGTTTGTAATGACAAGAGGGGGAGTAAATAATAACAGAATACTTATTTCTGGGTGAACTAGTTCTTCAAAGGAGAAGCTCATCCAGAAACAAAATTTTTTTCACCATACGCTCAGATCTTTTCAAATACATTTTGAGCATTTCTTACGCTTCATGATAAAAAAATCATAGTTCACATTTTGAATCTCGATGTGGCTTAGATGTATAGATTATAGATCTTTTTTTCGCGTAGCCTACTCATTTATTAATGAGAAAGATCTAGGATCTTACATTCCGAGGTCATCATCACCCAGCATATCATGTGCATATGCACATTATACATGCTAATTTCATGTATCTTGAACCTTGAATTCATCTTGAAATAACTCTCAAACACACCTCAGAATAGTCTCATATTTGAATAATTAATGCAGAATATGTCTTTCGTCCCATTGGTGAAAAGTAAACAGGTATGAGAGACAGGAATACACAAGAAATGTGAAACGCTCCTGGCTGATGTTACTCTGGAAGCCACTAGAGGGTGTTTTGGTATAGAACAGATAAGACTGCTTTCTAATCCTTATCAATAGAGCTGCGAGAGATTGTCTGGAAGCCCCCTGGACTGGCTTTAACTTCAATCGCTTTGATATTTGTCATAAGCAGTTCAATATGTTAGATATGACGTTTCAAAGCGGGTCAGCAAACGGTAAACATGAGCTGAAGAGGTCTGACTACAGATGCTGAATGCACGTTTATCTCAAAAGCCTCAGATGTCTTAATAGGTTCTTTTCAGGAATTAGGATGATTAAAGGAGCAGTTTACTCAAAGTGTGATATTGGTTTTATACAACAGTGTCAACCAAGGAACATATTCACACAGATATCTGGAATACGCCACAAGGGTTATTCATTGGCACAATTCATTAGCTGCTCTGTGGGTGATATGGCACCACTACTTCAGGAAAACCAACAGCCCACAGTGATAGACTTGATAGACTTTGAAACAAGGGCTTTAAATATCCTCAGCCTGAGCACAAGAATGCAAACCCAACGTCACGCTAAGTTCTTTCTAGATCAATGACAGCACATTTTCTGTTCTCTGGAGTATACGCCCTCTAGTGGTTAGCTGTCTTCGTTGACTGTTTATGTCAGCAGAATAGACTGGTCATTTCGTCATTAACACCATGTGACATGAATTATCTGGACACCAGATTTGCCTACAAAGTAGGTGAACTTCAGGGGCATAAGGAACAGATACTAAACAACAGAGAGATGGGATTTAAGAAGTGAACATGCCTATAGTAAAACGTCAGTATGAATCAAAATCAAATGATAAAATACTTGAAAATATAAAGTAATTGACAAATAGTGATAGTTCACCCCCCAAAAAAACTCATCCTCTTGTCTTTTCGAACCATTATGAGGTTCTTTCTTCGGCAGAACACAAAAGAAAATATTTTGATGAAAGTTGATAACCGAACACCACTGGACCCCATTCATTTCTATTGTATGGACACGAAACCAATCTCAATGGGGTCCAGTTCACAACATTTTAAAAAATGTCTTCTTTTGTTCTCTGCGGAAGGAAGAAATCCATACAGGTTTGTATAGACAGGGTGATTGAGGGTGAGTAAATGATGACAGAAATGATATTTTTGGGTGAACTATCGCTTTAAATAATTTGTGGTTCACTATCATTTTAAACTTACAATAGACGGTTTTATTGGATGCATATATGCATATCACTTTAGTCCGACTAGTTGCCATTTCTAGTTCTCTAGTTGACTTCTCTGCAGTGTACTGTACGAATGCTTGTCTACATTTACATTTAGGCATTTGGCTGACGCTTTTATCCAAAGCGACGTACATTGCTTTTTCCTATACATTTTACAAAGGTATTTGGAATCCCCTGGTATCGAACCCACAACCTTGCGTTGTTAACGCAATGCTTTTACCACTGAGCTACAGGAAAGCTAAATAAAGAAATGGTCTAGAAATTTGTAGAAATGGTTACTTACTGTAGTTAATTTAATATGATATCATAGACGCTGAATGCAAAAGAAAAGTAGATACATGCTATTTGAAATAGTTTTTATGGAGTATACTGTAGGATGTCATTGTTTTTGTTTTATTCACGCTTCAAATGTGCGTCCTATGTGTCTGTGTATTTGAGAAGGGAATTCAGTAGAAGACACATCAGTGACCCCTGTGTGTACACACATCACATGCAATAGGAGCATGTGATGGAGCAAAGCACTTAAGATATCAAATGCGGGGGTCGTGGTGGGATTCTGACCGCTGAGTACGGCTAAAACAGTGAATCCACTGGTCTCCTCCCTCTCTCTCTCTCTCTCTCTCTCTCTCTATATATATATCTAAAGCATGACTTGTGAAGTGTATACATGCCGGAATCCACTACTTTGATGATCCATTATAGATATAGAGCACTTTATTTAAATGTGGATATGACACAAACGATCAATAAAGAGAGTCCCTTTTTAATGCACACAGACACATTCTCTCTCACGTGCACGCTCAGACATGCACCAGGAATATTGACACTTGACAGCATCGGTGCAACTTACAGCACATTCGCAAGTGTGCGTGTGTGTGCACGAAAGCGCCCCTGCAGTGAAAAATGTTTTTCATTTTGCCACCTGCATCAGGGATGAAGTCCCCAAAATACCTCAAATCTGTCCATCTGTCAAAATGTCACAGCCTATGAATCATCACTTGTCTTGAGAGCAGTGGGGTAGGACACGGCAAAGTTCTCAGCAAGCACAGACAGCTCTGTCTCATTGTGTCTAATAGACGTATCCGAGAGAACAGCAAACTGTGAGGGGTCCCGAACCAAACACTGAGGTGAAGAGGTTTTTAAGCATATAATAGAAAATATTGTGTTTTTGAAGTTGTAAGTGTTGTTATAAATGAATCGCAGCTCACCAAAAGATGCCAAAGTTGATTGATGCTTTGTCAGCGGTCTGTTTCGAATTCTTTCTTTTCCTTTTTTTATCTTTATCTGTCTTGATCCAGTTTTTTCTCGGCACTGCTTTAGTGTGAGTCAGTAGATCAGAGCAGTGTGTGATGTGTAGGGGTTTAGTGTCGGCCCAGACTGTGATCCGCTCTCTTGTGATGATGAAGTTTCCGCTCAAATTTCTGCTCCCCAGCTCTCGCATTACCATTCTTTCTCCAACTATCCATATCAGGTTAGCACTGTGTTGCTCTAGGTACTGATCTAGGGCCAGTTTTATCACAAAACAGACTGCCGACAAACCGAGAGAACACAGATTTTAGGCCAGGTAAAAGGGGCTACCAGTGGACATTTGAGATTTTCAAGATCGATGGTTTAAGAAAACATTTTAGATTCTCTAGATTAGTAAACAATGTGTTATTATTTATGTTAGAAACATTATGAAGTAGATTTTCTTTTATTAATGATTTGTAGTTTCACCAGACTAAAGACTAAATATGTAATCATGATCATGTAATGGTCCCGATTGACATTTCAGTTTTTGAGCAGCAGTAATCATTCATTTTATTTGTTGTGTTGTTTTGTCTCAGTTTTTATTTCAATATACATTCAGATGAATGCAGGATAAATCTAGTTTGATTTTTCAGATACACAAGAAGAGATATTTTGAAGAATGTTGGTAACCAAGCAACATTGGCCCCCTTTGACTTTCATTGTGTGGACACAAAACCACTGAGAAATTTCTCAAATTATTGAATTAGTCAAAGATTTGAAACAACATTGGGGTGAATAACTGAAAATATCATTTTTATTTTAAGGTACATTGTGTTTTGCTTTCTGAGTAGAACAAGGGTAATGATACTTATTCCTCAGTAAATTTGAGCCACATTGATTGACCCAAATGACCAGATTACAAATCTTAAATATTTTAATGTTTTATAAGTCAAACATGTTTTTTTTTTTATAAAAGTTTGCTACTTTAAGGTAATAGGGTGTATTTTGGTGTCAGAGGGCCCAATAGGTCAAAAGTCACATTTTTGTAGTCTAAATTTGATAGATTTTCATTTGACATGCTCATGTCACAAACCAATAATTTGATGTATATCAAAATACATAAAATTCAATGGAATTAATTCTAAACAACTAATTTCCATAACTCACCGACTATATTTAATAGCCACGGCGCTGCACAAAATACTGTGGTTGTTTATAACGAATGTAATAATTGAGCCTGCATACAGTTTGATAAGTATAATGTTGAATTAAATATGAACTTAAATTGAATTTAAAAGAACATTGTGTTCATTGAAAACTATAAGTAGATTCATAAATATGAAATATTGGCCTAATACACACGGGAGGTGGCGGAATGAATGCATGCTGATTTACCCTAATGTCTTTTAATTTTCCTAATTAGTTTGTAATTTGTCGTTATTAATATGTCAGGGCCTTATGAAGCAGCAGTAATTTCTCCGAGCGAAATATTTCCGTGGCTGACCTTGAGCCAGAATGTTCAGTTTTCAGTCATATTTCTAAATCTCTAAGGCAGCGTTGTTTTATTCCTTCATAGATCAAAATATGAGGGGAGAATATCTTTTGCCTGTAAGTGTATATTTACCAATGAAAAGTTTTAATTTAAACGAATGGCTCAATTCGCTGATGATGTCAGAGGCATGATGACTAATGCTTTGCCTGGCGTGGCGCCACAAATGATTGCTTTTCTATTGCATCAAAATCAAAGATGCATAGATCATGATAAACCGCTGTGGCCTGGACATCGCTTCACTAAAGACTGCGAGATGAGAACTACAACATACTTTAAATGAGTGATTCTTTACACTTTTTAAGTGCAATGTTTGTCTGAATAAACAAATTATTACGTTATAAGTTCCTATAAAGCATAGTACAAGCATAACAAGCATAGTGTTTACATTATGAATAAAACATTGTGTTTTAGGGAAATAGTTACCAAAAAGTCTCATAATGTATTTGTGGTCGTGCCAATCCAGATGTAAACGAGTTCTTCAACTTCTTTTTATCCACCACCAAGCCTCGTAGACACAGCCAGCATTGTGTCCAAAGTTGTACCGTCAGAATTTGTTAGACATGATTGTCCTTGAATCGTCCTTTCGGGCCACCTTCACCCAACTGGACTCCCAGCTCTATTAACAGGCCTCTGCGTCTCTGCCAAATGAGAGGGCTTCAGATAGGCCTGTCAGAGGCCACCAGAGAGGAACTCATTTTATCGCAATATATGCTGAAAAAATCAATGCAGCCTTTGAAATGAGTGTTTTCTTTATAGGCCCGCATGGAAATATGTGGCAAAGGGTTGTGTATGTGTGTGTCCTGTGTAGGTGGCTGCTTGTGTGTGTGTTTTATGCCCAAGCAGTAGGGACAGTAGCCTATACTTAAATGACTGGGGGAAACTGAACTCACTGATGATGTTTTGTTGGCCTTTCAAGAAATAAATGTTCAAAATAAACATTACTGTTTGAGATAGAGACTGTATTGACTATATACCACTATGGAGGACGTAAACAACTTGTTTCCTGTTTTATAAACATATCAAAATACTAAATGAATATCTTTAAGGGTTTTTCCTGGCTCAAAATGAGGCGGAGGTAGTGCCATCCTTATCTTGTACACACAC
This sequence comes from Triplophysa bombifrons, assembly GCA_029783895.1. NCBI lineage: Eukaryota > Metazoa > Chordata > Actinopteri > Cypriniformes > Nemacheilidae > Triplophysa > Triplophysa bombifrons. Next base: position 37,359,252 of record CM056448.1, read on the forward strand.
GCACGTGTAGGCCTACCATACATTTACCAAACACTTTACGTAATAAAATATAAAAATTAGATGAAATTGACAATTAAGTCACATGAAACATTTCTTTTATGCCAGAAATCATTAGGATATTAAGTAAAAATCATGTTCCATGAAGATATTTTGTAAATTTCCTACCTTAAATATATAAAAACTTTATTTTTGTAAATGGAAGGCCTGCCACAGGGCCTCTGATTATCAACTTCAAAGGCAATTTTCTCAATATTTGGATTTTTCTGCACTCTCAGAATCCAGAGTTTTAAACGGTTGTATCTCAGCCAAATATGATTTTTTTTATTCTAACAACTCGTACATCAATATAATGCTTATTTATATACTTAATTAAAAATTGACCCATAAAACTGGTTTTGTTCTCCAGGGTCACAAAAGAGCAATGATTCACAGATTTTTTTATATGCACTAGTGACTTGAACTGCACGGTTAACCACCAAAAGATCGCGATCTCGATTCAAACACCCACACGGTCTTGTTCACGAAAATCAACGATTCTCCTGTGCCTATTACACCTCCGACTAAAAACATTATCCAATCTGTGTTGGTGCAGCCGCTGAAGCGGAGAAAGTAATTAACATCATAATGTATGAAACGGCGTCACAAACAGTCTTTTCAACCCAACACTCTCATTATTATCATACCGGCGGCTGCGTTGAAACTCCTCCGTTAACCTTGACACTGTATATGGTTCATATGTGAGAAAGCCTGCTCACGCGGATAAGCAGAGCTAAACACAGAGCATCCATACTGACGCGTCGCAGTCTGCTTCCATCTGCTCACCGGATACTTTGCTGCATGGGTTGATTTTAAAACTCAATGTGATGGGCATCAAGTTCTGTATCATACGCAACAGAAAGCCGCAACTTTCCATAAAAGCATGACGCTCGCTCTTCTCGCGTTCTGAATCTGGGCTGCGGGCGCGGGAGGTTACCAAAGAAACTTTGTTTGTTTTTTCGAGGCGTTGATTATGTTTTTTGGGTTTTTAACATGGATGTTCATGTTTGTAATTTCAAAACACGATATATATTTCGCATATTTCAAGTCTATTGTTCTATTGTGGATTTTAGCAATAAACAGAAACAATGGCGTCAACTTCAATTTATCAGTTAAAATATATATTCCTGTGGGTGTAGGTTATTAAAGCACTCGGAATAGTGACATCATGTACCCGGGAAGTAGAGGGCTGTAGTCAGATCCAACTGTTCTCTGTAGTCCTTGAAAAGCGAATTCCGTTAAAAACAATATCTCGCTTGGCACTGAACTTTGAGCTTTTTCATTTTGGGATCGCGAGGAACGTGCTCTTTAAGAGTTTCAGATGAGATCTTAACACTGTAACAGGGTTTTTCCTGGCTCAAAATGAGGCGGAGGTGGTGCCATCCTGATCTTGTACACACAAACACGAAGGCCTACTGTAACTTTAAGTGGCTTAACCAAAGTGACTTTGACAAATTAAAAGTGAACATTTACATTTATTCATTTGGCCGACGCTTTTATCTAAAGCGACTTACAAGTAGGAAAGCATATTAACAATTTGTGAACACACTAAACAGTACCGTTCTAGTAAAGTTCTAATAAAATTAGATGAAAATGACATTTATTATCGTATATAAAACATTACTTTCATTCAACCAAACAGATTTTTTTTTATAAAATAAAGCTTTTTATAATTTTCAACTAACTTTCCAGCCCAAAATAGTCAACTGTATTAACCAGTCTCACTAAATGAGCAAACATCATTCACATATTGCATTCTCTGTGGTTCAATTTAAATGATTCAGTGATCTCTTATATTCGCTAGTGACTGAAATTGTCAATAGTTTAAATGAATCGGTTCAGGCGAGTCATTCGTGTGCAAGTCGTTCTGAACGTAATGTGCGTTCATACTGGCGAACTCGCTGTGTACAGTATACGCTGATTCAACAATCTAAAGATTGCACAAATAAAGATATTACAATGAAGCATGTCATGTTAATTTAAGTAATTTCAAGAAATTAAATGTACTTGTATGCAAAACAAACAGCCGAGAAACGCAGCTAGCTCTTGTTCTGCAACTCTTTTTAGCGCCTCAGCATGCTGTCAACGAAACAGCGCCTCTATTGTGGCGTAATTCTGCAACTGCAGTTACAAATGACATTCTGTTAAATGCACGCAGCATTTCTTGTGAAGACAATCAACATCATTTTGGCGAGAGTCTGAGGCGGCACGACATTTGACGGAGGCGGCAGCCTCCAATTTCTCTATGCAGGAAAAACTCTGTTACATTGTCAACTACATATTGAGAATTTCAAAATGAACTGATTCTTGTTGGGCTTTCCCGAAACTAATGATATTTATAGTTTGGTTTACTTTCACTGTGTTATTTTATTTATTCATTTTTATTTGTTTCGGTTCCTTCTTTTAGAAGAAATATCTGAGGCCAAGATGATACTTTTTAAGCTTTGTTTATGCGTGTATGGACAGTATTCCTAACCCACAAAGCAAAAAAAATCTACTTAAGTAATAAAACAGGTGTCTAGGAGAAACAACGGAGGTATTAACAACACATCATCTGGGATTTTTCTAACCATCTGGACACATTATCTTCAGGTAATCTAAGCCCTTAAATAAGTAACCATTAGAGTCCGTTTCAGATCAGATCACACCGTTATCACACGACACACATAGAATAGTCTTAGCACAGCTCCATTTTTACATAAAGTTTTGACCTTTTGCAGAAATATTTAGTTTGCGATTAATCGTGTGTTAAAAGCCTACTTGTCATTTTCTTATACAAATGACACACTTGACACTGACTCCATGAAGCGGTGTAATGTAAAGGGCAGAGTGTTAATGACTTTAGTCATGTGGTTAGGTAAGAGATGGACTCGGTAAAGGTGTGCCATCATTAGGGAATATAGATTAATATGTCATGGGTCACAAAAGCTGGGGGTTGTTTCACAAGAGGACCAATATTGTAATAAAAGGCCTGTGCAATATTATTTAGTTCAGAAACAAAACCTATTCCACTTTGGGGTGGTATTTTCATCCTGTTATGTCCAGACGTATTGATTATGTGCAAATATAAGAATGTATGTATATTGCTTTGGTTGTGCCTCCTCTCTCTCCCTCTTTCTCTGTTGGTAACCAAACAACATTGAACCCCATTCACTTGCATTTTATGGACAAACCCACTGAGACATTTCTTAAAATATCTTGTCTTGTGTTCCACAGAAGAGGTTTTGAATGACATGCATGAGGAAATTATTTTGGGGTCACTATCCCATTAATGTAACCTATAATCTATTATGAGGTTGTGATGTCAACAAATGATTGACCTTTTGCCATTATTCTCACATTACAATATCACAAGTTGCAGAGTATGTTCGGCTTGGATGGTGTGCGTGTTAAAAATTCTAGATCGAAAGGAAAAACAGAATATCGTTTTCAGTGGCTTGTTCTTTCTTTGATATTCTTTGATTCACTTTATTTCATGTTCAACGTCTCTGTCATTCCATCATCTGCAGTGTGAGAGAGACAGCGCTATTTAAATGGTTTGTGAGGTTCACAAAGTAACACAGCTGTCAGTCACCGACTAAATTGCAAGCGCTGGCAATGACACGTCAGTCTCGATTTCCCGGGTTAGGCTGGAGTTTATCGTCCTCTTTCATTCAATTAGGACACGAGTCCACTTGAAAAAGTCCACGCGACTTTGAGGAATGCCAGCACGCCGGTATCCTTATCACGATCACCGCTACTGAGTTCTCATTTAGATCACGGAAGGGATAAACCAGCTCACAAACACCTGAACGTGTGCCTTTTCCTATCCCACACTAGCGCACATCCCTACTCCATCGGTGGAGAGGTAGAGACCCTCCGTGTGAGATAACCAGTAAACCCAGGCTGACAGGCTCTGCCGGGCCTTTATTGAATTGCAGTGAGGACTATATTACTTTAGAGCGAGATAAAAGACTACATACAAGACAGATGGGAGGGGGACATCAAACAAGACCGTGTCCGTATTGTGCCAAGAGTAATCCTGTTGAAGGCAGTCTTGATTTCCCCTAGGCCAGGTGCCATTTCTCCTCGAATAATTCCGCACTGGCTTTGGCCTTCCTTCATCCTCTCTCACTTTTTCCCTCTTACTCAAGTGAGCTCCTCGCATATCCGCCGTACAAACGCAAGACTCTGAAGATGTGATTGAAATTCTTCAGAATCTTTTAATTTCACCAGGTGTGCCGGAGCTCATCCTAGATGCCTGGGAATACAAAAGGGGAAAACACGAGGGAAATCCACAGCGTGTGCACACAGGGAAACCTTCCAAAGCAACAAGCGTCGTTGTCAAAGCAGCTTCCCGGCAACAAGCTATTCATTAGCTTAGGTATTTATTGGACTTGTTTCGGTCCAACGAGCATCGTTCACGCCGTCAGCGGCAAATTAGCTGCGATGCATTTGACATGATAAAGAAGAAGAGGAGCACTTTCAGAGCTCCATATAGACCACTTCGCAAGATGTAAATACTGGTCCAGAAGCACTTCTGGTTTCAATTTTTATTTATTTATTATTAATATTTTAGATCTTACACATAGGATTAAATCTTAAAGATATTTGTTTACCATTTCTTATACTTTTTTGGTTTTGTTCAAACATTTGAAACACAATCGTCATTGAAAATTTGTCCTGATATACATTCTTCACAGAAAATAAGCCAAGGCCAATGAGTATTAATTAAAAAATAATTAATGGTATGACTTTTCTCATTTTTTTTTTGTTCATTTGCAAAAACACATAGTTTTTTCTTAATTTTCATAAATCATGTTTTCAGTACATTCGAATGCACAATAAAAAATGGCTGTTCTTGATATAGTCACAAAATTTGGAATCAATTGAATCATGTTCATGTACACAAATTCCCCAACACGATCTCACAGCAAAATTGTAACTGTTTTGCAAGGTGGTTAATTTTGGCTAATTCGTATCAATTCGTACGATCTCAGTCGTATATTTTTGTATGAATTACTTTTGCGCCAGTGATGATAGGCGTAGAGGTGGCGTCATGGGTGTGGCTTCGGTATTGTGCTTTTTCTAGAAGTCATACGTTTTTGTACGATTCACAACATGCAAAGTCATAAAAATTAGCCACCTAGTAAAATAGTTACGGATTCCGGTGAGATCGAGTTGAATTATCCCCTCTTTTCGTCTCCGTCAGCACAACCTTTTGTGTCACCTAGTCCAAAGTTTGTGAGCACAAATTCCTGTGAGACCAAATGAATAAAAATGAGTTATCTGTTTTGCAAATCGACTTTTCAAGTGCACTTTGTTTTACCTTGGATGTGTCTTAATAAGAAGTGGATTATAATCGGCCAAAAAATAACATAGCAGGAGGGACCGGAGTCATATCGACACAGAAAAATGTCAGGTTTCGATGTACAATTCAACAACACAATCTCATCGGGTCAGTCACATACTGTAAAACCCGTGGACATTAGAGTTATAGAGAGACATAAAGAAGCCTTAATATTCAGCGACTCTATTTGAATGCATCTTCAGCAAGATAAATGAACTTTCCACATCTCATCATTGAGTTTGTCTCATTGATCAAGACCGCAATGTATTATAACTGCTCGGGATTCATTGTGAAAACAAGACGCTGTTCCTCTTTAATTAAAATATGACTAAAGGCTCATGAATTTATAAACAGCACGCAAAACAAGTCACATCCACTCAGCGAGGTGAGGGCTCAGCGTCTTTGCATTTTCATCCCGTTATGCTTTGCATGTGGCGATAATATTAAGAACAATTAAGTAACATTATTAATTTTAATGAGGCCTAAATAATGTCCCCCTTGGGCCTTTAACCTCATGCCTTTAATTAATAAGCACTTGGTAGACATTACAGCCTTTCAATTATGAATGGGAGAGGAATGGCCGGCGATGAGCGGGCACGTTTAATCCATATCCTCATTGAGGGGCGGAAAGGTGCCGTTTTAATCAAGCTCCTCGGGCCCGAACACACAGAAAAAGACGTCCATCTATCATCGTGTGAAGGTGGGAAAGAGGGGAATGTTGAACTTCAAGAGAACTCTTCGATGAGCTGGGATTAAGATGTAGATTAAAAAGAGCGAACAACCAAGTAGAATCCCATACAGAGAAATTAAATGAATGCGATGCAAATTAGCTCTTTTTTTCTTCTCATCGGCGGCTGAGGTTTGTCAACAAAACAAGTTGAACTGAACAATCTGAATACAAGGAAGCAAAATTGTATTTTAACATTATTTGAACAAAAAGACGTTGTGTTTGGTGGTATTTTCACTTTAAAACTGTAGATTTATACATCATGTGGTCATTTGTTTATGCTCATGTTGCTCAAAACCTGTATACTGTATTATTCTATCTTCTGTGGAACACAAAAGAAGATATTTATGAGAAATGTTTTAGTGGTCTTTCATTCAGTGGAACATAATGTTGTTTGGTTATCAACGTTCTTGGGCTTCTAGAAAGCATTCTTGACATGTCTCCTGTCTTCTCTGCCTCTTGAGCCACAGTCAGTTGACTGAACACCATCAACTTCAACAAGAATAGGTTTTATCCCCCGTTGGGAATTCAGAATTCCTGTGGAGAGAAGCGTTTGATAGTGGAAATGAGAAGGGCTCCCCTCTCTGAAGAGAACGGAAGGTTTCTTCTGATGTTTTAAGAACAAAGGAGGTGTTTTTGATGTTGACTGTGTTTCTGTTGGAGCGCGTGTGGTTTCAGAAGAAAACGAGGACTCCACTTTACGGCGGATTGATGGAGCTGTGTAGGCAAAGGATTTGTCTGTGAACATCACAGTTTACCTGGTGTGTTTGGAGAATTTTAAAACACTCACCTTGTCTATTTGCATTTATTTGCAGAAAACGAAAACTGGAGAAACAGGTGAAAATAAGAGGAAATATGCTTGGTATTTTTTCTTACTTTAAATACTGCACAGAAAACAAGTTATCTTTTAAATAATACAACAGTAATATTTGTACATGTATTTAGGAAAATAAAAAAAATATGGGACAACCTTGATTTTTGTGCGGATTTAATGTGTTTGGCCATGCTGTCAGTCCTTCACATTCCTGTTGATTGACTTTGTCACTCCTGATGTTTGATTTGTTAAAAATTCAACAGACACTGGACTGCACACAATACATCTAGAAATGTTGCTTAAATGAACATTTGGAATGGTTTCCTATTTTTTTCTGTGGCTATATATACAAAAACAACAAAACAAAGTCAGGAAATGTGGGAATCAATACTTGTATGAATGAGTATTTATGGAAACAACTTGTACAATTAGCTTCTGTAAAATGTAATACACAACACCCAAGGCTGGTTCATTAAATGCAATTTCAGCATTTTGCTCTGCATTTTAAGTGTGTCTTTGTAAACAAAGACTTGATGAAGTACATTTTCTCTGGCTGAAACAAGCTTTTAGTAATAAACTATTAGCGGCAGCAACCCGGTGAATCATTGCTGTATCACATCACTGAATGAGGTGCAACATGGCAAATATTACACAAGCGCCTCTAAAGTGGAATCATTTAACACCGGGCTAGAGACAACAAACACTAATGCACACTGCTATTTCTCTGCCGTCCCAATCATGGAGTCCATTGACAATATAATCATGGCACAATCAGGTGCTGAATCGCTGGCAATTTGCTAAGCATCATGACATCTCCAAGGAGTGCGTCGCGTTTGACAATTTGCAGACAGCGGCCTGAAAAAGGGCCAATTAAATTAATGATGGGTTGGATTTCTGATATCACTCTAGCTACTTTCGACATGAAGCAAGCATTGTGTTGTGCTATCATCGAAACACCTGGAAAAGGGAATTCAATACGATATTTAGCCCGCGTTGATTTCGTGCCAGATAGTACGACACGGATGTCACAATATCTCTGATTTGGAACTCAAGAATCTCTAGAGGCATCTTCATTCCTATATGTACATACCTTTGTATACTGTTTACTTAAAGGCTGTGTCCACACGAGGTCTTTTTTTCCTGAAGCCAACATACTTTTCATGTGTTTGCAATGGAAGTGCTTTTAAAACCGTGGTTTGCCCGTGTACAACGACTGAAAAACTATGCCAAAATATTTCTCTCCGAGTATGTATTTCTGAAACAGATTATATCCCTGGATTGTCATAGTGTAATTATTTGTCGATAAAATTAATAAATGAAAATGTAAGATGCACCAAATTTAATGAAGACTCCATTGATTACAGGGCGGTGCACCAGTTTTACCCTTCGAAGATTTTAAAGAAAAAGCCACAGAGTAGCCAAAATAAATCTATATTTACAATGAATGATTGAATTTGAGTTAAGATGTAAAACAATTGATATTTGCTTATTTCTTTTAAAAAGAAATCTTATTACTTTTTTAAATGTGCAATGAAAGCTAAATTAAACGCTGACAAATGTTGATAATCTCTACTAAACCCATAATAAACTCGATATGTAATACAGAAGTGGATTGGAAATGTAAAAATAAATGCACGTGGGGATTTTACAATTGCTTTGCTTACTCTTCATATTGCTTGAATACGTGGATAACAACAACATTTATTTATATACACTAATGTACTACCAATTTATTTAAAAAAGAAAGTCTTGCTCAAAATGTGTCTGTCTGGAATATAAACTAATGTGGATCTTGTAAAAATAAGTCCTTGGGGAAAACAACCTCTTTTATTTCATTTATTTGAGACTTTCAGCCTCTGTAATTGATATCTGTAAAGAGTAAAAAATTGCATTTGTTATGCCTGACGTTGATGCACGTTTAAAATGATTAAAATAGAAAGGATTTATTGAGTTATCTTTTTATATAAATAAGCAAACTAATGCAAAAGTATGAACACAAATGGCAGCAAATGAGAATGGGACGTGTATTAAAGGCATAGTCAAAGAAAACAATTATAATTCTGTTGATCTACTGACTCTTTTTACGGTCTCGCCCTTGTGTCATTCTTTTTCAGTGGAGGCAGATGTTATGCATAATGTTACGTCTGGCAGCTTCGGTCCCCATTGACATTCATTGTATTTAAGAGAAACATCAATGTTATTCTGAATTTCTCCTCATGTGTTCCTTGAAATGGTCATGCAGATTTGTAACAGCATGAGGATAAAAACATAATGATCTTTTTTATTTAATATCTGCTCACTGCATATATATCTACAGTGTCATCACGTGACGGAAATGTAGTAATATAAATTCAGACCACCGCACAAGAATGCTACATGGCCTACATTCTTTCAGCACTGCCCCCTGTGTTCTTCAGAAATCCTTTGTTATGTCAAGTTGCTGTTGGACGTCTCCCAAACCCCTCAGGCTTATTGGTACTGCGCGTCTGCAGAACTAATAGAGGACAACCAAAGGTAACAAGCCGTTTTGGAACAGTGCTAAGTACAGAAAATGTGTTCACAGCGCTACAGGCGACTTTACTGTATAGGGCTCAAAGTGAACTGCTGTTAAATTTACTACAACCACCGAAGGCTGAGTGATTTCTTTTAGTACCAAATGAGGTGAAAGACATGTGACCTGCTACATTAGACAGACTGACAGTCAAACTGAGTTGTATTTACAATGATACGGACATTATTTACAATTAATGGAGCAAATGTTAGTGCCAATTCAATGCCGTATATTGCATTTTTGTTTAGGCAAGATTATAATTCAGGTTTTGGATTCTGTTGTGTTGAAATTTAAGAGTTTTTGTTTATGTTGTTAGATTATGTTGTTACATTATGTTAGACTACAGCATTTGTTTGGTGACAGCTGAAAGTGGTTGTTGGTTTGATCAGAAAAGCTTTTACTTTGGAAACACTAGCGATGTGAATAGCTTCTTTTTCTACTCGTTTCAAATATACATCAAGCAAAAGTAATTTAATAAAGTAATTTACCCTGTTGAAAAGGGCAGGGTATGTGTTTATGCAGGTCCTTAGCTGGTTTAAGTTGGTGAGGAATCAGCACATGAAAAAAAAAGCTTATTTTATTTAGATTTGTTTTATCCGCCTGTTTCGTGCTCTTTTACAAGTAATAAATAAAAGCCATCGTGCAAGGATCCTCTTTCTAGCTAATTTTATTATTTTATTTTAAATTTGAACTCAAGTTTAAAGGATGAGCTTTTTTAAAATTAATTTATTTTTGTTGTTTTAAAAAACATTAACATCCTGTTAAATAACTGTGATCTCGATCTTGGCCAAAATAATTGTGACTTATGATTTTGTGATAATTGAGCTGCCCTACTAGACCTGAGTAAGAGTTACACATTTCCTTTTTATTATTATTCTTTTTTCGTCTGTTTTTATATTTATAATTTTTCCTATTTTTTTGCTTTAGCAAAAGTCAGCACAAGGTTTTCAACCATACAGACATAGCAAAAAGTGGCTAATATAATATTCATTATTTTTCTTGATATTATATTATTTTCTTGGTTGTCTTTTTCAAATATTTGTTTTATATTTTAAGTCTTGTGCTGACTGCCAGGAGCAGTAAACCAACTAGACATTATTACTCCCCAGTTTTCATTTAGCATATTTGAAAAGAAGGTGTAAGGTACAAGTGCTTTTATTATAAACCTAGACCAACAATACATCCACACATTCAGTCCCACATATATGTATCGGAGAAGTCAATCGAACAACCCAGATAGAAACTAATATGGAGTTCATCAGTCTCTCAGGATTCTGCCATTTTTCGCCAGCAGCACAAATTGTAATTTATCAAAAGTCAATTTTAGAAACGGCATGTCAGAATTTACTCTTGCAAGGCATCTCTCGTCTCCTGTGTGGCATGAGGATGGACCACTCGAGTTCTCCTGTCAAATGACAGATGAAGTTTGTAGCAGCTAAACATGAACTATTTAGCATGCGAAGAGTTAACGTGTAGAGGTTAATCAGCTGAAAGCAAAGCACACCTCGCTGCTGATAAGACTGTTTGTGAATTGATTTGGTTACGCTTCATTTAAAGTAACAGGAGTAGGCCTTTGTTTTGGCGACGCGCAATGTCAATGCCCCCTTTCAGCTCTTGACGTGGAAAGTGACGGGTCAGGTTAAAACCATGAAGGTCAGACAAGGAAAGCAGGGGCATCTGTGTGAAATCATACTTCAGTTTTGAAGGACTTTGATGACATATTAGCTTTTTTGAATGGGATTCTGCTGACAAGGTGCAAATCTGTGGCGAATCTTAGAGACTTTTGTAAAGTAATATTTCTTCTCAGAGGCTGAAAGACTGCGAAATTCACGCTACGACTCTGAATTTACAAACAGAAACTGTGCCGAACCAAGTCGTGTCCCACTGCGATCGAGTCAACGGAGCCTTTCGGGAATTTTGTGCCGGAGGGGTGAACTTTACACTCCGTGGCTTCCAAATGACCATGACGCAGAAACAGTATCGAATTCAATTTACATTGCCATATAACCTTGACTGAAGTTTTGAATCATTTCATTAGTCTACTTTTAAAGCTGCTCTGTGGGATTAATAGGATCAGTATCACGGCTGAAATACGGCTGCTGTGTAGAGAGACAAAACACTGCTGAGTCAATGAACTAGCAGGTGCCTTCTGTTTGACCTTCTGTTTCTTTAAGCACCAAATCTGATACCACAAAATGAAACTGTATACGTGTATATTCTTAAACTGGTAGCTGTGTTTGGGAAAATTCGAACAGGTCTTAGCAGGCGATTGACTGATCTCATTGGAAAATATAATTGTTCTGAGGTGACTCATTTCGTATAAATTTATACAATTTGAATCGTAAAATATGTATTATTATTTTTATTATGACAATTACTATATTTGTCATTTTCAGTTCAAACCAATACAGTTAACACATCGTCAATTTACTTCCAAAACCGTAGCTATCCAAATTGGCTTTTTAAAGGTCCAATGTGTAGTCTTTTTGGAAGATCTATCGACAGAAATAGAATATAATATACATAACTTACAATATCTAATATACATGAAAGCGTTATGTTTTTATTACCTTAGAATAAGCTATTTGTATATGGATACGCCTGGGTCCCCTTACATGCAATTCACCATGTTGTTTCTACAGTATCCCTAAACAGACAAACTGCTCTACAGAGCGCATTTTGTAAATACATTATCTCCTTTTGCTAAGAAGCCAAAACGTGATGATATCTTTGTCCTGTGTCAGCCACCGTAGTGCTTTGAAAGGGAGGAAAGGAGTGAGCCATTGGTTGCAATTCACAACCTCACCGCTAGGTGCCACAAAATTTCATACATTGGATCTTTGTATGTTGTTACAGTTGAAAGGAGCTTTAATACTTTTTATTGGTTAAATATTTGCGAAACCCAGTGACAAACATATATGGGCAGTTTCCCGGAGAGGGAATATCTTAAACCAGGACAAGGCCTTAGTTAAATTAGTATATTAAAGTCATATTTTAAAACATAATTTACCAAAAACATTACTGGTGTGCATTTTGAGACAAATCAATCACAAGTATATATTTTGAGATATGTCATTTCAAGTTGTTTTCGATCAGGAAACTTCTAGCATTTAAATTAGTCTGGGACTAGGCTCAAACCCTGTCCGGGAAACCGTTTCAAAGGGTGTCTAATAATAATTACCTAATGCAAAAAACAAAAATGACAAAATATGGAGGCTTCAAAAGGACAGCATCAAGATACAACTTTAAATTGAAGTATGGGTTAGTGTATAATTAAACACAACTGTGAAAGCAGATCGTATAAAAATGTATCAATTACATCATATGAATTCGTGCGAATTTGCCAGAAAAAAAATTGTTGTGAATAGTAGTGACATCGTGTTGGCTTAGGCTGTAAACTAGCTGAAGTTAAATATTCCTGCAGGGTTTTGTGATCAAATGACACTATTAAAAAACATTTGAGCATTAAAACAAGGTTAAATAAGCAGAATATGAATCAACTGTTTGGGTGTATAAATCTGTGCCAAACAATGAGATTTATTAGGCTGTGGGAGTGCGAGTTCACATTCGTGGCGCCATGAATACTAACTTGAGATCAGAGGAAGCGAGAGATAGCGGGTAAAAACTCTGCAGCATTGACCAAGCAGAAAGAACAGGCTCAATTATCATAAACATCCGGAGCAGCACTCGCTTCGACAGTAAATCCCTACAGCCGCCTCATCAACATTCTGGGGACCTGCCAGATTACTCAGGGCACTCTGTAATTTGCAGTAAAGATAAAGATGACGGCAAAACAAAAACAAATCTGAGATGATACAAATTAGGAGTATGCCCAGTTAGTCTGTCAGAGCTGTAAATTTTCGGCATGTAAAAAGGGCAGTCGTGGGCAAGAGCACCAGGGAATTAATGACTTGTCCGTTCACGTTACTTTATTCCCTTGCAACGCCAGCATCTCCGAAATGGTTGTGAATCAATTTGCCTTTATGGTAATGATACTTCAATGCTGGAAATGATTACATTAAATGGATTGCGTTCGTGTGGAGTGTGCGAAGACATGCAACATGTTCATCCGCAGAGCCAGGTGAGGTCGGGCGCTGAAGGTTTTTGGACACTTTTGTTTTCTCCATCTTGAAATTATACTCGGGTGACCATATGTGCCATATTACATGGACACATCCTGGCCAGGATTTCTGGTGCGTCCTCCATTTGTCCACCGCATACGTCCATACAATGTTTGTCCACAGCAGAACCTCATAACTTGAGGGTGAGTAAATGATGACAGAAATTAAAATTTTGTGTGAACTCTCCCTTTTAGAATCTTAAAAAGCGTACTGAATCTTCTTAATCTTTCAATAGTCATTTTTGAAATGATGATGTCCTTTCATGATTTATTTGAAACACAAGGAAAATAAGACCAGGAATTCTTGTGTCAGGTCTCCAGGTCCCATTAGAGTCTCTAGAAGCAACTGCTCGTTCACTTCCTCAAGTCAGCACCTGTGTGGCCAAGTGGAGCATCTCTCCAGAGTCCAGTCACTCGAGTGTCACGCATGACACCCACCTGCATTTGAACAGCTCTTTTGGGCTAATAGTGGACAGGGGCAATTGGGTTTTTGCTTAGTTGTATTGCTTAAAAGTAAATATTTAATTGTTTTCTTTGCAGTATTTGAGGTATGAACAAATACAGAGCATCTTTTCTGTTATTTTGACCTGTTTATCCAGTTTTCATTTTCAGCAAATAAATGCAATAGAAACATTATTTTTATTTGAAATTTGGTAGAAATATTGTTAGTATTTCATAGAATGAAACAAAAATGATTTTATCTAAACACACACTTATAAATAATAAATTCCGAAAAAAATGTAAATAATTTCTAAATAGTCTCTTATTTTTTTTTAAGTTTTTCAGCATTTCTTAACCTTTGTTAATGTAACTTAGTGCTGATAAAATTATTAATGTAAGTTCACTTTGCATTAACTAATGTTAACAGCTACAACCTTTGATTTAAAAAATGTATTAATTGTTGAAATTAACATAACAAGATTAATAAATGCTGTGGAAGCATTGTTCACTGTTACCTAATATTTATATTATTTAAAGCATAATTTAATATATTTATTTTTTATTTCAAATATACATAATTTTGCTCGTTTATTGATCTCCTAGAGGACAATATGTAAGTAAGGACACTGAATAAGATTCATATAGTTTAGCTTATTGCTGTCAAAAAAAGTTCTCATATGCTTCAACACCTGAATCCTATAAATTCACCTAAACCCATATGCTTTTCCCTGTGAATGTGATATATATTTTTCTATCCAGCTGCTTATTGAAATATTATTTAAAACGCTGGTGAAAAAAAAATCCCCAAAAAACTTTACCTTCATAAAAGGAAGTGTAAACCAAAGGAAAAGTTCTAAGATAAACGTTGAGTGTATTCTTTGGTTTCTTCATCCCAGATGCTAAATAAAAATATATACATTTGTGCTTTCCCATGCAGAAGGGTTGAGATGCTTGGCTGAAGGTGCTGGACCAAAATAATCCATCATGTCAGGCAGCAGGGTCAATGGGAGTGGCCCCCTCGGTAGACCCAGTGCTGTGATGTCAGGCACGATTCAACTGGCACTTCCTTTTCTCTCAAGGGGACCGTGGTTGTCGAAACAGAGGCTTACGAGAAGCAAAACACAAAAATACCCAGTCCCTCCAATACCCGTGGGCTTTAGCTGCCTCCGCGTATCCATTACTGGAGCTTTTTGTGACTCGCACATCGATACGGGCCAGTGAGGACGGGCCAGTGAGAGAGAGCTGCTGGCAGACCCACACGCTGAAAAAGTATGTCTCCACGGATCAATAGCTTATTAATACAGGACAATGGTGCACAGGGGCTGCCGAGACCCTGGACAGATGGGGCAGGTGCCCCTGTAGAAGGGTGGAACAGCTTGTAGAGAGTTTTGGAGATGGCAGATGTGCACGGGGAAGCTGAGACTGCCGATCTCAAGGGTGAATGGTCACTGAGGGAAAGCAATAACTTCCAAGTCAAACACAATGGGTGGTGACATATTTAGGTGTCTGTTTGACACCGTTCTTCTGTCAGATATAATCAATATAAATTCATTGTTACTTTTTGCATTTTTAATTTGGTAATAATTCTTTACAACAACATATAGGCCTGGTTTCACAGACAGGGCTTAGCTTAAGGACGATAACTTAGATGAATTAAGATATTTATGTCACTTTAATGAAAATGCCTTTACTGGTTGTGCATATTGGGACAAAACAAAGGCACTGATATATTTTCTGATATTTCTGGGCAAGTTATATTGAGTTAAGACAGGTCACAGCATCATTTTAGTCGGGGACTAGCCTTAAGACTGTATTACAACACACATCATGAACAATTATAATGCATCATACCCTTTAATAAACCTTTATAATGCATTATGCATGAAGGCTTTAAGTAAAGCGTTACCGTTCTTTTTTATGGATTTTTCACTTATAATGTCAAACAAAACAAACTATAATTTTACAGAATTATACTGTTATTTCTGTATATCAAATATAAAAAGCGTCAAATTAGAGAAAAAGACAGCAAATTTATAAAAAATAACGTGAAAATGTAATTTTAAAAGGAAAAAAATATTTCACTGTATTTTTCTGCCGCCCAAGCTGCCAGAAAATGTAATCAAATTTTTACAGTGCAAACAATTCTTGTCTTTTTGCCTGTTGTATTTTAGCAAGAAATCATATATCAATAGTGCTTGACGGCACTACAGACTACGCGTCCTCGCATTGTTATTGCTCTTTATTTTACGCACGTGCACTGCCATACGGCCACTATTTCATGAAGTGATGGCATGTCAGCAGCGTGTGTGTTAATTTTGTTAAAAGGCGAGAAGTAAATCAATTCTCCATCCCTCAGACCGGCTTGTGCTAGATGTTCTGTGTAAGCATGCAGTACAGAAAGCAGGTCATCGGTCATCGGTCATCGAAGCAAATGCAAGAGTGGCTGCATGCACACAAACATATATGCTTTTATAGGTACTGCATACGTGCTGTTCTGTAAAGAAGTTGTTTTTCATTCGCGGGCCCTGCGGGTAACCTGTTTATAGCTTTTATTGAACCTTTATGGAGGTTTGCATCATATGTTCACATGTACCGTTATACACATAAAGCTTTCTTCTGTAAATAAATTACCCCGTGCCTCTCTTGGGGTACGCCATCATAATATTGAAAAGTAGACGGCACTAGCATTAGTATGGGCCGTGGCTGTTTTTTTGCTGAGAATAAAAAAGTGCCGTCTGGTAGGCCTGATGTGTAATTCTCAGAGAATAGTGACGTTCTTGTGTTGCTCTTCTGTTTACATGTCTACGGACCGCATGGTTGGAAATCACTGATTTGAATTCTTTAATAAATACGTAAATAACAGACCAGCGTAAATGATATAATTACTGTAATAATTGTATAAATATATTTTTATTCAGACATCTATTTTATTATAATTTTTCAAAATAATTTGAAATGTATATATTGCAATGGTTTGCAATAACATTTCCGGATTTCATTCATGTACTGCAAAAGTAAAATATATTCAGGAATGATGTTTTATTTTATAAAACATGTGTGTTGGCCATTTAATTTTCAGTTTTTAAATACATTTATTATACATTTTAATGATATCACAAACTTAATTGGTAATCATATCACATATTCTATTTAGGAAATTATTGAAAATCACATTTTCTTTAATATAGTGCAGCCCTACTAAAGATTTGTTCAAATATATATATATATATTGTTTTGTTATTATTTAGGTCAATTAGTTTTTAAAAGCCCAAAACAAATAGGTTTGAAATCCATTCCATTAAATGCACAGAAAAAAAAATGTGTTAAACTTGTTAGACTTTAATTGGAAGCATCAGGTTTGGCAGTTTTACAAACAGTTGCTTTGGCAATAAAATCTAATCTTAACTGGAGTGCTATATCATTCCTATTGTTGTTGTTATTCGATAATCTCTACTTTGCTTTCAACAAATATGTAACATCCCGTTCGAGATATTTGTACTTGCATCACACTGTGTACGAAAAGTGATTTGTTAAACTTGGAAAATTGATTTAGGAGTCTGTGGGGCTGACTGCAAGTTTGTTATCCAAGTTCAAAGTGCATCTTATTTACCCATGTGCCATTAATTTACAAGGGACATATATCACATAATTAATCCAACTGATTACCATCACAAGTCTATAATGCTTCAGCATTTTTCTGTGCCTCACTTCTTTTCATTATATTTGCCTGATAAGCAGCGAGAAAGGAAAGAGAAAGCAAGTTATGCACTGGATGATGTCAGCGGTTACCTTGACTGAATTCAATTTTAATTGAATATGTTTGTTTGGGTTTTTGGGGCCTTTTGTTGTTGCGTGGCCTGGTTACACTGAGATAGAAAACAAAGAGGGCTCATAATACCATTCTGCTTTGTCCATTATTTAACTTAATGAATAGTTGGAGAGGTCCCTTCCACTGTAAGCTTTCAGTTGTATCAGGTTTGTTCCATTAGGACAGAGTATGTTTTCCCATCATGCATTGCAGCTGTTGATTTTTAATTAGTTCAATATTTGTTTAGTTTATTCAGTATTTTCTGCCCCAATATAAATACATTAAAGTCCCTGTGAACTGGAAATTGCAATGGTTTTAACTTCCGTATTTTGATGCATTTTCGAGTGAAATGAAATTTCTAATGAGAAAAATAGTGGGCGTGGCTTTTGTCTTTCTTTGCGATTTGATTGGATGTATAAAAACCGGCATTGCATTTTGAAATGGACCTGGCAGCAGACTGACTGACTTGAAGGGGAGGAGTTAACAGATGCTCCGCCCAAGCTGTCTATCGTACATCATTTAAGATGAATAGTCATTACAGGAAGGAAGTGCATTTTCAGATTTTTTCTAAAGATTTAGAGGGCACACACATTTTTAAAATGAGAATGACCCACATTCATCATATTTACAAATGAATCACTGCAATATTTCATGAAAATATAGGCATTGTAATTTTTTATTTCACTGGGACTTTAATAGGGAGACAGGAATCACAAATCAAGTCTATTTTTTGTCAACATGGAATTTAACATGAAGGTTTCATGTTTTGAAATGAATCAATATTTCAGATTAGCTTTTTTCTTGGAGTCTTCTCGTAGTATTTTTTACCTTAATTTTCTTTTTTTTTCAATTAAAATACTTCATGCTGATGAATGCTCTTCATGTCATCACCTACATTTTTAAGACTGTCTGTAGGTGGAAGTGTATTTGTGGGGCCTTTTACAGTTTTATTGGATAGATTTCAGTGGACAGAGACAAGAAATAAGAGGTGACGAGAGAGCTGGAATAGAACCAAAAGCTGGTTCTCAAACTCGGGTCACCTGGTGCACAGTCCGCCAGACCAACGCTAACATTTGAAAGCCATTTTTATAAGATAAGTAGTAATTTAATATTTCTCTCTTCAAGAACATTCATTGACCTTCTCAGGTCAGCACATGAAGACATGTCAGCGACTCTAAATGTAATATTAGGTTTGATTAAATTGATATTATTATACAATCTTAGTATGAGGAACGTCAGCAAGGACCTACAGTAGTGACCCAGATCAAACGAGTCATATTTTGAGTAAATGTGGTTGAGAAAAGTAAAATGTAATTAATTTTGTTAGTGTTTCTGAGCCACATATTGCCTGTAGTGCAGATGCAAACAGTTTTATCTTCAACCAGCAGCTGCTAAAACTTTTTGGAGAAATTTCCAAAAGACTGTCATTTGAAAAGAGACAAGTGGCCATTTTTCTTTGAAGAAATTAGCTTTTTTATTTCAGAACTAAATTTCATTTAAGAACTATTCTGAGTATAAATGCTGCTGCCAATGTCTCTAAAGGATGCTTTATCACTGAAGGATATTTTTACACAAACTGCTGGCACAACTGAATATAACCTCTGCAATGATTAACCAATCAAATTCAAACATTTAAATGCACCCAACCAATGACAAAAGTTAAAGAAGGCTAGAAAGATTATAAAGGATTATCACACCCTTGAACTGCTGTTTTCATCTCTATGCAAACTCTTGTGCCCCTAGGTAAAGAAAATGAAATTTTAGACTCGGTCAGCTATCTCCTTTTAAAACAATGGCTTACACCCCCGCTGCAAAATGCCAATACAGTAGATATATTTGCAAACGTATTATTCACATACACCTTCTCGTTCCTTTCTTAGATTCTTTGACACCCAAGTCCTTTCGAAATGTCATTTTCTGAACTGCCACAATGCAAATTTACATATAAAGAGATAATGAAGTTCTATAAAGATTATGCCTGCCGCTCTCATGTCCTACCCTCCATGTTGTAGTGCTTTAGACAATTGCTTCAGCTATATAAAAAAATACCTTTTTGCTGACTTTCTGTCTAGCTAGTCTAAATTAAAAGCATTTGGTATTACACCAGGAAACCAGAACAGTCCGGCCAGGCTGAGAGAGATTCCAAGACCAGAAAGAAGTTGTTTTATTTCAGCCGGGTGGTGAACTTAGAAGAAAGTGTAAAAAAAGGAGAGGGGGGTTAATTGATTGCCAAACTCCATACACTGTTCTCTGACCACGGCGTCTTGACAAACATCTATCAGCAGAGACAGCTATTTGTGCCGGGGCTTCACCTCCTGGGGCTGAAGGGTGACCTGGCCATCTTATCGTCCTATCTGACTGCTTGTCCTCCATCTCAAGCTGCTGCTGCCTGGCCAACGTTAAGCTGAATTTTGCCTTCCCACAGTCCCGTCTGGAGATCTCATCTCTTGGCATCAATCAAAAGCATCTTCTTCGATGGTTGTTTGTCTTTCCCTGAGAATAGACACACCGTTCCCTTTGTCTATATCTCCGCTCTCCTTCAGTTCAGTTGTCATTACTTTATTTTTACTGGCACGTCTTGCATCGTTGCTTTGATCTCTTTATGCATCTAATTTGGCATTATTTATAGAATATTGTCATTTAATGTAATTTGTATAACTGGCATGAATGACAACGTAATACAGAGTGATGTGGACAGAAGACATTGAGTAGCATAGACAGGGTGTTTAAACAGTTTTTTTGTGAATCTGGCAACAAGATGCAACAACCCTTTTGCTATGCCTTGAATGCTTCATTGCTTTTTTAAGTGTTTATTTCGAAGTAAATCAGTAAAAATGTTGAACAATGCAATCTGTTTCTTTTGACTCTCTGTTTGACTCTCTGTTTGAAACATGAAATTGCGAGTTGATGATTTTGCAAACAGACTCTCTTCTCCTGAAATCTTACCAACATCTCAGTTTCTTAATCATTATTACAAACTTATCTTTGTGAATCAGGGTAAGGTGATGAGAGGGTTTTAAACAGATTTTTATACCTGCTCAATAACGTCCTTTCCAGTGTCTGTTGATAATAAACTAAATCAAACCTGATAAAAATCCAGGTTATTGCATAAAAAAAATATTTTAGTACTTTTCCCGAATACATATATTAATAAATCTTCCTGTTGTATTGCATAAAAGTGAATCTGAACTTGTTTTCTTTGCAGTTTTTGAGGTCTGAGCATCTTTTCTGTTATTTTGACCTGTTTCTCCAGTTTTCATTTTCTGCAAATAAATGTAAATATTTTTATTTGAAATTTGGGTGAATGATTTTTAGTAGTTCACAGAATTAAGTAAAATTTATAAAAAACAATAACAGTCTACTCTATTGATATGCAATAGAATAATGATCAGTTATATAAATAACAGCCCAATGAAAAGATTGTACTCTGCTTTATTGTGAATGAAGGACCTGAACCATCAATTTTATAAGACATGAAATGGGTTTGACAATATTAAATCTGAGCACTCTGTACAGAGCCATCGTAATATAATAAGATATCTGCTGAGTTTAACTTAGGCTTCACATCTGTGGAGAAAAGTCTGGCTAGACCGCAGGGGGAAGAGGAGTCGATTAGTATTGGCAAGATTAACTGGAGTCTGTTTGCTCAGCGTGTTCCTCCACATTTAATGATTATTTACATGTTGCACAAATAAATAAACTGGCCTTGTTGAATATTCAAAAGAACAACGTTAGGTCACGGCAGAGTAAACAGAAAAGTCACAGATCCAGAACGCAGAAACAACACCTGTCATTCAGAAACTGAAGCGGAGCCAGCTCGACGTGAGGTTTTTATTCCGTGTGTCATACTCCTGACAATAGCGAGAAATAGATGGAACACCGACGACAGACATTATGTGACAGAGATTTGACTGGATGTCTGACAAGTCGTGCTGTGAAAGGAAATGCCATTTTGGTGTGTCTTTCAATGCAAATTCATGCTGAATAAGTTCTGATAGATATATTGAAATGTATATTTTCAATGACGAATTGATACGTTGAATAAATATTTAAAAATCTAGTTGGAAAAGGGTGTGCCAGGTTCTTAAAATGTATGTTTTGCTCAGACTGAAGTCACAGGAAAACTTAACTATTTTATGAGTTGTCAATTTCATATGAATCGTACGTCATTATGCATCCAGTGTGGACAAAACTTAAAAATTATAATGGGTTCTGACTTTTTCGGTAATTGAATACTGCGTTGTCGTTGACAAGCATTTTTTAGTACTTTCTTATTGGTTCGATATTCGCAAAACCCAGTGACAAACATAAAGGGTCACTAATAATAATAATTTATGGCAAAAAATACAAATCACAAAATATGGAGATTCAAGGTTTCAGAAGGACAGCATCGATAAGGATTTTTCAAATTAATTAATTGAATAATTCAGGTTATAAAACTAACCTTTCACTACTGAACTAAAAAATTACAGTATAAGAACAGATTTTATCTCCTTTCACATTCAGTATTATGACTGTACGGTGAATTGTGTGTTTTAAATCTACAGCCATAATGGTCTCATACACAGAGCGGGTCATTTTCATCAGCGTTAACAGTAAATTGACCAAATTTCTGCTTTAAAACTAAATGATAAATCCTGCTTCAGAAGAGCCAATTGAACCTCTCCATTCATAGTCGTGAGCGGATTGCCGCGTTGGCATTTATTTGGAATGCGACACTGTTTGCTAACCAAGATTGAAAACAGCTCCCCTGGCTCACGATCCATTGTGTGTCAAAATGTAAATGTGAGCAGTTTGTGAACGGGGATGCCATCCTGCACAAATCTCATCCTATTAAGATAAACCCGTTACATTGTGATGTTGCACAGGTGATGTTATCAGCAAAGGTCACTTTGAAAAGTGGAAATCTAATATATTATTTTGGAGGCCATTAAGTCTATTGAGCGGTTAGTATTCATGTGGTAAGAATTAATAGAAAACAGATTAAACTCAACGAGTGCAGAATTTTCTGGCCTTAAGACGCAAGCATCTCCACTTCACTGTTCTGGCCTGCTATCAATATTAATGGACCCTAGACTGTTTATTAAAAGCCGCTGTCTAGAAAGCTGTTCAACGCGACTGTTGTGCTCAGAGTTTGTTTGGATATTTCTGTGTTTTGATGTTATTTGAATAATCCTTAACACACTATCATCTCAGTTTTAAACATGCGATGTGTTGTGTCATGCCTGTGCCAGCCCTGTCCTGTTGAATCAACAGTGATTTTTGCAGACATGGTTGAATAATGCGGATCTGTATTGTCGCTGAAATGTTTTTCTTGTTCCTGTCCCTGTGCTCAAAAGTCCACTGACATATGTTGTGTTTTGGCCATTGCTCTTGGTGTCCCTGCTGGGCTTCTTAAAGGGATAGTTCACCCAACAACAAGTTTCTTTCACCATTTATTCACCCTGATGTTGTTTGGTTGCCAACGTTCTTCAAAATATCTTCTTTTATGTTCCGCAGAAGAAAGAAGGTCACACGTGTTTGAAATGACATGAGGGTGAGTAAACAACCAATTTTCATTCCTTTAACTAGCATCCTATTTTGACTAGAACCCTGCCAGCGTTAACCACTCTCGACCGGCATGAACATTTATGTCTGAACCGGTCTTTTCAGCAGGGGCACGATCCTACAATTGCTTGAATTGGCAGTTTGTTCCCGCATTCAGCAGAGGAAAAAGTGTCGGGGTTCCAGGAATGAAACCACATTGAGCCATGGAACAGCAGCTGAGCTAAAGCACCTCTCCGGGCCAGAGCAGCCGTGGCTGGCACTCCCCCGCCACTCGTACCAACATCTCCATCCCACCTCGCCACCTCCCGGGCCATCTGTCTGCCTATAACCTGCTGAAGCACCTCACATAGCACATACACCTGTGCCTGCCACCTCCGATGGAGCGTCACGCGTCCAACCTGCACGTGTGATCCCATTTCATTTTGGGAAGCTTTTGCGGCTTAGAAAGTCATTTCGTTGAAGAGACTAACACTGGCAGTTTATTTTCGACAATACGCAGTCTGGAGATGATGTTTTCAGACAGGTCGGTGTTGGCAAACTTGTAGATCCCCTACCGTACGTTCTGTTAACAGTTTGTAGCAGTTGGCATTTAGCGAAGTGGGCACAGGGCCACAGTTTGTCTTTCATCTGCACACACATTTTTTCTCTCTCTGTAAAGGGGCGATGACGTAAAGAGGACAAGAGAAAAGGCCTTGGGGCACCATCTTGCCGTCATACTTCCTCCAGCAGAGAAATGGCAGGATGAGTTTTAGTCCAGAGAGAGAAGAGAGCAATTAAGGGAGCGGGCAGGGGAGCACGCTGTCCAGACGACTCGTTTTTTAAAGCCCCTGTTGTACATAGTTCATCTCGTTTTGTTCTTTTTTTTGTCTCTTACAGATGGAGTTAGACCCTAGGGCCCTGATCATTTGACAGCGGTACATCATTCCCGATCACTGTGAGCCATCTGCCTACCTGACTGTTTTATAACATTCCAAACTGCAGAAATTCAAGTGCGTACATCTTTGGATCGTATTATAACACATTAGACATGGACCAGATTCAGAAAGTCTGAAGTGTAGAAACATATACTTGAGTAGTATCCTGTAGTTTTATATCAACACCTTGGCATCATTACAGAATACTGCATTCAATGATTATGCAACACAATAATTAAAAAATATATTTAAATAAATATATGTAAAAAAATACATCTGTTTGATTTTGAAAATGATCATTAGGAAAAAAGACATATCTGATAAAAATATGTTTAGTAAAAAATATTTGTACATTGTTTTAAGTGAAAATGGAACTAACTACACCAAAAATGTTATTTATTACCCTATGGTTGGGTAAAATTTGGACAGACCTAGCCTATGGTTTACATTGATTCAGAAAATGTCCATATTTGATACAATCACAAGCTGGTCTAGTTTGATTTTGGATTTGTCTATTTTTCCAATGTTTGGTCTAAAAGGGACAAACCTAACAGATATGAGTTAATTTTCCACAAAAATTGTATATTTGATATAACAATGGTTTAAAACAATCTAGCATTTTTTATTTAAAAAATCCATCATAACTTAATTTAAAGTAGCAATGTGGAGGTTTTAGCAGCATCTAGTGGTGAGGTTGCAAATTGCATCCCCCCTTCAAGGCACTACCGCTGCTGACACAGGACTAAGATGTTGTCACGTTTTCGCTTCTTTGCTGAAGAAGATCACGTATTCACGAACTGCGCTCTGATTATGTTAGGTCTTTATACAATGAAGACACACTTATCAGTTGTGTAGTCCTAACAAAAAAACGTGGTGTACTTTACTATACAACCATAACCCCGACCTCAAATGGAAAAAAGACAGGGGTCTGTGTGTTTGTTTTATTTGTTTTTCTAGGAACATATGACAATTATTGCAGTTAAATATTTATGCATAATTCTTCACTTATGCTTTGAATATGAAGTTATAGAATTGGAAAAAAATAAGTTGGTGGAAAAAGGTTGGAAAAAACAGGTCTATGCCAGTACTCTTGACCACAATACAATATTTTTTTCCAAAGGATCACATCTTTTTACAAGATTATGTAAAAACATATGAAAGATTTTACAGAATACAGATAACTTTGTCATGACTGCCATCTTTGTGTCAATACTTGTAAATAATTTAAGGGGAAGATATTAATGTATAAAGTTAACGTTGTGGTATAAAACAGACTCACATTATTTTGAGTGAAGAATAAATGTAACAAGGAGGTTCAAAATGACTTTCAAGAGAATGAGGATACGGAGAAAATATTAGGATTCTGACTCGTGAAATTTTAAACAGTTGGGCTATGTAAGTGCTTTGTTTCTTTTAATCGCGTTTCATTTAAAGAAGGCTAGTATTAAAAGTTGTGACAGATATCAAAGATTTGCGATGCACTGCAATATCATAAAGAGATAAATCAGAGCAAGAGAACCTGTGATTTTAGTGTCAATCTCTCTCGAGCCGGAGGCCCGGAACAGACGAGAGAAGTCACTGCCGGCGAGCGCCCTTTAAACCAGCTTTGACTAAAAGTGAGCAGTTTAATCAATATTACCTGCCGGCTTCAGCGGGACTCAGTCAGTCATTGACAGGACAAACTCCTCGCTGGCGTGTTGTCAACACTGAGGATGATGAGCTTGATGTTCGAGGCGTGGCCGCAAGAAATTTTGTGAATTTTCTTAAGAAATGCACCTATTGTACTTATGTATATATTGCATTTCTGTCAATAGATTCTCCTAAATATTTCACACAGCACCTTTAAAACAACCCTGACCCCAACCGACACCCAACATTTTTTAGAGATTGAAGCGTAGATGTCCATTAATTAGGCTTTGTTCTGTTGCTTGGTGTCGGTCATTAAGATGATAAAATCAAGTTTTCATTTGTGTCCGAATAAAGATGACATTTACCCTGATTCAAAAATGAGATCAGAGTCCAAAATGGCTTCTTTCCACATTTAAGAGTCAACAGCAATATGTGTGCATTCCTCAAACCTTGGCAACAAAAGAGGCCATAATTAGTCAGAATTAGTCATAAATGAATAATTGATCCCCATTTGAAATTTAGATGAGGTTGCTTTCGGTTCCCACACTGTGCCTCCCGAGGCTCAGGGCAACAAAAAGCCTGTCGAGAGAAAATAAATGTTTTAGTACTGGCAGTAGACGCCCCCCGCCATTGTGGTAAGCAAAATTCAGCTTTTGTGTGGCCCGTCATCCCAGTCATTTTTATTTTTCCCCAAGCAAAATGTCTATTTCGGGCAAGTAGAGGGATTTTCTGCTGTTTTGAATATCGTCCGACGGCAACTATAATAACTGTGTTGTGCTGTTATTTACTTTGAGAGCGCTGTATTGATCTTCCAACTCCCTGAACTTTTGAACTGTTGAAAGGAGGACAACCCTGACAGCTCAAAGGCCGAGAGTCCCCAGCTTCTCAATAAGGAAAAGTAAATGCAAGAGGCTATTAGACATGAAGACGTGGCAAAGATAAGACTGTTACCCAAATATGCTAGCTTAAAGAAGCGTCTCAGAGGGGCTAAACAATTATGGCACCTGTCACCTGTCAGTTTCACCGTGGAGCTATGCAGCCGAGCCCTTGCGTTTCAGAAGTTGTGGGGAATACTGCTAAGAATAAGCGTGACAGTAACCTTTCGGGGTTGTGCTCATGAACTGTTTTGATATGTTTCCAACACTCAAGACGAAGTGAAAATACGTGAAGGGAGAAAGAAGCAGACAGGGCCTAGCATTGTGTCCTTTTAGCTGCTCGCTGCATGTATATGATATATTTCCAGACTACAGCTTTTCACAATTTGATAAGAGCTCCCATTTTGAATCCAAAAGGGATTTTTTTGGGGGGCGCTTGTCAGATAAAGGGCATAGTTGTCATCCGACTTTGCGCCCCGATGCCGACAAAGTCTCTTTCCCCTCCCTCTCAGATTCGCTCTGTGCTTTCCTCAATCTGTCATTGGGCTGCTAAAAATGCTCTTTAGACTTCTTTATCTGCTGTACTTTATCATCTTAACTCTTTATGTGGGAAACACTGGCTTCTGTTTGGTGAATGAATGGTGTGTTTACAATAATAGAAAATCCTGTGCTTGTGTCCAGAAAAGAAAGCTGAACATTAATTGGACAGAAACCTTGTCTCTGGTGACAGCAAAATAAATAAGTGGAAAAATAATTTGTGCAACGAGTGCAAATAAGGGCACAATTTTATGTCACATTTTAGTCCTTTAGGGATTGAAATGTGTAGCTTTGTGCGATGATTTGACATCATTTCCACTAAAACAGTAATGTAGGGTGGGAAATGCAGACTGAATCACAAAACCGTTATTATCGGAAATATGAGTTTCCGAGTGATAATTTGCCCATGAATGCCCTCTGATGTCGCTTTTCCCACTGGGAAGTTGGGAAATAATTTTGATACCCGAGTTCCCGAGATGGGCGGGCCTTACACAATCAGCATGGTGGATGGGAGAATGATTTCTCCTATGACAGAAATGATTTATTTTCGTTTAATAAGTACATATATGAATAACCATTTGAACCACCAAGAAGGTCTAAAAACACTATAGTATCCAGGTGTCTTACTATAGTTAATGAGTAAATGCTAGCGTAAAATGCTATAGTATACTGAAGTATTTTTCATGGGAAAAAAATGGAATTTGGGAAAAATAAAACGGATATTTCAATGTAATATAGATTTCATGGGCACTTTAAGGGAGCGTCTACATTTTGGTGTTTTCGAATATAATGGCATCAATAAGCATATGATAGCATAATCATATTCCAAATGAGGAAAATAATGATATTTGCCATTGTTCTCTACTGTAAGCTGAGGCAATATGATAAAGAAACTTGGATCATCCACAGGTACCAGTTTCTAACCTCAATCAATAGTTTCATTCACTTAAAGGTTGATATCATTAATAACCTATGACACCTATTCATTCTTGATAGACCGGTAAATGAAGGCTGTTATTTTTCAATAATGAAACCTAGACTGCATTCACTGTAGACAGCAGTTGATCAATAAGCTCAGCTAAGCAGAATAAAACCTAGGCTGGACAATGAACTGACTGGCTATTAATAAACTAATAATCTCTGTGGATCTTTACAACTATTTTTATGTTAAGAACATGATGTTGACATTAGACTTATATTACGTTTTTGAATGTTATGTGATGGTTAATGACAGAAATCATGGTTTAAAAGAACCCAAACTCTATGCTGGGTCCGTGGTTGGGTAAAATATGGAAAAACACAACCATTGGTTTAAATCGACATGAAATCAATATTCAGCCTTACCATGGTTAAAACAACCCAGCATACGTTTATTTAAACCCGGCCATTGGATTTGCACATATTTAAGCCATTTTTTTTATTGTAACCGATAAGTAAAATACTATCACCACTTTTTGCTATTACAGACTATTGTAATATCATGCTATGGTAGTATTGTGTAATTGGTTTTACTGTGTTACTGGTGCTCATTGTTACAGTAGGTTGCATGGATATATCTATTTGAGTGACGTAGATTGTGTACAGTATAAAGGTCTGAATGTAAATATGCCACAAAGGTGGGTCACCTGGAAGAACGCTGGCCTATTTCTTCCTCAAGGAGTTGAATTTATATGATTGATTTGGAGAAATGATGACTTGCTTCATTCCAAAGGAGAAAAAGACCAGGCTTGAAATGAGAGATTTCTTTTCTAGCCCCTCTGACAACACTGAAATATGGTTTGTACTGGTTAACCAAAAGGAACACATACATTTTCTACATTAGAAGAATTCCCATTATTTCTCCTTCAGCCATGAAAATCAATTCTGAAATGATTGCGTTCATGGGAGATGGGAAAAATAGTTGTGTGCCATTGGCTGGTCAGTGGATAGAGAGAGGGTTTTTTTCTGTGCTCCATTTTTTTCTCTACGCCATGGAGAGCATTTTGTGAGAAAAAGAACTTATGCTTGTCCATTTCTTTCCGAACTTGAAACTTGAACCCAGATGATATTTATGCTTCTGGATGAAATGGGTTGGAGGTGTGCAGTTTGCCAGTCTATGATATTTGCATTTTTAGTGCTCCAATCATCACGCAGGTGTGTGGAATATTAATTGCATTTTCAGGATTAAGTTAAATTCTCCATCGTCTCTCCTGAGTGACCCGGGGCATTAAGATGCGTCATAGAACACATACATAGCTCTATACTCTCCAGTGCTGAACAGAGACTTTTCTTTCAGGAATATTCACCATGGAGATGGTGTCTCTATGACACTCAAGTCCCTCTTGAACTAATCTGGCATTTCGTCCCAATTCGCATACCGCTACACTCTAAAAATATGTTATTAAGCGGTAATTGGAAAGTCCATACTTGTAAGTACTTCAACGGACAGTAAGCTAGAGAATTTGGTTGTGTTTTGTGCAGTATGTACTGGCCTTCTTCAACCGTTTTCAATAGTTTACAATCTACCCGGAGCCTTCTGTTACTCAGAATCTCAATAGCTGGAAAATTATGAATTGTTATAAGCAATTGTGTATACATACACACCGCAAAGAAATAACTTTGTATTTTGTATTGTTTTGTGAGATAAATGTCTAAAAAGTCCTAAATCAAAATACATTTACTTGAGTGGCAAAATAAGTTTTATTATCTAAGCTAATGGCTTTTTAAGCGTAAACTCTTCATTTTAATATAAAAAACAGCACTTTAAAATATAATTCATACCCATCGTAAATATGGCTCAATAAAGTTAAATTGGTATAGTTTCAATTTACTTGTATGTGTTTATAGGTCGGTCTTGTCCATTCCAATATGGCGGCAACGTTTGCGTCTGGTTCAGTGGTGGTATGTTTATGGTATGAAACTGCTCTGTTTATGACTGAGAATGGCATCACTGCAAAGAGATTGTAACAAAGATGACAAATTTTCACTTTTGTAGAAATTAGATCTAAAAAAGCTGGCGATCTATGTGTGGCTCGTAACATCGGAGAGAAACAGGTCCGTCCATGTATGATGAGCCTTAGATTTATGTTTCGCGGCAGTAAGTCGGTTTGCATCCATATCTCATATACATGTAGAGCGCTTATTTCTGCCTCCATGTTCTCGTATGATGTATGTGCTCGAGGTGTGCACGTCTGTGTGTGTGTGTGAGGAAATTAAAACGCCTGCTCTACATCTGTTTGAGTGCTTTACCACCATAGCTCATTCGAGATATATTCATCTGTTAAAGTGGCAAGGAGTGACATCCACAAGGAGCTGTTGCGTCCTACCGAGAGGCGTGAATATAAATGAGGAGCTGCAAGCGGAGAGAGAGAGGAGACTAGTGTATAGGAGCGAGAGACCCCCTGTTCTTCAGTGGGACTACCACCTAAAAATAGGCCTACCTCCTCTTAGATCGATTGGCACATTTCTTTAAATTACCCACAATCACTTGGAGAGAGGTGATTTGCAAATTTGAGGGTCCAAAATTTACATGCCACACAAGGGGAAGGGCTTTTTTTGCAGAGATCTGGGAGAGCTACAGTAATGAAATGCAGGTTTGCCTGTGATATTTGGTGATGTCTGTACGAGACAACTAGTGCAATTGTGTGTGTGTTTGTGTGACCTGTCTTAACTGACCTCACGTTTCAAATGTGGCTACACTGAATCGATTAAAAATGAATGAGGCCGTCTCTATACGGCTCATCACTCTCCCAGCATAAAGTGAGCTAGGCACATGCATGTCTCTCCGCATATACAAATGAGAGATTTTCTTTCAGCTGTCTCGAGAGTTCAGTGCTTAGATTTAATAATCTTACAATTTCATATAAATGTATTTTTAATATCCTACAAACAACATCCGTGCAACATGTATTGAAAGTATAGTGCTCTGTATTTATTTAGTAACAATTGTTTGGTTTTATTTCACTTATTGCATCAGTTTGAATGTAATTGGCTGATAGGATGAAATGATAGATGTTCAGATTAACAAAAACACCTTCATTTACATTTTTTTTGTAGTTATATCATGGTATATCGTGATATAAAGGTGTGTATTGTAGAGCTTTTTTTTAAGATATGACGTCTGTTTAATTTTTTTCTTGATTTAAGGTTTAAATAAACCTTCAATGTAAGTAATTCGAAACCAAGTACAGCAGAAAAAAATCGTTTTTACAGTTTTTGCTCAAAATATTGTGATACTATACAGGTTGGTGTATTTTATGCATCGTGAGATGAACGCATAGCTACACAACGTATCAAAATGGCAGAAAAATACTGAGCCCTACATGCATCCTCATTCATAATGCATACAAGACAAAGTACACAGCTTAGAAAAACGTCTTCACAGTTGTGTCTTACAATACCACGCTGTTAGCATTTGTTCACGTCCAAAAGCTACATTTGACAGTTGAAGTCTAAAAAGTTTGGCACGGCAGTGATGGTTGAGCGAGAGAAACAAGGGAGGTCAGGAGAGAAGGCGGACTTCAGCTGTTCCTCGATCAGATGGGAGTCGTACATCAGGGCCTGCAAATCAGATTCAACAGTCTGGCAGCATTTTCTCCCAGCGTCTCGCCAAGAGAAAAGCTGCTCAGTGTGTTGGCAAGCCGCTACAACCGAGCCCTGCACTTCAGCAGATGAAGGCAAGACGCTGACAGTGATTAGTGTTGGGGGCTCAAGGCTTCTCCGCCTGACACCAAAGAAAAATTGATGCACTACTTTTGAGGAAAAGTAAATAACACAAATGTTGAGTAGAAAGCTCATCCGGGAGCATGCCTTGAAGGGTTAATTCTCCTGAAATTGAAAACTGTGTCAGTCTTATGTCATTCTGAAGCTGTTGTTTAGCAGAAAAGACCCTGAAATGCTTCATTTCTATATCATGACAATGGACGGTAAATTGTTAATAAACATGTTTGTCTTGAATAAATATAAATGATGATTTAAATGAAGTTTAACAAACATTTGATCCAATTTTTTGTAAACACTTAAAATGAGTTCCTTCACTCAAAAGATCATCATAAAAATGGTCCGTGCATTAGAACTCTAGCTCAGGAATCATAGGGTCTTATAATTTTAAGATCATTTTTAAAGAAATGCACCGATACTAAATTTCTAAACCGATTTGAGATACGTTTTCTCTTGTTTGGTGGGTGTTTCAAGACTGTCAGCCCGATCAGCAGCAACATGTTTATAGCCCACTTGGTATTAAAGAGACAGCTCGCACAACGGGTCCAAGTAAAGTCATCTAGATGCATCTACTGCAGCTCGGTATACGCAACAATTGAAGTTATTAGAAGAGATGTATTTTGTAGTGTTCAACGCGTATTTATACCGATGTCATCAGGCTTCGAAAAGTCTTCAAAAAGTACACAAAGAATGGCCATCTCAGCTGCCATAGTTCAACTCTTGCGTCATCACAACAGGGTGTTCAACCACCCCATCATTTCCGTTTAAAAAACATTTGTGGGGGCTGAACGCAGCACAGAAGTTAGTTGCAGTCCTGACGCGCACATCCAATAAAACTGTTTATACAGAGCACAAATTCATTGCATTTTCTTGCCCTCTTTTGATTGACAGATCTTCCAATAGTGTGAAAAATGGCTTTTACTGACTGATACTGATTATTGTCCAATATACTGTTGCATGATTTTGGTGCATTTTAAACAATGTTGCAAACGTTTAATGTAATTTTATTACATGTAAGATACCCTTTCAATAGCAGAACCTATGAATTCTCATACAATGGCATGAGATTCTAGTACATATGGAGCTCACATGTATTAACACGCATGATGAAGTTCTCATGCATTCGGTCAACAGAGCGCCCAGAGACAAGTTAATCACGCAGCCGTTGTCTATTCTATCACTCGCAGGCGCTTTAATCAAATTATGACCTTGTAAAGCATGCACTTGTCATTCGGGACGTGAGACTCTTCGCTAATGACTAATTAGCCCCATCACCTGTTCCTCTAAACTTCCATTAAAACCATAACTGCGCTTAACCTAATGAAATAAACACTAAAATATAAACAACCATCAATGACAAAACTTCTGAGAAGACATCAATCAATACGAGAGTCATTTATATCGGTGAGCGTAGTTGTCTTTAGCTCAGAAAGCCACCCCTCATTGGGCTAGAGGACAGTAAGGATACACATTAATTGTTAATTAGTTTGAGATTGCTTCCTGGTGAGGGGCAAAGAGCAAAAATCTCTACTCAAAGCCATGACCCTCGCAGAATATCTAACTCGGCATTTAATAAGTAAATAATTGGTAAATAACTGTTTTTATATTATGTATTATTTTAGCGTTCTTTGACTTCTTTGAGTATGCTACTGAATAATGAAATAAGTTTGTTCATTTTTTAAAGAAACAAATTTGTTTAAACTTCTAGAGTAGTGGATCTTGACATATATGATTTCAAGGCCCCCCATCCATCAATATTTAAAGCCCACCCCAACCTAAAAATGTCTACAAATATTTTAGAGGATGGGATATCTAGAACTATGTAGATTCATAAAAATGACGCGAAAAACATGCAATATCTTGGTTTTGATGTTTTGTATTATTTCAATGTATTGTTTTCTTTACTTTTTTAGTAATTTGAAGTCATCTTGAGGTCCCTTTGGAAGTTGAGAATTGCAGCTCCAGAGTTTATTAATAAAAGAAGGATTGAGGATAAAAAACTTCATTAATTAAATCAATAAAATTCAAGATAATTTCATCAGTGGCAGGTACAGATGTTCAGTATTACAGTTTAGTCAGGCAAGGCATGAAGAGGTTAAAATTCCAATCTACCATAAAGATTTTTTTTAAATTAAACAAAATGCAAGTAGTTTACACCATGAATTTTCAATGTATGAAAAAAAGCAGTTTGACATTTCGTTCTATGAGAAAAAAAATACACATCTCAGGTCACATTAGGGTGTGTAGATGATGACAGAATTTTCACTTAAAAGTAAATGAACTGTGGATGAACTCCATTGGAATGACCCAATTTACAATAGATGTGTTTTTTCTTCTTTAGAAAATCATACAATTTAATTTTCATACTAAAGATTCATTTTTCTAATCTAAAACCTGTGAGAACTCCACGAAGTCTCCTGATCTGTGAACATGCAAGCTCTGAGCAATACAGTTTTTTCCCCTCGGTTGCATTTGAAATTCACTTGTCTAAAAAAATCTGAGTGGGCACTTGTCAGATTTAATGACCGTGATGCTTCTGCCTGTGACAGAACTGCGCTCATCAATACAGAGACACTGAATATTTTAGCCTTTTCCTCCCGCATGTATTAAGTGTAACGTGTCTGCAAATGAGAGTAACTGAGATGCTACAGATGTGCTGGTTGGCACTAAGCATCCGAGCCGTCGGGGCGATTCATTAAGGCTTTTATTTTACAGACGCTCTCTCGCTCTCTCGGGGCTCCCGAGCATCTGCCGGCAGTATTAGACTGAAGCGCAAGTTAGAGAGATAGCTAATAGGACACGATAAAAAGAAAACAAAGGGGATTACTTTGAAAAATCCTGGAAGAAAAAAGTGAATGTGTGATGAGGACTTTTGAAAGATGAATAAAAGGTTTTCTAGTGTAGAGATGAGCACGTGTCCCAAGACTTCTCATAACGGACACACCTGGCTCATGAAAGGGATGGTTTTTCTTTGATGGACGCATGTTGTCAGACCAGGAGCCTCATGTATAAAACCTTGTGTAGATTTCATGTTTACGCGATTCATTTTTAATAACTCCCTAGATGTGCATGGAAAAGCGTGTATGCATGTGCATACATTTCATTGCCCACAAAATTCCCTTCTGCTCAGTTCCGCAGTTGGAAATGAAGAAAAGCAGGATGTGTTGTATAAATTAGTGTTCCTGAAGCCAAGCCTTGCATTTGCTTCTTATCTTGTTTTGGCCAAAAACTTGAACAGAAAGTGAATTAAAATAATACCTGCAGGTCACTTATTTCTTGTTCCTTTTAAACGTGGGTAAATTGTAAATCAGAATGGAGAATATAGTACTGGTTTGTTTAATGAGTATCCCAAGCAGAACTGTGTACATTTAAAAAATGTGAATATATTGTCTAAAACGCCCTGTGCACGATTCAAAACTTTTGTCAGACACACATCTGATGCTTTACACTCAAACAATTAAAGCAGCACTATGAAACTTTTGCTCACAGGTTCCCCCATAAAGTACAAGTCTGCTACCCCTGTTGTAAAAATGTGGCTGTATGAGCTTCCTTTTGGTCAGCCCAATACACCTGAATGGTTATGGAACCAGCGAATACAGAAACGTTGTTTGGAAACCATGTTGCACGCTTCCTCAGGCATGGGATGGGCGGGGCTGTGTGTACCGACCTGAACACAGACTTGACTGAATCTGGTTGTATCCAATATGAGGCTGCTCAAGTAGCAGTGGCAGTTGAATTTGTCCGGTAAAGACCTGATCTACCACTGAAATTATTTTTGAGACATTATTATAAAGTCAATAATCTCCCAAGTGTTGCTTTAAAGGAGTAGTTCATTTCAAAATTTTGTCCCTATTGACTTTCCATGGAAACTTTACTATGTTAAGTGAATAGGAGCACATTTTGAAGTGAACTACTCCTCTAAAGGTCCAGTGTGTAAAATTAAGCGGCATCTAGTGGTCGGGTTTGCAAATTGCAACCGATGGCTCACTTAACAGCTCGCCCTTCCCTTTCGAAGCACTATGGTGGTTGACACAGGGCTAAGATGTCGTCAAAGAGATCACGTATTTACGAAAGAAGCTCTGTAGAGCAGTTTGTCCGTTTAAGGCTAGTTTTTCATGGTCGTACAACACTGTAGAAAATGACTCGATTACTGATCTCAGATCTGGTCTACCCGTGGACATATAGTTGCGTCCTCCCCCAGGAAAAGCGTAGAGTTTAAAGCCGACGCTACTTTGCCAGCAGCTTCAGTGGCATAGTGAGTAAGACTCGTGGCAAGTAATTCTGATGCTACAAATGCATCACTTTCTCCATCTTTATAGCACTTGTGAGTTTGCCCTCAATTGCCTTTACTATTTGAGCAGGATTGAAGCGCATCAACATTTAAATAATTGATATCCAGTAATGTGCAATGTGGTCGCTAACCAACGAACGGGCCTGGTTAAAGTTCTTGCATATGGGCCTGGACCTGACCTGCTACGCCACTGGATTCAAGGCTGGGAGAAAAACTAAACACCTATTTAAAGAGGGAGAGCACATAATATGTCTGCCCCAACTTCTTGTTTCAATGGAAATTACGTCAAGGCATCAAAAAAAGCTGCACACTTCAAGCAACATCAGCAGACATGAACTCAAATCTTTCACAAGCTAGTTTCCTTCCAATGTCAAGCATATTCAAATAAAAGAGTTCCTACATCTGTGATGTAGCGTTCTGCATTGTTTCTTAGCAATCGATACTCAACTGAGTGCTTCTGTTTGTACCTGTTACAGTTGCCGTGGCACTGCTCCAGTTCCTCATTGAGCTTGATGAATTGAGGTCTCCAGTGTCCCAAATGAAGACACCCAGCTTTCTCTTCCATTGTAATGAAGCACTTCAAAATAATGTGGCCAACCCCAATGGAGGCTGCATTAAATTTGATCTCATTCAATTTTGTTAAACTATCTGCCAGGCTTGCAAGGACAATGGCTGTCTTGTATGAATCATGGTCTTTAAGGGCAC
Source organism: Triplophysa bombifrons (assembly GCA_029783895.1). Classification (NCBI taxonomy): domain Eukaryota; kingdom Metazoa; phylum Chordata; class Actinopteri; order Cypriniformes; family Nemacheilidae; genus Triplophysa; species Triplophysa bombifrons. Next base: position 37,396,274 of record CM056448.1, read on the forward strand.
TTGGGGGTTGTTCCTGGGGTAAAAAAACAAATAAATAAGGGCAGGCAAATGACAACAAAAGTGTTTGAATTGTCAATGAGGAAAGGTTGGATTGGTCGGGATGCGTTGATGAGGTAGCAGCGTCCAGGATTCGACTTTAATTGATTGACATACCATGACAGCATCTGAATTCCTATACTTTTAAAGTGTGTTTAGAATTAGATAAAGAAGTAACTTTGTGGTGTGTAGTATGAATATCTTTGCAGACATACTCAGATGCATGTTTTCATCCATCATAGGGTGATGTTGTGTTGGTGGTTAGCGTTGCAGATTATCAGTCCTCACTTAATATTCTCCACCAGCTCATTTCTGCCTCACTTCTACAGCGCTTTTAACTGTGATAATCCACCTTACACTAATAAGATGACATGTTGTGTGGTTAGAATTTCAAATGAAGATTACCAGCTCTGAGAACTGACTGCAGGCTATGGATCTGTGTGAGGTGGTAGGTCATTATAATGCTTGGATCGCTCCAAAGAATCATTACTTTAGAGAGCCGTGAAGATTAACTTTTACAATTAACCTTTATTTATCACAGACACACACCTACAGCCGGGTCAAAACTGTCCTTTTAAAGCATTAACATGGAGCATATTTTTAATAAGAGAACGCTTGATATTTCAGCATGAGAAACGTTCAGCACACTTTCTAGACAGCCGGTTACTTTCTTTTGATTATATTAGAGTCAGAGTAGCATGGCACTTTAGCCCCTGCTGATATGTCATATAGAGTCACAGAGAAAATTAAGAGATCGTTTAAAATGTATTTTTAGTTTTTCTGAATTTGCTATTTATAAGTATGTATTTAGGTAAAAAAAAATATCCTGTAAACTTCTAACAATATTTCTACCAAATTTCTAATAAAAATGTTGTTTCTATTTGCATTTTTTGTTTGTTTAGAAAAAGAAAACCTGGGGAAACAAGATGCTCTGTTTTTTTTCAGATCTTAAAGAGTACATAACTAGGGATTTTTAAGGTCCTACTTTGGTTTATGGAGTGTCCAACAACAAGTTTATGTACATAGAAGGAGTAAAAACACGATTATATCATAATAATAGGCAGTTATTCTTAATTTACTTCTTTACTGACTCTCAAGTGTTTGTTCCGTGATTCATCTGTCTAATCCCCTAGACTAGTCTGATGTGATTGATCAGATGGACTAGTCTGCTGTGATTGGTCTACTGTGAATCAGGCTCACGAGCTAGTGTGTTTTGGGGAGAAGAGTGAAGTTTTCGAAGACAGTCCTAGCAAAACGTTGACGGGGACTTTATCTAGTGACGTAAATTCGTGGCGGATCGCAAATCGGACTATGCACGACTCGTTTGCGTGTTTCAGAGTCGACTCCATTTTTTCCAAGCCAATAACTTTGTCATTCATTTACCTTGAGATTTACAACTTGGCAGACTGCTTACTTTTATACACGGCAACATAAGACACTGCATGAAATGTAATTTTCATGATCTCATGTTATGTACTCTTTAAAAAGAGCAAAGAAAATAAGTTCATATTCATTTTTAAGCAATACAATAGTAATATTTCTAAATGGATTTAGGAAAAGTTCAAAAAAATATATTATGGGATAACCTTGATATTTATCACAGTTTTCATGTGTCTTGTCATGCTGTCATTCCTTCACATTGCTGTTGGATGACTTTACATTTCCAGAGGTTTCCTTTTTGTTGAAATTCAACAGACAATGGACTGGAATGGCCACAATACATCTAGAAATGCTGATTTAATGAAACTATCTTAATTTTCCACAGCTGTATCTGACTTCAAAAAGCATCTTTCTCCATATTGGCAGCCTTTTTTATTATGTTGTAGTAGATGTTTTTGTGGTGTCATTATAAAATAAATTAGCTCGATCCACAAGGTGACCCAAACTCCCATCAAACATTACATCCGCTGACAATCCCTGTAAAATGTGTGTTTTTCTGATCGCGCCCTGTGATAAACACTGAAAATGCTTTCCTACGTGGCACGCAACAAAATCATTCCACATTTCAGAGCAATCTGCAGGTCCTGTGGTCCTAATCACTCTGTCGATAGCCTTTCCAGTGTGCAGGTGTGCTGTTACAGATGGTTTTATGAAGATCCATTAAAAATAATTTAGCTCATCGCTGGGCCCAGGAGGGACTCATTGGCTCAGGCTAGCCCTACCAGAGAGGCACTGCCCCCCTATGAGCCATTGCCATGGGAACTGTCAGTTGCCGAATACAGTAAATTCTAGACAGACGGATGGAACTGTATATGGACAAAAGTATTCAGACACCCTCTTTCCAATAACTTACAGTCAATCCAAACAAACAAACATTGTTCATATCTAGGTTCAGGTCTTTATATAATATATACTATGTATGCTTTCCTAAGTGCCACGCAACAAAATGATTCCACGTTTCAGATCAATCATTATATATATATATATATATTAGAGATGCGCGGATGAGCTGAAATCAAATGTCACCCGCATCCGCTGCTGCAAATTAGTTCTCCACCTGCCTGGACGTAAAATTTTCTCCAATATAGATATCCACACCTGATCTTCACTTCAATTACTTTATTTCTTTGTTTAAGCATGATGTTATCAGTATCAGTGACATTAGAAATAACTATGACTATAGACATGCCCAGTGAAGCTCAATTTGGATATTTTCACTTAGGCTGTACTCACTTTTGTTGTCAGCGGTTTAGACATTAATGGCTGTGTTTTGAGTTAATTTTATGGGACAGCTAATCGACACTGTTATACAAGCTGTACACTCACTACTTAGTAAAGTGTTGTTTCTTCAGTATTGTCACATGCAAAGGAGAGTGCTCACTAACACAGATTTATACAGATTTGTGAACAATATTTGAGAGAAATAGGACTATTGTGTACGTAGACAAAGTCTTAGATCTTTGAGTTCAGCTCATGAAAAATGGGGGAAAAAACAAAAGCGTTGTGTTTATAATTTTGGTATATGAAGTATATAAAGTATGCCGTTAAAAATAAATAACGGACCATTTAAAAATGTTCTACATGTCATTGCAGTTCCGTGTCTGTTAAATTTCAACAAAATCAAACAGCGTGACATAAAGTCTGCAGCAATGTGAAAGACTATCATCGTGACAGACACATAAAAAATGCCATAAAAATGTAATATAAAAAATAAATCCTAAATACATATACTGTTGTATTACTTAAAAGTGAGTTTTCTTTGCAGTATTTGAGGGCTGAAAAAATACAGAGCATCTTTTATTTTATTTTCACCTGTTTCTTCAGTTTTTTTCTGCAAATACATGCAAATATAAACAATATTTTTATTTGAAGTTTGGGAGAAATATTGTTAGCAGTTTACAAAATGAAAACAAACCTGATAATTTTACCTAAACACATAAATAGTAAATTGGCTGTATATAGAAAAAAAGTGTACTTCGTTGTATTATTTGGCATTTTTGCATCATATAATAACATCAGTCTTTTCATTTATATACAGGCTATTCCTTTAAAGTTGTGATGCAATGGAGATATGCAGGTGAGTATGGTATATTGGAGGCGGTGTAGATTTTGTCAGAGATTGCACAAGCTCAAAGGTTAAGGAAAGCCGGGGTGATGCTGGCTTACCACAATCCCTCCGGCATTCGATCTGGAGAAAAGGCTAATATTTTCATGGCAAACAGAAGTGACTAGCAGATCGCTAGGTTTCTTGTTATTCGGCTTTTTGAATGCACTTCCCTCGACTGTTCCAGCTAAATCTCACTTTGTAAAACCTAAGCAGCTTTGGGTCCCATTTGTTTCGTCCTTTTTGGTTTTGTGTTAATAGATATGACGTTTCCCAACTTGTTTTTAGCGGCATTAGGCAAATGGTGACCTCCGGTTGCATTGTCTAATGCTAGACCCAACCAACAAAGCAGCATCATTTCTACGCTTGCCCAAGCTCTTCCAAATGGCAAACAGGCAGATGAGAGCAAACTTCTCTTCCAAATCCTCCCTCATTCTAGATGAGCTCCTCTCAGCAACAGATGCTACGGCACGCTCGCTAAACCAGCCGTGCTGAAGTCCCATAATTAATCTCCTATTACTCTCTTCGGCTCTCCATCACGCAGGTAATCACACTAAAATGTCATATTTGTGCAGGTATTTACATGAGCTGCAGTATGCCAGCCTGCACACATGAGCAGGATACAAATGGCTTGAGCTTATGCATGAAGAAACACTTTAGAACACAATGAACACAATAAAGACCACAAAGATTCAGCAATTGTTTTTGCATATGATTAGCAAGAGGCGTGGCTGTTCTCCTACAGATTTTACTTTGATTTTACTCTACAGATTCTAGTGGCTTTACGTAATATAGGTAGAGTAATTGATTCATCTTGTGGTTGATTATCTCTAGAGGACATTACAGCCTTGTTTTGTGAGTGATTCAGATCATGTGAAAACTAATGCGATTTCGAAAGCGTCCAAAAGGGTTAATAATACCGTAGTCGCCAAAAATTATGTATGCCCTAGGACAATTGACCCTTTGGCCTTGATTTGATTCAAATCTATTATTAAAGATCCATTAGGGTGAAAGACGCATGAGAAGAATTTCAGGAGGCTTGGCACAACCTCTGCACAAAGGATGAGTCAAGGCAACACATAATAACTGTCTTAGTTGAAAACAGATGGATCAACAAAATATGAATAACTGAAACAATTGTTGTCAACATATGCCTTGTTCCCATAACTTTTTCTAAGCATTTTTTGTATATAAATTTGCGTTTTTCTTAATTTCCTATATATTACCAGTAAAGCTTTAGTTCGTTTTTTGTCAAATCATTTTGTTATTTGAATACCATAACCAAGTTTTTCCTATTTTGTATCCTGCCCATTACTGCTTTCATTCTGTACTTAAATATTTAGGGTCCTTAAAAGCACATTTGCAATTTTTACATTACGGATGTGACCTTTTGCGTTACGGATGTGACATTGAAACAGAATGTGTTTGTTACCGATATATTGATTTATCTGCTTATATGTCCAAACATCAGAAACATATGCGCAAGTTTTCTATTTGAAAAAGGTGAAATTAACGTGAGTTATGGATGTGACAAAAAAGGACACTGTTTTTGAGCAAATGCATACTTTGTAGGTTTTCCTTGAATTAGGAAACACAAACCAACTAACAAATGGAGAAGGGATGGGTCATTATACAGTAGAACATAAAATACTTTGGATATTTTAATTTCTAAAATATTTTAAATCTTTTAATTTCATCTTTCAATTCATGAGGAATATATTACGTTGTCACAATCCTGAAAATGGCACTTATCAGACTATAGAAAATCATGCACTAAAAATAAAACAAGCTTTAAAAACTTTAAGAGAGACCTCATATGGTTATTTAAACCACCGTATGGCGACATCTTTGCTATCAGTCTGGTAAAAACCTTTGGTAAAATTACATTTTTTCATGGTAAGGTTGACATTTGCATGAAATTGCCCACAAATTGTGCAAATATTCCCTCTGGACATCCCTTTTGGCTTCTACTGTATATAAATGATGCATTATATTTCCTACAAGCTGTAGTCTGGGTTAGACGTGCATCTTATTTCGAATAATTAGAATTAAGTGACTCTAAGTCTATGCTGAAAATAAAGGGTAATGGTTTATTAAGCAGAGATTTTTTCCCATCTGTTAGTAGGCTTTGGCCATGTGCTCAATTGTTTTCATTCAGTGAGGCAATTGCCTAAGTATCAACAACACCAGCACACTTTGGAATACTAATGCTTGACCTTTAAGTCCAAATCTTGTGTTTTTGTCTGGCTACTGGCTCTAAATTGAATAAATGATCTGCATAATACATTACAGCAGTAGCAATTAAAAACAAAACATGCTCCCTTTGATGATCTGTTACTGGAGACGGTCTGCATGCTCAACTCTGAGGTTTCGAGGCATTGCAGGCTTTGCTTGTAGTTTATTTGGATGTTTTGCTTGTATAGAGACAATGAGCTCTTGTTTTGCGTGCACTACTGACTGAACTTTATATTGGAGCTGTAATGTTCCCTCTGGCGAAGGTATGGAGGAACGATTCAGAATTGTTTTAAATAGCCTTTTTTCCATACGGACACACCCACAATTACAAATTAGTACTAACAAGATGCATAGTACAGTATAAGGATGGTAAGTAATAAACTTTTTAGGGCCAAGTATTAACCTGAATAAAATAGGAACATTTATATAACCTACATTAAAGGGGTCATATGTCGCGAAATATAAGTTGACCATGCATGTATTAGACACAATTAGCAAAAATGAAAGTGCCGGAACAAAAGATGCATTCTATCTAATAGCGAATGCTCACCCAGACCTGCCTGAAATGCCTCGTGTGACCACACCCACACAAATCCAAATCAGTTCGTTGAATGATTTAACTAAGACCGCCTAAATATATACGCAAGTAAGTTGGCCGTACCTGTCAGAACAATTGCTTTGGAACCTGATGTTCCAAATATGGTAAGAGGCATTACATTTCTGTCACACGCTTGCAGTATTTGACCAATCACTACGCACTGATTAACTGGCCAATCATAGCACACCTCGCTTTTCCAAGCTTTAAACTTAAACTTAAAATCTGCGCGTTTCAGAGAGGCGGGGCAAAGAGGAGATGCAAACATGCATGGTATGTGGAAAATACAGCGTTGTAGTATACACATTGCATTACATTTAAAACAAACGATAATATTCACTTTAGCCATGTCATATGACTCCTTTAACGTTTTAAATAGTATACACATTAGGAAATTTAAAGTTACAGTGTATGAAATTTTGTGGCATCTATAGTGTTCAGGTTGAGAATCTCACCCCTGCCTTTCTAAGAACTATGGTGGCTGACACAGGTCTAAGATGTCATCACATTTTCACTTCTTTGTCGAAGTAGATAACGTATTTACCAACTGCTCTCTGTAGATACTAAAAAAAATGTATCAATAGACCTTTAATATCAATTATTTTGATAGTTAAAGGAATAGTTCAGCCAAAAATGAAAATTCTTATATTCAAGGCGACACCACAGTAACTTCAAATCCAGTTTGTTCTCATTTGCCTTTTCATTAATTGTTTCATACCGTCGCATTTTTAGATGTTCTCATATTCTTATTGTGCCACAACTTGTTTTAACTTGTGACAACTTTTTCTTTAGGTCGTGTACATTATGTACAAAGTCAAATGGAAGGCAATGCCAGGCAAAATCTTTGAAGCTCGATATCTGAAAATGGCTCAGTATGCAGATAGAACCCTACAATTCCAGGGTCCACGATATAATATTTTGACATGCAGGAACAAGTGTGATTCGGGACGTGTTGTCATATTTCAACTTTAATTAATTTTGGTATACTTATTTACTTTCAGTTTTACACCTTTTTTGCTTCAGCATTTTTTAACCCACTGGAATCATTTTGATTACTTTAATGATGGATGGATGTTTTTTTCAGAGCGTCAACATTTCTGGACCTATCTGTGTGTGTAAAGTTATAGCCGTTTTAAACTTTTTTTGTATGCAGCTGTTTGTTTGTAAACTATGAGAGAACTTTGATTTTGGGATGAACTAACCCTTTAAGATAAATCATAATATTAATTCTGTGACTGGCCCTTTAAGTATCCGTTAACATTTAGAAAGATTCTTAATGTTTTTGCACATTTCGCAGTCCAATTCAAACACGATAATTCAAATGTATTTGAAATGTGAGCTTAAATCCTTACATGTCTGCCTGTCTGTTAGTGCTTTGCTTGGATCTGCTCTGTCCGATTAGTTACATTATTGATGCCAGACTGAAAATTGAGTGCTAAAGCCAGTCAGAAACCGGACAGTCATGCAGCTCGGCCTCGTGAAATCGACCATCTAAATGTTTGCTTTGAGCAGTAAACTGAATAAAATCCCATCCGTTTTTATTCATCCTCTGTGTTTGCCACGTTGAATGGTTTGGAAGATAAAAATACATTTTTAGAAATGTCATGTTGTGTACCAACTAAAGGCAGTGTGCGTGCTACTGTTGGTAGTTTTACCTAAGTTTGAAATCCACAGCTGTAAATGATTTACAGATCGCTATTTATGCTCCACTAACTCGTATGTAGACGCTCTCCCGGCAAACAAGTCTGTATTTCTAAATACAACTCCAGTTGTCTTTCTAAACCAAATGTTGTGTGCAGCTCATCATCAAATAACTGCCACTCATTCGCTCATCTCTAGCAGATAAGCCGAGAGCCCTTGAATTAAGTCAGTCATTTGGTCGTAACAAATTAATTAACAGAATAATTAAATCATTAACATATTAAATATAGCAATTAGAAATCGTGTTTTACATGAGCGAATCTGAGTGATTTTGATGGGGGCGAATGGAGAGAGCAATTGAGTGTGCCAACCCAACAAACTATTTAGTTAGCCTTTAGGTCTTTCTTCTCCATGAAAAGACTGTTTTAGAAAAACCCTCTTTCATCTCTCTTTTATACAAATTAACATGGCGCGCATGCATTTTCCTGCCTGGATTATCTTGCATATACAGTGGAATTTGTCAGATTTGATGAAAAACAAACCTGGACCCAACATTTCCTGAGTAAATTCTGTTATCAAGGCATGCTTTTCATCATAAAGACGAGAATGTGTTTGCCTGCTTGTCTTGAATCACAGCGTATGATTGGCTGATAAACGTACAGTTTCTTAGCTTGCAGCCTCCATGGCTATTTTCTTAGTTAAAGGTCCGATGTGTCATTTTTTGGTGGATCTATTGACAAAAATACAATATAATATATCTATGTTATATATTATCTATATCTAGGATATAATAAATCTATATTTTAACAACATATGTATCCAGATATATGAACCAGATTTGTACATTTTTTCAGACAAATTTGAGTCGTGTATCAGTACGTTTAATGCTTGATAACGTTTGTGTGTTTTTATATCATTTAACTATGCATTTGATGTGTTGGGTGTTGGTGATGGTTTCAAATTTGGTTGCTTTCACAAAAAGGGAATATATCTTTCTACCCAAAGTCTCTAAGGGATTCTCTTTTTGGAGCTTGGTTAATGTTTTTTTTTTCATTCATGAAGACATTTTAAGCTATAAAACCTGTCAAAAAACCTGTCATGAACACGTCTTTAAAGTGTGATTTATGTCTGTAGCACGGGGTGTGAACAGACCTTTATAACTCTACATGACCTATAGCAGTTGTTTGGCTTGCTTTACATAGCGCCTGTAATTTTCAGCATAAATACTGAGAATAGATCATAATACGCCCACACTACCTAATACACTTAATTTTAAGCATGGTTTTTCATAAATAATGGTATCTAACATTTCCATGACAGTCATTTAACATCTTGTGTACCAACAGTGTACGCCATTGATTTATTCAGTGTGAGCATGTGCATTTTGGTTGCACTTTATTTGATCAATTAGATGTTTCACAATCGTCTGTTTTTGTTTTTATAGTGTTCTTAAAGGTGTGAAATTATATGATTTATTTGTGACTGCGGGCTTTAACATCTAAGCTCAGGTTAGTCATTTCTGAAGAGTTTGGGACTGTCATTGAGACAAATGGGAATCCTAAAACAAAGATGTTGGTTGTAGATCAACACAGGTCCACATTGCTGGGCTGTTTCAACACATTAGCAGCTGCTTCTATTGGCTGCTATACGTGTCGTAGGTCACCCGCCATATTGTAACACTGCAAATTGGTCTGTGTTGCCAAGTCTGCGGTTTTCGCGTGGAACTGAGCTATTTTTAAACTGTTGTTTTTTCACAGGTTAAGAGTGAAAGGATTTAGTCACTGAGCGGTCAATCAATAGATGATTTATTTAGAAAGGTTAAGATATGTAATTTGGACTAGGGACATTCGACTAGGAATGACTGATTTTGTTACACAGATCTGGCAACCCTGCCAAACAGGTCCGTGGACACTGAAGAGCAAGCTGACTCTGCGTTGTCAACCATACTTATACAAACTTATATATAAAATAGATTTACTGTTGTGTTGGGTACGCCATTTTTTTGGAATGCTGCACAGTGCTATGGCATTCTAGCATTTAAGTTGTGAGTGACGTTTCAAAATGGCGGTCACATCTAGGTGCCTGCAGTCACCTGGAAGTCAATCTGTGTACTGTACTATCATAAAACTCAAGTAACTTCCTGTCGATCACTTCTTGTTTCAACCTTCAGCATGTCCTTAACACTTAGAATTGCTGCTGGGTGCTAACCAAACACAGCAACCAAAAGACGCTTGGTGCACTTGAACCCACAGAAAGGACAGCCATAGAAAACATTAGAGGGTCACCAAACAATCTATTTAAGCCCCTGTACAGACATACGTACACTTCCGTTCAAAGGGGAGTCATATAGGTCTGGTCCTCACCATTTCGTGTAAGTGGACTGCCAATGAGCTCCCTCGTCTGAGGGGCCTTTAAATAATGGAGGGTGCCAAGAAGCACTCGCGCGTTGACCATAGAATGGGTCCCTGGAGGTGGGCGAGCGCGTGTGCATGCGTGTGTGTGATGGGAATGACCGTCCTCAGGCAGGGCGTATGGCTCATTGGTCCTTGCCGCACACATAGGGCTAGAATTGACCAGTTAATTGTCTGTTTATCATTTCAGGAGGATCAGCAGAGGCCGCGACTTCCCGTTGCCCTACGTCCATCGTGTTTTTTCCCTTTTTTTTTCTCCTCGGTTCTTTGCTATCCATTGCTTGAGTCCTTATCTCCTTGAACGGATGGGTTATCTGTGTTATCTCGCTGAAATTATAGCTGACACCCGGAGTCCTCAAAAGCTTCGACTTTGAGTGGTAAAGGAATGTCCCGGATTCAATACAAGTTAAGCTCAATCGACAACGTTCGCGGTCTAATGTCGACTACAGGGGAAAATGATAAAGACTCGCTGCTCGGCTCGTATTTTAGAAAACCTGAGCTGCAGTGTTGGCAAAAAAAAGAGAGCATAAAAAATAATTTACCCCTAAAATAACCTTCAGTCATCATTTATGTAGTTTAAAATCTATATGCCATTATTTTATAGAATACAAAAGAGAATTATTGAAGAATACAGCTTTCTTCCATATAGTGGTGGCCAAAAGTGATGTCTGGGGGATTGCTTGTACAATATTTGCTTTAATGCCCCTGTATTCAGGTTAGAATAAACCATTAAAATGTATATCAACATATGAGGTCAATGTTACAAAATGGACAAAACATTATCATTTAGGATTAGACAGAAAAAGGCAAACAACATGATATGACTGGAGAATGGGTTTTACTCGAATAAGAAAATGCATAAAAATCATACATTGACTATAATTCTGTCATTTATTAATATATGTTGATTTTTTCATGTAGTAATATTTTGGAGCCATTCTTCTGAGCCTAAGGCCAATGCAATATATGACATGAATATAACATTTTTTAATCTTAATCGTTAATAATATAATTGAACAAAAAGGCAAGACATCACTTTTGGCCACAACCGTACAACATGGAAAAGTGTGTAAAAAGTGTATATCAAGCTTTTCTGTTGTGTGGCTTCAGAATGTTTGGAATGTACATCATAAGTAATACTACAGTTACAATACTACAGTTACTACAATGCTGTTTCATAGGTCCAGTGTATGAAATTTAGCGGCATCTAGTGGTGAGGTTGTGAATTGTAACCAATGGCTCACTCCACCCCTTCCTTTCGATGCACTATGGTGGCTGACACAGAACTAAGATGTCGTCAGATTTTCGCTTCTTTGCTGAAGGAGATAACATATTTGCTCTCTGTTGAGCAGTTTGTCCGTTTAGGGCTACTGTAGAAATAATTAGAAGGTGACCGGCGGTGTATGTAGATAGTAATAGCTCACTCTAAGGAAATAAAAACATTTCATTATGTAAAGTCTTTATACACCTCTAAAGACAAGTAATGTAGCCTAAATTATATTGCATTTCTTTCAATGGTTTCTCGAAAAAACCACACACAGCACTTTAAATGGTTATTTCTTTTTTCTTGGTCAATATAAATTGTTATTGTATGGAAACCAGCATGAGATGAGACTGAGGAGTTTTGAAATAAAGGAATAGTTCACTCGAAATTCCTGGAGTAAAGCGGGCACAGACACAGCAGGTCTATAGTAAACTGTATATTGGTTCTTCTCAGTAAGCATTAACTCTAATCCCAAACGCATTACCTCCATGTTTCCAATCCCCTCCCCAGATATGTGCCCTTTGATGCTGAATTGCTGTGTTAAGCAGTAACAGACACCCAAGAGAGGTGAGGAGAGGTCAAAACTTCAAGTGGCGACCGCTTTAAAACTCACTGAAAGATTTCAAAGACCACAACACAAACAGTCTAAATCTGGAGCCGTGGACGTTTATCGATTTAGGGTTAAATCCAGAAAAGCTACTCAAAAATCACAGTTGTGTTTTTGTTTTTGATAAGTGTATAAAGGTCTGGTAAAATCTCAATTTAGAGATTCCTTCAGAGGAGATTTGAATTGCATTGATGTGACTTCAATTAAAGAACGATATAGCTAAGTAAATAAAAAGCATTTGAGGAATGAAACTCTAGATTCGGTCTCTATTTCGTTCTGCCCAGAGCAAGTAAGACATGTTGGAGTTACAAACACTAAACGTTTTTAAATTAAAGAGGAAACCCAGGGTGCCGACCTAATGTGCTGGCAAATTTGCTTATAAACTGCAGCATCACATATGTTGTAAATGGCTCTCAAAGACTTGGCTCACTGCAATCCTCTTTGTGTCTATTCTTATCTGTTATGAAACAGAAACAGAAGGCTACAGCTAACAAGAGACACAAAGTGTCTGAGGCCGTAACATATCCCCTACGCACACGGGCTGAAAAAGGTTCCATACTCAATAAAATCAAAAGGCTATTTTTCTACACGATGGGAATGGTCTGTCTCATTGATCCAGAAGTTCAAAATATTTTTAGATCCATTGATTTCATGGTATATATTCCAGGAAGCCCTAAAACAGGAGTGGGTATGTTTGTGTTGATGGTATAGACATGTGTCCGTTTGAGAATTCTTGCGCGTGCGTGTGAGTGTGTTTTCAGGCGAAACAGATATTTCAGTTCTTTGGAATTCATAGAATTTTTCAAAGGAATTCAGCCATTTTGTGATCAAATAATGTACATGGAAACCTCATTGTTTTCTTAGAAAATAAGCTTCATTTAGCAAACAGATGTGATTGAACATATCCCAACAGGCTATATTTTATGACTCCATGGTGAAGTTTTGGATATTAAAATAGTGGTCTTGGGTAATAAATAGATATGGTTAAAATGAACTCTTTATGGTCCAAAACCCATAGACATTCTACATTGACGTATATACTTATTTCTTGGTTGAGAATCAGATTTTTATGTTTTAGTTAATCTGTGGGTCCCTTTTGTTACCCATCAGAAAGAAAAACCACAGATGAGATTTGTTTAATAACCTAATTGTTTCTTCTACACATCAATGAGAATAAATAGAGAGCAAACGGAAACGTTTGCTCTCTATAAAGATGGCGAAATCTCACAATGTCTCCATTCGTTTTAGTTCTTGGTGTCAAAAACTGACCTTATATTTGCAATCCAAAGTCAATATTATTAAAGATTTCGATATGAACTTGTATCAACATTTCTCATAAAATTCAACGTAATCCATAATGTTTATTTATTTTAAACAACTGTCTCTACTGTTTCTATTTTTATTTCTCCTGAACATCGTTAAGAAAAACACTCGAAACTAAGTTGAAACACAAATAAGAAATCCATCAAATTCCCTGAGCTATGAAAGAGCAGCCTCTGAGCAATAAAATTGTCCTCTGGGTAGATAGGGAGTTAGTTCCATCAGACATTAAAATGCAATAAAACGGATAAATATCCCAAATTCTAAATGGGAAATCCTAAACGCAAGCCGTTGAACTGAAAGCAGCGTGTGCATATGAACATTCAATGATGCTCCTCTGAACGCATTAATTCCATCACAAACAATAAGATCATTATTATTATTTGAAGTCTTGCCTGTTAGTCGGCTAGGATGAAAAAGAGAAGTTTTTGTGCTACATTAGTAGAGAATACATCAAGACGATAATCCTTTAATCGACATCAAAATCTCTCTTCATACATGGGCGGCATCTTATTTGCCAAGTAAAATGAAATAATTCTTCTAAAGGTGCACAGATGAGTGTGCTCAAGTTTCTGTGTTTTAACACGAATCCGAGGTTTAACTGAGGATCTTATTGAAGCAGATGATTTACACAAGAAATATTGTATTAAATCAACATGCATCTTATAAGATTTTCTTCCCAGAACAACGAACATTAAATGAATGGTTACATGCGACTGCATGTGCCCAGAAACATGGACCGGTCTTCTCTCAACATCTGTTTCACTGAACCATTGACACACACGGCGGTCACTGTGTGAGTAAAAAGAAAAGAGCAAAGTTAAAACACAGTGAGTTCACTTTGGAGCAGAAGATTGCTTTGGGTCACAGTAATGCATTGGCTTGGGAGGGTGACAAATCAATGTTTGCTGTCAAAGTGGTCAGGTAAGACATAGAAATTGTATCTGCTACAAGGTTGAACTCTTTATTTGTACAAATATAACGGCTACAAAACACCAGTGGAAGTTTGTGTTCTAGTCCAGCAAAGTTTATCATCATCAACAAATGAGCTTTGAACACTTCTGTCAGGAGTGGCCTAAAATATCTCTAATAAGTGGATAAATGGCTGATTTTTTAATGGATAAAAGTTACAAAATGGTAAGGGTTGTAAAATAAAACTGCTGGATCTAAAGCTGTGACAGTCCTGAATTTGAATAAGTACCCACTTAAAAATAACCCAGCAGTGCGTCAAAAAGCGACGAACCTAACCATTGGGTTAAATGAACCCAGCGAATGGTTTATATTTGACCCTACAATGGGTTAAGACAACCCAGCATAGGTTAATTTACAACCCGATAGGTTGGATTCGTTTCTTTTTGACCCAATGCTTAGGGTTGAAAATAACCCATCATTTTTTGTATATCAACCATTAAAACGATAGTATGAGTTGGAGTGGTATGAATGCATTTCGGATGTTTTACCGTCATGTGACCTGTATGCTCTCTGACCTTTGACGCATAAACAACAATCTGTACGTAGGCATTGGTACACTCGAAGAATGCTGGGTCATTTTAACCCATTGTAGGGTCAAATATAAACCATTTGCTGGGTTAATTTAAGCCAATGGTTGGGTTTGTCCCTTTTTGACCCAATGCTGGGTTATTTTAAGTGGGTACCTGCATTATGCATAATAATGCATTAATTATGCACAATATCCTAAATAAGCCACCGGGAGACTGCATTTATTAGATATTATTTACTAGAATGATCTTGTTTGTTCTATAAACACCATGCACTGTGCTGTGTTTTACCTTTTCTGTGTTTTTAGATCTTTCTTATTTTCCCCTTTAAAGCTGCTTTGGAACAATGCACATTGTGAAAAGCGCTATATAAATAAACTTGAATTGAACATGATTTAGTCATGAGAAGTTAATTTAATGTCACTTAAAACAGACATCCACCTTAAAGTTTCCACTATTTTGATTTACATTGAATTTGACCGTTGCTCAGCTCCAGTGGTATCATTGGATCGAGTGTCCATCCCAAGCAGAAGCTGTAGACCGTCCGGGTATTTCTCGCCTACAGTTTTGTGCATACTGAAGTTTCAAACATATTATTCATGACTCACAGATTTTTGCCTACTATGTAATATTCGCGATTTCGAACGCAGGATATGTTAACATTGCTGTGTTGCTTGGCAACTGTAAAGGACCTCCAGTTGGACTGAACTCCATTATTTGACCATTGATGATATATATTTTATAATTAACACTTATAATCTTTATATTTTCTAATCTTTATAATGAACACTGAATTTAACAGTTGACTGAGCACACATGTTTAAAATGTATTGTCCTCTCGTAAAGACAGACGCACAGAGCCGTACCGCCTCATCTCACGGTGTGAGCAGAAGAGAACGCTGACACACGCCTGACATGATGTGATTTAGACATCAGCAGAGGATGTACACTCAGGGACAACACTGTCAACGTCTAGAGCCCCTCATTAGGATGCCAGTCAGATATTATTCTCCATGAGAGGAATGTGCTCCCTTTTTATCACGCAAATGATCACGGAGAAGAACAACTCAGCGTCAAATATACAGGCCGATATTAACGCGACAGGAAATATTCTCCGGTTACAATTCTCTGCGGAGCCGTTGCGTTCAGCCCATCGTCGGTTGTAAAGCGGAAGGTTGTGCTGTTCTAGTGCCTTGAGGGGCTTATTAGCAACTATAAAAGCTTCATATTGCTTGTATTTCTTTTCTTTGTTACCAGCTGTATGTTTCTTCCCTTCGTCTTGTTGCTCAGACTCTGGCTTGAGTTCGTCGTCTAACACCAGCAATGAGAAAAATGAGGGTGGTTTAGTATTCATCACTCATGTTTTATTTGCAAATAGACTTTCACCCGCGACAGATTCCACTTTGATTCTTTTACGCGGCGGAGCTCGTGTGATGTCAAATTACCACAGAGAGTTTGACAAGCGTATACAAGGGTTGTGTTTAGAGAAATGTATTATGCTTTTGTTCTTGTTAAATCCTAGCCATGTGTATACCTGTACCCCTTTCCTCCTCTTTCTAAAAAATGGTAATATTTGAAACTGGCTCTGTTATCATAAAAGCCTCTCCACATTCTCATATTTCATAGCCCGGGAGTAAAAGTATTGCTGAGAATTATTCACTTTCGGCTGTGTGAAAAGTTCAACACGTGGATTTCAGCAATTCTCGGGCAGTGGAGGAAATTGTTAGATGTGGGATCTCTGCTGAAAGGCCTTTATTTAAAACGTGGCAAATTTGATGTGTATCTTTCGTCATCATAAATACAAAAGAGAAATATCTGATAATAAAATCTGAAGATAGCACGCTAGTCATGTTGAGATATACTTAATCTGCCATTATTGTGCTGTTATTTGAATAATCAGATCAAATACAGATCTATAACGTTTGTCCTGAATTTAGAGCAATGAGACGTGACCTTTGCAATAGAAACATGCTTGTTATAAACTAAAGCCTTCAGCCTGTGTATTTTTTTGCAGGATCCATTGACAGAAATGCTGTATAATATACATAACTATGTGTTCAGAGGTGTATAAAAACCTTATATAATAAAGCGTCATGTTTTTATTACCTTAGAATAAGCTATTTCTATCCACATGCATTTACGTTTTATCTCGATTATTCTGTAGAAATACAAAACGTTGTTGATATTGTGTGACATGAAAAGTTATATTTATGTTTGTCTACCAAAACACCACAGAAGACGTATTGGAGACACTTCTGGTAATGCTTCTCAGCTTGGCTGATTTGTAATCTTGAAAATGTGACAGCGCTCAATGCATCTGTGCACACACGGACTTCTCTGCCTCTCCAAGTAGGTCAAGAAGAATCAGCCACAGTTAAAATAATAATAGAGACTGACCCATCTGTGAACAGGTATGAGTAACGACCAGCAGAGCCGTGAAAAGCAACATGTCAGTGCTTTAAATCAACCTAATGGTTATCTGCAGTAATAAAATGAAGCGCATTACAGGAAACAGTTCACCAAAAAGAAAAATTCTGCCTTCATTTCACTCTCAAGTTGTTGAAAATCTGTATAAATTTCTTTATTCTGATGAACACTGAGAAAGATATTTGGAAGGATGCTTGTAACCAAACTGTTCTTGGCCACCATTCAATACCATAGTAGGATAAATTGCTTTATAAATGTAATTTTTGTGTTGAACAAAATTCTAAATTTTATCATAATTTATTCACCCTCATGTCATTTAAAACTGTGAAACACAAAAGAAGACATCTTGAGAAATGTCTCAGTGGATTTGTATTCATACAATGAATGTCAACGGGCTGCAATGTTGTTTGGTTACCAGCATTCTTTTTTCTACAGAAGAAAACAAGTCCTACAGGTTTGGACTGACACAAGACTGAGTAAATGATTATAATATTTTTTTGAACGATAATTTTATCATTCAATTTTTGGATGAACTACTACTTTAAATGTGAAATTGATTCACTCCTATATGTCACCGATTGCCCAAGATAATAAAAAAGCACCAAAAAAATGTGTGTTAAAGTTTTTAATAGTAAGCATTTTTTAGCATTGTCAAAACAACACGCTAAATTAAGTGTAGGTAATTTTTTTAAAGCACACAGCGCTCAACGGCTTTCAAAAATATTAGCAAAACGTTATTGTCACCAAACTGAATGTGACAGTTCAGCTGTAGAGGGTTTTATGTAAAATGTGCTTTTACCGCAGCGTGACTATGAGGTTTTTATCAGAAGCACAAAGGTGACAGCAACAAGAAAGTTGCAGGCAGCAGGTTAGAAAAGCACTCAGCCCTGCAGCAACACCGGCAGTGTGTGAATCCCAGAGTTGGTGCTCTGACCCCCCCCCATACGTGCAGCGTGCTCTCGGGTGTGATGTCCAGAGACCACGCTTCATGCGCAGTTAATGTCTCTGCTGTCTGGATGATTAACGTGCGCCGTTTCATTCTCCCGTATGGGCCCCAAAATTTCGTCCCACCTCACCTCACCTGCTCAGCCTGCTGCTCTCGTGGCCTTGGTAAAAATAGATCTATCGAATATATATGAGCTCCGTTTTGTTCTGGTTCTTGGGCAAGAGCGTTCAACATGGATTGTTCTGATATGCACGATTGACCAGATGGAATGTGGTTGTTCGAAGATTAAATATTCTTGATTGAATGGTTGCAATCAATTTTATAGTTTAGCGTATAAAACATCATGATGAGTTAAGGTCTGTTCAAATTTAAAGAGAATAGCCCACAATCTTCATCATTAACAGCCAATCAAAATCCATTCTTTTATTTAAGGGGCTCACGCATTAAAAATGATGTGAAAGCTTGGTGCGGATGCTTAGCTATCGCTATATTTTTTCTTTATCAATATCATACTTGGTTTGGACAACTTTTACTGTAGCAAATTAGGAATCAACCTTTAGCATTATAATCGTATTGAAATATCCAGTACTACAATCACATCTATGGCTCAAAAAACTGTGCGTTTCTGTCTGTCAATACTGATTAGCACATTCGGCCGTCTAAATTGTCGATTCAACATGTCAATAGCAAGTCCTACGCTGTGGCATTGATACAACTCTTTATTGAAACTAGCCATGGACCTGAGGGTGCGATAAAAGTGGTTTGAGGACAATTAATTTCCCTGATAGTGTAGAAACTGCAAGGCTCTATTCCTCACGGAAGGGTGGGGGGAGTGGTGTGCTTGAACGGGCGACAGCTCCGTCCTTCACACTGTCTATTCTGCTCGGGAACGGCATTCAAGTCTAATGCTAATTTGAAAGACACCGATGGAAATCTTGGCTCGCTTTCAGGGGACTAGATTTGGGATGGCCCGACGACCTTCTCCACGAGAACATGGAAAACGTCTTTGCTCAATATGTCACAGCGGCTGTAATAGAGAAAGACAGGAGAGATACTGGAATCATTTTAAAACTGCAGCAGGACAGTGTGCTGAAAGTAAAGAGAATGTGAGATGATACAGCGCGCGCTTGACAGCCTTGCTGTTTGTTATTTTTTTATTTGCCTTAAAATTTAACATGCAAATAAGTTGTATATAGCCACACACCAAAAAATGGTTTATATCAACACAGCATTGGGTCAAAAATGGACAACACCCAACGGTTGGGTTTATATTTGACCCAACAATGGGTTGACAATAACCCAAGAAGCATATATTAATTACGCATATCGGCTCCTTATACGAAATGTCAATGGCTCTCTCATTTGTGATTGGCTTTTGATATTGGATAGAAGCATCTGCCAAATTATTTTTTGTACATTTAAATATTGTCATTTGATCAAATTTCTCTGCCAAATGCATACATAAAATACACAAAAGAATCCGTTTTTTTCTTCAATCCAGCGATGGGCAAAAGGAGACAAACCCAACCGCTGGGTAATAAATGAATCTATGCTGGGTTGCTAGACCAATTGCTTGTACAAATATAAACATTTTCTTGGTTAATTTAACCCAATTTCTGGGTTTGTCCTCTTTTGACCCAATGCTGGGATAAAACTAACTTAACATTTTTCATGTATCCTTCACAATAAAGTCCCATTTTGCTATCATTGGTTAACTACATTAGTTAACATTTATTAATCTCATTTCACATCAATTTCATATTTTTTTATCAAAAGTTGTCTTTTCGAACATGGGATAATGCAGAGGAGCCAAAATCAATGAACAATTAACTTCAGTAATGTATACATTAAAATATATTGTTCTTGGTAACATGTTGGATAATGCATTAAGTAAGTAATAAACAGGATAATGTACAAGGCCCTCTCAAAATTATTTGCAGCATACGGGTTACGGTTAAAAAGAAGTTATTTGAAAAGAACAACCCTTGGAATGTCGCGACTGGCCAATCAGAATCAAGCATTCAAACGAACCGTGTAATAACTAATGTTAATAAATGAGACCTTAAAGGCCTGCAATGTGTAGGAGGGGTTGCAATTCCGTTGGTTGCGATTCCCAACCTCACCACTAGACGTGGCTAGATTTCATACACTGGACCTTTAAATAAAAACTAGCCTGAAGCTAGTTTCCTATTTTTATAACTGTGTTTTGTCAGGAGATTTAATTGGGCTTTAATTCCAAACAAGTTTTTTTTTTTAATATACTGTAGGAATGTTGTCACCCTGCATTTTAAAAAGCAAAGCAAATCAGCCTCCTAAACACATAAACAAGGTACCGTTGTAAACACAGAGACCAATTCATTTTCAAATCTTAATTACATTCAGTGGAGAATCTGAAGTAAATTATCCGTCTAAAAGCAGTTGAAACAAACGTGCTAAAATGGGGTTAATTGAATTTTAAGTCTGGTCACAGAAGATTATGAAGTCTATGAAACACAACTTTAATTATGCCGTTAGCATGTGGATTAAGGTCACCGATATTTTTAACAAGCAATTTTGGTGTCACTGTCCATATGCATTAACTGCAGTTTGTATTTATTGCTTTTGGCCAAACATTAGCTCATCAAGCATTATGTGCTACGTTGCCTTGACTGTTTTTCTTACATTTTACTCAGAATTAAAATCTCTCTCTTATCTTGCATGACAATAAAAGTAAAACACATAATGGATTACACTGAAAAAAATCTATAACAGCAGCTACGACAGCGTGCACAGACAGCCAGTGTGATATTTTCTCTTGAGTACAGCTCGTCCTTGCTTGTCAAACTATATTGACGGAAAGCTAAGGACGTAACCATGTCAAAGAATTATTCATGTCAAACTGTAAGTTATGACAGCCTGAAAATATTCAGATATATCTGAGTCCTGCTCTATTTTACTGAATAGCTCACTGGTTCCTCTCTGTAAAATATCATTCTTCCGTGTAAGTCGAGTCATTTGACCTGTCACTGACTAACATTTCAAGGCATGCCACTTTCTGCAATGACATTAATGAGTTTTGACAACAGCTGATCATTATCAAATTACAGCAAATTACCAATGATATGGAAAAAAAACAGCACGTCGGTACATTCGCATGTTTTATGTATCTGAAGTCAGCAGATCGGTTCTTTAAAATTAGTGTCCATGGTAAAATACTACACGGCTTAAGTTCATCTCCCAAATTTATGGTCTCAATCCTAGAATTTTATCAGTCCATCTGAAGATGCGTTTATGAAGCACCAGAATGATGCCACAAGAACGTTTTTGATGATAATCAAAAATCAACAAGTAGGATTTGCTTAACTTCTTTGTCTTAATTTGCTTATTTATTGCACACAGTATTAAAGTAAATTTACTGTGTGGAAAAACTTGCCACAAAAAGTAATTAAATGTACTCCATTTAAAATAATAAATCCAACTCGTTGTGTTTTTTTTCAGTACAACATCATTACATATAATGTAAGTATATAACATCTGTGACCCCTCTTTAAAATTCTGGCTAAAATCCCCTTCTGAACCTAAAATCATCAGTAATCATATAGCCATACAATTATGAAAGTAATGATTTTTGTATTACTGTACACAGTACTCACATTTTTATTAACAAAATGAATTTGAAAAATGAAATTAATTTTATTATTTAAACTGTTGTAGTTCTTAGAAGCCAGAAGTTGGCTAACCTTACTTAAACTTTAAAAACGATTTCAAAATTTGACATGGTTTCAGTCAATATTAAAGATATTACATTTCTTCTTTGAATTAAAGGCAGGGTGGGTGATCATGTCTACATTTTTTGTTGTTGTGTTGGTTGGAAATCTCTTTACATCCTGATAACAATCAAGAAGTATAGTGGTCAAATAATATTTTATAATTATATATCATCTGTGAAGACCAAAAAACGTTCGCCCAATCAAAACGTTCTGGCCGAACGCTGTGACTGGTCATGCGCACCCTGTTCACAAATACTTCATACGTCATCAGCGCGCTCTAGTCTGCTGTGTCAATGTAGGGAGAATGACAGACAATCAGCAACAACTAAACTTTCCTGTGGAACCGACAACAAGTAAATCTACAAACGGAATGTCAGTTTTTGTTAATGCAGCGATGAAAAAACATCTGGATCATGAAAGAGGAAAAACTTGAATTAACATCAGTTCAGCTTTTACACGATGGAGACAGCTCCGGAAGGGAAAGGGTCTGATAGACGATACAATGGTTGCTCTCTTTCTTTTGGACAGGCATGTACATGCTTCGAGAAGAATTTAATGGATTTATTTTGTAATTTGTTACGTGGATTTACAAAATACTTTCATGTGTTTGGAGGAGCCGTGGCTTTGGATGGCAAATCACATAAAGGATGGGGTTATAATTTCAGTGCTAGCCGGCTAAAATTAGCACCTTTCCAAATCAACCAACCCACCTTTAAGTAATATGACTTAATGTAGAAAAAACGCAAATCATTTAAAAAATAAATAAATATGATTTCAGCTGGGTTCACTTATTACATGAGTCTCTGAAATTCTTGATTCTGATTGGTCAGCTGCAACATCCACATATGTTATCCCTTAATAACAACACATATGGGTACCACAAGTCAAGATTTGCCACTTATATATTTGATGCATCACTTCGCTGTGTCTTTTCTCATGCCAGCTTTGAATTTGTTAACAAACAAGCTTTGCATTTGGGTCTTGATCAACCTGTCGAGGTTTATTTTGCTAACAACCGGCAGGATGTGCATGCTGGTCTGTTATTGTGAAATAACCTATTTAAAATAAACCAAACAAACCGTGGTTGGGGCCTCATTTACCGTGGTTGATCACTTTACACGTCAATCAAATCTTGCTGTCTCAGTAGAGAGTTCTTCACCCTCTGCAGTTTAGTCAAAGTTGTGGCTTTGCAAAAACGACCAGGACCTTATCGGTTCCAGTACCTATCTACCAATTTCTCATTTCCGCTCCGTTCTGCCTAAAACATTCATTCGGTCCACCCCTTCCACCCCCACAAGGTAAAACTCTGACAAAAAGAACATCTCATCTAGCACTCCTCGTCCTAACCGACTCTGTCAGCGGCAGTCCCCCTGGTCACCTCAGTCACCACGGCCACACGACTTTCTGCTGACGTCCAGCACGCAGCGAGACTTGCCAGCCGCAGCATTCTGAAAGGCCTGCGCTAGCCTCAGGGCATTATGGGTTCCTCCCCTCAGAAGACTCACCAAATACCACACAGTCCACAAACCCCACGCACACACACAAGTGCCAAACGGTTTGATGCTTTTGAAGCTTTCTTAAAATGGTTTTTATTTTCTGTTTTAATTAATAAAGGCATCTTACAGGCACTCGAGGCAATTAGCGGTGTGTTGCGTTGGCGCTGCGGACCAGATGGTGATTGACAATAAAGGCAAGTTTCTCAATCAGCCGCCATTTGTCTGGTGTCATTAATTATCAAGCGAAGTTTACGTTTTGGTCCCCAAAGTTGATACTTTGGGAGAAGAAGAATATCATCCCTTCTGTTGCTCATTACTTTTTAAAGCTGAGAACGGCAGCCCGTGGATGAGACTAAGCGAGCTGTGTTTCCATCACGGGCATCTGGAAGGAAAGCTCACGCTCAGCTTATTGTTTGCTTATTGCTTGATTAATACATTGCTTTTTATACTTATTTAACAGATGTAGAGAAATAATATCTAATATATATGAAATCTGGCAAATTTGTCAAAAGTCATGTCTTGTCTGACAACTTGTTTATTTGATCTAATAATAAGTGTAAGCTTTGATGAGAAATCTAAATCATCTTCAAAGTCCCCATGTAATCAAAATATACAGCCGCAAAAAATTAACAGCATTTCAAAACAGTTTTCGGAATTTACTATTTGTGTGTTTTGGTAAATTATGTTTTTTTGTGTCAACTGAAAACTAGAGAAACAGGTGAAAATAACAAAAAATATGCTCTGTTTTTTAGACCTGAAATACTGCAAAGAAAACACGTTCTTATTCACTTTTAAGCAATACAACAGTAACATTTGTATATGTATTGAGGGAAAGTTCTAAGTGATTTTTTATGTGATAACCTAAATTTTCATTTACAAATATTTACATATTTGATTATATAATTATTTTTAGCCAGGAGGAAATAAACTAGTGTGCTTCAAAGCTTTGACGTAATTGATATAAGAGTAGTCATGAGTTAAGATGTTAATTTTAACCCAAGCTTTTGTTATATAAGAGGGAATCGTATTAAAGCAAACATCCTGTAAGTGTCAGAACTGAAAACGCCCTTGTTACTGAAATAACAACTGTTATTGACAACAGGCCCAGCGAACGCCATGTTCTGGAATGCACCTATCTATGATGTCATTAATAGGAACATCACACCACAGAAATATATTCAATTCAATTCAATTCAAGTTTATTTATATAGCGCTTTTCACAATGTGTATTGTTTCAAAGCAGCTTTACAGGGGCAAACAGGAAAAACAGAAAAGTTAAAACACAGCACAGTGCATGGTATTCATACAACGAGTAAGATCATACTAATAAATAATAGCTAATTTCTAAATAAATAAATAAATGAATGAATGCAGTCTCCCGGTGAGCAGGCCAACACTGCCCTGCTGTGGCGAGGAACCCAAACTCCAATGATTAATTAATGGAGAAAAAAACCTCGGGAGAAACCAGGCTCAGCCGGGAGGGCCAGATCCCCTCTGACGTGTCATAGCTGCACTCAAACTGGTGACATGTGATTTAAGTTTAGCATTTAATACCAAATATTGTAACTTCAGCATTAATAAGACAAATAGTCCGTCTTTGCTTTTGGTTGGGGATGTAGTGGTCTGAGCTGGGATGGTCCGATGGTCATATTTCTCTTGGCTGGTGGTGGAATTGCCTTAGATGGAGCTGGGATGGTCAGTCAGTCTGCAGCTGTAGCTGGCGTAATCTCAAATTGGGGATGGGCATCTGTCGGTCGTCTGGACATGGTGGAACTTCTTCCTACCTCGGGATGGGCATCCCGAGGCAGAGGCGGAAAGAGAATAAAGAGGATAATTAGCATCAATGGCTACTTCTCTAGGCCCGCACACTGGTTCGCGCATGACAGTTCTGAAGTAACACAAGTTGCGCAGAACCAGATAGAGCGAGCAAGCAATAAACATGCCGTTAAAGATCGCAACACAGTCGCTGCATGACCTTCCTTCGGATTCCGACATAAGGACAGTAATGCGTGGTTGAAGTTTATTTTTAAAGACGTTCCAGCTCCCATGGGGTAAAACATTGAGCGTTTGTCTGCTTCATTTCACCGCGGGTTCCTTTGTGAAAAAGGCCCAGCTGGATATCTATTTTCCTTAGTGTATTGACTACTGTGTTTTGGCCATTTAAAGTTTTTGATTCAGGTTGTTTTAAAATGTTGACTACAATGATATAGCCAATGGGGTTGTGTTATATTTGTGCATGGTCTGTTTTTGTATATGTAGAATAAATGTTTTCTCATGTAAAGCACTTTGGTCAGCCTGCTGGCTGTTGTAAATGTGCTATACAAATAAAATGAACTTGAACTTGAACTTGGATTTGCGGAGAGACTAAAATTAAAAAACAGTGCTGTGCCATCAATATTGGATCCATGGCGCAGCAATCTTATGTGAGTAAAACAAATTTTACTGTGTCACTATTGCTTTGTTAGAAATCGCTAGATATGCCCTGGATTAGTATTACCTGGGGATCTATGGTCATTTGTAATAATTGCAGAGGTTGTCTGTGATCTTAAGCCCATGTGAATCGGACATGTCTGTTATATGTAAAGTAAAAATTCCCCCACATATTCAATCATGGCGTTTACTTACAAGTCTTCAATGCGGCACGCCCATTTAAACCAATTGTTGTTGAGCCGGCCTCAAAACTCAGGAAATAAATAGCCTATTATTTATTGATGATTTTCAACGTAAAAAACAACGCAAACGTCATAAGTAGGCCTCATACAACAGTATTAAACAATAAAGCAGGCCAGTTCATGACACCTTTAACAAGATATAAGCACTCTTAAGTCTCTCACTTGCCGATAAGTATCAATAATTTTTATGACATTTCATCAGATTCCAGACCGTCACGAAAATGCTTTTGCCTCTTCCCGCACATCAACGAGACACATTGCACATTTCAAGGGTTTCAGTGGGTCTTTAAGCATCTTAGGACAAAGGGATATACAAAGATATAAAATTTTGGTCAACGCAATTAAGTAGTGGCTGAAGTTATGTAAGGATAATATACAGTTAGGTCATCACAAAACAGCCCACAGCAGGGGATTGATGAAAACAGATGCGAAGCGGAGGCGTTTTGTATCATCCTAAAGGGGTTTATTTTACCGTAGTTACTGTACATTACTTTCCCGTTCAACTTTTTTATTGAAATTATTCAAGGTATAGCCGTGTCTAGATGGCAACTTTAATTAAAAGTGACATTAGAGAGACCGTTCACCCAAAAATAAAAATAAATTATCGTTTACTCACCCTTGTGTCATTTATAACTTGTATGACTTCATTTCTCCTCTAGAACACAAAAAGAGATATTTTGAAGAATGTTGGTAATCGAACAACATTGGACACCATTGACTCCCATTGTATGGACACAAAACCACTAATTTCTCAAAATATCTTCTTTTGTGTTTCCCAGGGGAATGAATCATAAACAGGTTTTGGATGACATGAGGATGAATAAATAATGACAGAAATGGTTTTATTTTATTTTATAAGTCCTGCATTTGACAAGTAAATGCATAATGATTTTAAAAACGTAATACTGTGTTGCAAGCATCTAACATGTCCCTCATCACGTTTATCTAATTTGCGAATGCTGTAATTGGCTGAATGTCTGGAGGCCTGCAGCTGTTGTTTTATAGCAGAAGGGAAATCTGATAGACTTTGCCCAGAGACAATGGAAGTGTGTGGCGCTTCTAAAACACGCTAAAAATAAACAGAGAGTATGAGATGGAGCACAAGGCAGGGGATCAGTGCCCATGATGACTCAAAATAACACATCGGCTAACTCACTGCCATCCTTGCGTGTCAGTTCGCCAACGTTCCTTTGATGTTATTTCATCATCATCAAACATTTCTGAAGCTCCGTCCTAATAAACCTCAGTGTGATTTCAGTTCGTGTTGCACTTCTGTCAGTATCTGCTTGGAATGAAGCTGGAAGGAACGTCTTTAAAACAGAATTTCATTTCTGAATTAGAATGCCTGCTTGATGTTTAATATTGTGTTCAAATAGCTTCCTGATTTTTCCCTTTATTCGCACAAGATTCTCTTCGAAATGTTCTCAGGTCATGCTGGAGTATTGTTCAAGCTTAGAGTCGATGCTCTGCATTTTTGTCATTAAACAAAGTAGAAATCCCAAAATGTGTCATTGTAAACTTGAAACAAAATTGCAAAATTGAAGCTTTTGTCACGAGGGGTCTTAAAACTATGTATATCACAAATGCAGTCCTGTGTTAGGATAGAGTGGCAAAATGCAGACAGGGGCAGGTTTTCACTGGCTTTGTGAAATGAAAGATAAAGATGGATTGCCAGAGTAAGTATCTGTATCACACAAAAGCCAGAGGTGTAGTGAAAGCTCTTCAGCTCGCTGCTTCATTGTGTGGAAAAGGGCAGAAGTGCGAGAGACCTCCTGCCTGCGCGATTGTGCAGGTGAAATAAAAGACGTCTCTTTTCTCTCGGGCTAAACTGCGGCATTGATGAAAATAAATATATAAATATATAATCCTCTTCTTTTAAAATTTAATGTCCACTCCTGCCACATCTCTTTCTCAAAGGAAAAAAGGTTATTCTCCACTGCCTTGAATAATATTGATACAGTATAACGTTTCAGAGGTGCCATCAAATGCAGCTTGCTTCTGAAGTTTTCACTTGCTTTTATAGTTGAAATACATATGCAAAGCTTGTCACAAAGTGTCAAACGTGTTTATGGGAATTAAGAAACAAGCACGGCGGGATTATCATCAGTCATTTTCCAGGTTCGTGCAGAGTTGGCAAAACACGAGCATCCGCCAAAAATAACTGACTCCGCAAGTGAGTCATCCAAACAATGTGCTCTCTCTACGGCTCACTGTGGTACGCAAAATATAGCATCACCCGGCACGACTTCATATGGTGCTCATATGCATGGTTTAGTGTGAACAACACAACTTTCGTTTTGTGTTTCGCAAACTTTGAGGTCTTGGGTACCCTGTCCACATTTACAAATTGCAAACGCCACAGATAAGACCCCTTTAATATTTCAATTATATCTCCTAGACGTCAACGAGATTGAATTGAGATTTTTATTAAGTCTCCTGTGGCTTATACCATCTCACAAATGTTGCCATCGAGTTTCAGACGAGATCTCAACAATATCACGAACTGAGGTCAGATTTGCCAAATCAAAAATCAAAAATCAATGTTATTGTCGGTGCCAATTGGCTGTTGGTTAGTGCGGCGATATAAAGCGCTAGTACGCTCACGGCGACATGTGCCGATCCTGCTCCCCTGTCTCTACCCAGCACTTTTCTGTCGCTTCTTATGTTTATTATACATAAATATAATTGATGAACTTAATATGAACTCAAACATTTCTCATCAAATTTACCCGAATCCAGATTATTTTACCTTTAGAAACTATATTCATTTTACGTCTCCATATTATTCACCTATTTCAACGATTGTCTCATTTTGGTTTTTATTCTCAGCCACACAAACCTTTTCACACATTAATCAGATTTTCCCCCCTTAAGGAGAATCTGAACTTCAGAAAACCACGATGTTCACTACAATCATATTGATGTTTTATTTGGGAACATCTTCTCAAGCATCCTCGGGGGAAAACATAACCAAGGTCGGGAATCACTACTCCCAATTTATGACATGTTTTTAATTCTCTTTAGGTATAAATGTCCACAATTCTTAAGACACACAGCTGATAAAAAGAAAAGAAGGAAAAATAAATTAGACACATTTCCCTTTATTGGCATGGCGAGGCTGATGAAAACACATAAAAATAAAATTCACAACAAAGATTGTACAATACGTACAACTACAAAGGCATTGGTAAGGACTCAGCAGAAGGCAACAAGGAGAGGAGACAGATAGAAAATAACAGACAAACACAGTCCCCTTGACTCAAGATACACACGCACTCTATCAAGTCCACACACAAAAACACACACAGCCTCAGTAATATAGATCCTGTTCTTTATGGAAACACAAAAACTTTTCAAAGCAGTGGGAAATCCAGTCATTTTACTATGGTAAAACGTCTGCCACTACAAAAAGGTACACCCGATCAGGTGCCGTAACATATTGCTACTTCAGCAATTTACAAAGCGGATTTGCAACATAAATTGCAACGATTAAAGCCACATATATGAAACGAGACATGACTCAATACCCAAGCTCTGTGCAGAAATACAAACACAAGTACAAAAAGTTCTTGTCTCATATACAGAGTATCTGCTTGTGAGAGATGTTCTCTGATCTTTTGAGTTTGATATAAAGAACGTCTGGCTCGATTAAGGTCGCAAATTCGAAAACAAATCAACAACGACAAAAAATGCATTTTATTTACCAAAACTACAAGCTTACCTTAAGTGTGTGTGACAGGGTACCGCTGTGTTCAGGCAATATGAATTATTAAATGTTCCTTCGAGGTATTTTCAGACTACACCAAAACGGACTTTAGTGTTGTGGTTGAGCTATTTGCAGAAACAGAGATGATTTTACTGGTAGCAGAACTGTACCGCTGTGCATTTTTTGGCTTTTTAAGCCGACGGCTTGTATTGCATTTTTAAATAATATACAGCATACACACGCACACGCACACTCACACTCACAATATGTCCCATATATGAACAGAGTCTGGGTAATTGTCATGTCTAAAACCATACAACAACATGAGCTAAAATACAGCTTTAAAAAATAATTTATTGCTTTTTTATTCACATTTTCATATTCCATTATTACTTTTCATTGTTTTGAATTATTATGAGTAATGACAAGATTAGTATCATATATATATATATATATATATATATATATATATATATGTTTATATATATATCATTTGTACATCAATTACATTTTTCCCTTCTTTTTAAAAAAATTCAGGAAAGAAAATTGTAAACTTTAGTTTGGCATTCACATAATCAAGAGTGTGGAGCAAAGACACAGATTCTTTGCGGTACAACAAAATACCTGCAAAATGATCTTATTGCTTTATGTAATAAAAAAAGAGATGAAAAAGGGGGTGAGCGAGTTTTAGAGCTAGAACACAACTGGACTAATGAATCACTTGCGATTGGAGCAGCAAAGTTCATAACGGTCTAAAATAGTGATCGTACAATATTTTGTTCTCCGAAGGCATATAAAAACCATACTTCCATTTTATTTTACATCCTTTCCAGTGTTCGCTGAATAACAAATAATATAAATAGCAAAATTTGTAAGGCGCATCATGTGAGATGGCAGCCATAAATATTTTGATTAAAATACTGAGATAAATACATAAATAAGTCGATCTGTGTTAGATTAATAATCATCTCTTTGTGAAAGTGTATTATCAAACAGGAACAATAACAATGATTATTGTGCACATAGAAATCAAATGAAAGCTATTGATTCCTACCGACAAAAAAGATCAAATAAAATAAGAAAATATCTTGGGGCTTATCGTTTTTTTTCTTTATACAAGTGTGAACATAAACCCATGAAAATCTATCATACACATCATGTATAAGGGAAACACTGCGACGTGAACTTCAAAATGGGATGAAACTGCACATGGAGTTCTTGAATAAAATAAATCCTTACAAAAATGAAAGCAAATAAAAACAACCCGAAAAGAAAAACAGAGACAAAGTTTGTCGTGTGCTCCCCCATAAGAGCAACAAATCTCCACATTACAATCAGATCACACAGTGTAGGCTATACATCATTGCAATGACTACAGATCAACATTCTAGAAAATTTCATCTTAAAAAGGCTGCGTTTTACAGTGCATAGCTGTAACAAACAAAGAACGCTGATATGCACATCAAATAAAAATATTTCTTTTAACAACAGTTGTAAATAGGCGACTACATTTTTCCAGCTCTGTAAATGCAGACGGTGTTACCGTCCCGTCGATTTCCCTAAACCCTCCATAATGTAACACCACATCCAAACACCGGATTAAAAAAGAAACAGCCCACAAAAATAAACTCCAAACAATAAAAACAGATTGAAAAAGCTGCGCTTCCCCACCTGTCAAAGTGCCGAGGGTGAAGTGTGGAGAAAACTCTGATGAAGATTTGTGTGTCTCTCAGAGCCTCGTGCAGCGGGACAGTACACGACCGCACACTTGTGTAGTCCACTAAAACAGTGTCCACTACACTACTCCACAGGCCATGTCTCTCCTCAGCTTTGCAGCAGCTAGATTCATGTAAACTTTGCTTTGCAGGTATACATCTATACATATATATCCCTTTATATACGTAGAACTTTTTCGTCCACATATACTCTTCTCACTTAAAGTGTAAAAAGTCTGGTAGTCTTGTATTGAAAGAACAGAAAGAAGAGTGAGGTATTGCAATTCCTCTCTTTCAAGCCAGCCGTTGCTCATTACCTTCTCAGGCTGTATTGGGCCTCGCGCAACAAGCTGTCAAAATCCATCGAGTCGTACTTGCTTTTAGTGGAGGCTGGATCAAAGTCGTCGGAATGGGAATCTGAAAGAAGTGACAGACATCGGCAGGATTTTAGAAAACTGATCTTTCGGTCGATACACACAGCAGTTTTCAAACGAGTACATTTACTTAAATATTTCTGGATCATTTGGTGGTATCATCGATAAAAAAACTGAATCTATATCATCATTTCATGAAAGTCCACTGTTTGTAAATACATTTTAGAATTAGAAAAAAATTAATTTCAAGGCAACAAAATCTCTGTTACATTTCGCATGCCGTCAAGTCCTGAATGTGGGTATAGCTGACAAATAAACCGTAAATGTGTCCAATGGTGTGACAGCAAAGAGTTTGAAAAACAAACTAACAATGAAGATAAATCATTCTATCAATCAATCTCTAATGGCATTTTATATTGTCAATATTAATATGAATCAAATCAAATAATCTGATTTATTATTAACATTATGTTTTCAAAATTGTTGCAGTAAGACACATGTACTGTATATTTATCAAGCACCCAAATACTCCTCAATGGGTTTAAACGTCGAGGATCCACTGCCTGAAATGAGAACCAAGCTATCATACGATTTGATTCACGCCCAGGATAATAAATACGCCCGTCTTATCTCC
Organism: Triplophysa bombifrons; assembly: GCA_029783895.1. Lineage (NCBI taxonomy): Eukaryota > Metazoa > Chordata > Actinopteri > Cypriniformes > Nemacheilidae > Triplophysa > Triplophysa bombifrons. Next base: position 37,429,145 of record CM056448.1, read on the forward strand.
ACTGGCAGACGGCGTCGCAAATGGTGCCCTCGCAAGCGCTGCGGCGCAGTCGCGGCTCCTGAGAAATGGGAATGACCGTGGCAGGCAGGAAGTGCCAGTCGTGATGTAATACTATGGCTAAGGGTAGAATCGTGTCATGCCGCGCACCTTGAAAGATGAAAAATGCCCCTCCGCTCCACTTAGAACTAATGGAAGGTGTCTCAGAAATCGAGAAGGAAAGAGGAAAAGAAAAGGAAAGATTGACAGGACGACTTGTGGCGTGGCATTATTCTAGTCGCTTGCCTCTTCATCTGCTCCTGTCTCTGCGGTTCTTCCTACACTCGCCATAAAAACCCTGGCACTGGTAAAACGAAGGTCGTTCCATTCATCCGCCCTGAGGCGGGGGTAGATTCCCAAACACGATGCCTTTGCTATACGGCCTCTAACAAACGCTTCTAAGATCACCTTTGGATGACGTATTATCCACAATCCAAATACCTTTGGCCTTACTCTGAGCCTTTGAAATACACGGTAATGTCCTCATTATTTGAAGGAAAGTGCTCTTGTTCCCTTTCATTGACCCGCAGTGCTATCGATGGCGACGAATCATCTCAGTGTCTCGAGCGTCACACGTGGCGTGATCTCACAATCTACAGAAAATAAATGTGGTGCGCGGCTATACATGAAGTGTTGAGATGCCGAAGAACCCAAATATCTGTGGTTTTACACATCCCCAGTAAAGGCACTACTCTTAGGATTCAATCCCTCTGCTCCCTGCCCCCACATGACACTTTTTCCCAATAGGTGGAAATCCTGAGTGCCTATTATCACCAGAACCCCATCATATGCATCACGGGCAGAAAAAAACCCATAACATTTTACAGAGGAATCTGTCATTCATGGATCCATCAATCTGATATGGTCTAGATCATAACCTTGGTAATCCCATACAGAGGACACAGCGCAGATGAAGAGGAGACTATCTGCTGGTGCATTCTGGGCCGGAATTAACACCCTGTATAGGTATCTAATAATCTTTGATATGTGAGAGAGAGCGTGACTGCGTGAATGGAGAGAAATATTGAGTGCAAAAGAAAGACTAGATGTAGAGTAGGTGGTTCTTCACTTTTAACCAATAGAAATTACTAAAATTTCATAAATGTGCAATTTAACAACTAAATGCTTTTAATACATATATATATAGATATATAGAGTCAAAGTTTATAGTTGATTCAGACAGCAGATAGTATGGAGAAACAGAAAGAGAGAGCGATGCTTTTCGCCCCAAAAATAATGTGAAAAATGCATGCTGAAATATAGAATTTTCCGTTATAAATGTATTTGAATGAAACTTATCAAAAAATCACAAACACTAAGCATTGTTGTTGAGCATATTGCAAATGATACTTTTCTTCAATAAGTTTTAAAGGAACAATTTCTAGAAAAAAATGAGTTTTGCTTCAGCAAAAAGGTATTACAATATAGACTGACAATATATATTTTAATTCCCAATTACATGACGTTTTTCATTCAATCACAATATCAAAAGTTTTCCACTTGTTTCAAGGTTTTCTAACTACAAGAAGATACAGGAATAGACTAGAACAATTGTAATGCACAACAGAATTGCAGCGGTGGTGGTGGAAAGCAGAATATAAATGAGTCTAGGACAGATGGAGATGAATCTGTTTATTAATCAGTCAATCTCCGACAGAAAACTTCCTCTCAATTTCTCCATGTGTCGCCCTCTCTCTCTCTCTCTCTGTCTTTCTGCAGGCGGCTCACTCCTCAGTGTCGTGGTTAGGTCTTGCTGCTGTGCAACATCTCAACAGCAGGCAGATGGAGGCACACTTGGAAAGAGGAAGCTGGTGGGGCTTGACCTTGCTCTCCTACCCTTCCTTACTGTTTTCCCGTCTCGCTTTTTGTTAGGCATTTAGTGCACACAGAACTCCAACTTGGTGCAGGGGCACCATAAGGGGGGAGGACTGGTGTAGGTTAGGATGATACAAAGGTCCACGCACTTTTGGGGACGCCTGCCCGGGGGAAAAGCGATCATGGACCCGGAATGGACTGGGCCCAGACTAATATTTAGACGGGGGCCCACAATACCTAGAGATCAATTCTAAATTGGGATTGGATAAACCAGAAACCATTTATCACGTCTCTCGTGTCCCGTGTCGTTACCGTGGTAAACTCACTATAACCGAGTACCTCTTATGGATTATTGTGGCAATACTTTCACCTAGGGAGGATGAGAAAGACTGCACTTAGGTCTGCAAGTCAAGCTGTTACACTCACCTAAATCTGTGTAGTTTGATTTACAGACTTGCTTTTGTCCACCAAGGCAGAGCTCAAAGTGAGGCTCGTTCGACCTGCGCAAGGTATGTCCGTTTTCAAGAGCAGCGAGCGCGTCACAAGTGTAGCGGTAGGTGATGAAGCCAAAGTTGTCCCTGAAACAGAAAATAAAGAGTTAGATTAAAAGCTATGGTTAATTCCAGGGGTCTTCAACTACTTTTCTTTGAGGCCCAGATAACAAAAGTATTAATAGGATGCAGGCCAGTTTTTTCCCCAGGTCATAATTTCTTCGGTTATTTTGTATTTCCGTTATTTATCGCATTTTGTCATTTTATACTGTTTTCTGTTGCTCTCAGTTACAGGTCATATATTAAAACATGCACACAAATATTGCATCCAGTTTATACCTTTTCATAATTTTTAATTTTAAGGGATTTTGTTTTTTAATTGTATTTTATATTGCCGAATACGTTTAGTGAATTAACTCACCCCTAGTCCCCCAGTACTTCCAAGATGTAGTTGGTATTGTTTATATTCAAGAACATATTTATGAAGATATTGAATTAATGAAAGTCAATTGAAAAAAGTCAAAAACGCTAATACATTCAGCACAAAAGAAATCCCTGCACCTTGATGTTAAACTGACGTCTAATAAAGCGAATCAATTTGTCTGTGCAAGAAAATGAACGCTATTATCGCATCTTCGAGTGAATTCCAATCGCATTCATGTGCCCCACGCACCTATAATAGCAGATCCTTTTAAGTGCAAGTTCTGGAGGGAGATGAACAGCTGTTTTCGTAAATACAGCTGTTTAAATCATACATAATGAATGCAGTAATAAACATCAACATCGTTTTTTCCTTATCTGAGACAACAGATCACGTGGTGTAGTACTTCCTGCAGTTATTTTCAAGTGCACACGATGCGTTTTGGAACGCGGCCTATCGTGTGCACAAACCGATGTTATAACATTACAAATAACATTACGTTTCTTGGACAGACAGATCAAATCGCTTTATAAGAGATCACTCGTTATGAGCCGTGGGAATTACTTTTGTATTATATGTAGCAGCGATTTGAAATAGGATGACCACCACCCAACAAACCAAATGTGGGACTGGTAATCCGTTGGTGTGGGACAATGTGGGACACAATTGAAAGGTAGCGCGAAACTGTGATATATTAACAGAATTTAAAAAATAATTTGTTATTTAGTCCATTCCAACTACAGCATAGTTAAGGGATAGATAAAATGTTATATAACATTTTTTATGGCGATTTCAATTTTAGGTTCACTGTCTCTTTAAATTTAAATAAACTTGTAATTTTGTAAACCAACAGACTGATGAAAATTTGGGACATTTTCTCAATATGTGTCGTGCGGAACAAGAGGTGAAAATGGACGGATGGTCACCCTACTCAGGAGACGCATTTCTTTAAGAAAGCACAACCTTCTTAAAGTCTCTCCGCTTATTTGAAATGTTAAGATGTTGCATTTGGCCCCGTGGGCCACCAGTTGACTAGCCCTAAAGCTCCCATTCACACCATACAACTCTGGAATCAATAAACTTCTTGCTTTCCACCGGTCAGCGTTGTGTTGTAATTTGTATTCAAATCCACATGTACACGTGAGAATCTGTTATTCAGGTCATGAGAAGCAGCTAAGCCTGCTCCCTTAATCACCATCATATGGTGCAAAGTGCATAATTAAGTAGATTTGAAGGATTTCTCTCATTCTCAAGAAAGATATTGACCCCTTTTACCATTTGACACGAACAATTTACATTTACATTTATGGATTCGGCAGACGCTTTTATCCAAAGCGACTTACATTGCATTACACATTTGTTTCCGAGTATGTTCATTGTGCAATCCCTGGGATCGAACCCTTGACCTTGTTGTCGCTAGCGCCATGCTCTTACTACTGAGCTAAAGCAAAGTACTAAAATAGAAAAAGCACGCGGCCTTACCCATCATGTCTCAAGTTGACTGTGCACTCCTCAATCTCGCCGAAAACTTCAAAGCGGCGTTTGAGCTCTGTGCGTGTGGTGTTGGCACGAAGACGTCCCACATACACCACTCGCCTCTCCTCCTGGTCAAAGAGAGAATGAGAGAGCAGAGATTAGTCTAACGTAGAGCTTCTGTCGCTCCGTTTCTTTCTCCTTGACTTTTCTCAACCTCACCCCATGACTGTAATTAACATTCAACACTGTGGGAAAACCAAGAAAATGGCTGGAGGACGATTTTGTCTTTTTGACTGTTGTATGTGTGTGCACTGTAGTTTGGGGATGTAACTGTTCCCCAAAATGAGCCAAATCTGCCAAACCCCCCCCCCTTTGGGGAAACTCAGCCATGTCCTCATTTGGAAACATGATTCATTAATTAAGTGAATATGTTCGGCCAAAAACAAAACTTGTGTTGTTCCAAAGCTGTATGACGAACACAATAAGTGTTCACAAATAAGTGTAATAAATAAATAGATTTAATAATCTTTTAAATACAGGGTTGTGCTGGATTATAGTTTAATAGATTTTATACACATATTATGGATGGAGGCCGGCTTTTCTGGGTCTTTTTTACTGTACGTATTCATATTTTTGCTTGGTAATTACCTAATAGGATAATTTTGTACTTTTCATTATACAATCACAGGCACCATGATGTCAAAACGTCTGTTCATCATCATTTATATGCACCAATGTATCAACAGGTAATGTGCGTTACTATTTGAGCTTTCAATCCATTTTAAGAAAACGAACCAAAGAGGAAAAAGCAACCAAACAGATGATGAAAACCAAAAAAAAACACCACCAGGCTGAATTCATTTAATTCCGCTAATCTTGAGACAAAGCCCAAGCCTCGGGCCTTATTACCCGCCATCATTTATTCATTTGTTCACATACCTGACAAAGTATACTTATGATCCTCGACTATAACCAGAGGTCTCTTGTAAGTCATGCATAAAAGATCTCAAGTCACACAACAGAGTCATAATTCACCCCTGCGCATGCTGTTGGCGTGTCAACAACAACAGAAACCTACAAATGAACCTCGACACATGCCAGGGTTTTTTCTCCGTTTCCTCCGCGGCTCAACCCCCTCCCCGCGCTTCCATCACGTACAATAGGAGACGAAAGTGTTTGCTGAATTGGTAGTTTTTGTTGCTGACAGCTGATAAATGCGGCAAGGTTTAAAAGATGACACCCTGAGACTGGAGCTTCGTATGAAGCGCTCACATCCTGTGCCCCCCCAAAACCTCTTCTGACAGCTGAGCCGCCGCTGCTAGTAATTGTCTCGCTGCTGCGGAGAAGAGGAAAAAAAGGAACGTACGCTGGGGCCGAGTCATGCGTGCATTATTTGACGTGTGCATTTATCAGTGAACTGAGTTGGAAAGCCGTCTCATTTCACAGTCTGTTCAGGCACGGCGAGAGAGAACAAAACTGATATTTCATCTCGGGGAGGCGCGTTTCAAATATGTAACCATTCAAATTAAAACTCTCGTTTTGGGACTGCGTATTAACATACCTTTGATTTAGGCTATCTTAATTTAACTTTTCCCTCGGTTGTCTGGTCAAAAGCATTTAGCCCGTGGTGTGATTAATAGAATCCGGCATCGTTCTGAAACGCCGCAGAGATGGTAAAAATACACAACTGGGGGATAAAGAGGAAACTGAATGATTCAGAGTTGCGTCTTTGCACGAGTTCAGTAGTAGAGAGAGAGAGAGCGCGCTGGGATATGAGTGCGCTTCCAGCTTTCTTTAGGCATACGCATTGATGAGAGCGAGATGAAGCCTGAAAACACAAATTGTATGATTCCTGCTAGCAGGAGAGAGAGAGAGAGCGACTGGAAAACTTTCCCATAATAGCGTGTTTCCTCGGCTAAGGGCACTTTGCGTCTTAGATACTTATATACAATTATTTGTCCACTAACAACTTCCAATGGTGGATACACACGCAACAATATACATTTCACAGTAAAACATAACTTCAAGTTGAGCAGAATGAAAAACAAGACTAATAATTGAATAAAACACTGAGCCGGGTCACTCACTAGTGCTTTCTGCCGTTGTGTCTCCCTCTGCTCAGCCCTCTCGTATTCCCGTTTCTCATAATCCCGTCTGTACTCTTCCCTCTTCAGACGCTCGTGCTGGTATTCCTCGTAGCTGTCGTACCTACAGATGAAAACATTTCAGAAAGATGTCACACTTTCGACACATACCCATAGGAAAGAAACATCACAAATATATCAATTTATGATCCTAGACAGCAATGCAACTTTATTGGAGAGCAAATCAAAATGCTTGTTTGATTCTCTTGCCTCTCAGATTTTAATCCACACGTGATCCGTGCTCTTATTTGCAAAGATACCAAAGCCTTAAATACTCCTGATCAAATGTGCTATTCAAAATAATGACATTAAATTGCAGTGTAAACTATATAATACATTTAAGGAAAAGACCAAACATATCTTCACTTCAGTATGCCAAAAAAGAGCAATTTCTGAGTAATACAGTTTGGCTCCGTGTACATAAATGTATTGTTTTTCTCAAGTGGCCTTGGGATTCCGCACGCCCGGAGCAGCTTGCTTTCTATTCTTCTTAGCGTGGAACACAAACAAACACATTAATAAGTTGTCTCATTACATTGCGAAAGGTTACGGCTCCCAATGGCGCTACTCTTAAGGGAATATAGCAGAAATTTGGCAGCTGTGTCTGTCAGCACAACTTCACATGCCATTACTTTTTGCTTAGTTTGAACTTTGTCTCCAAAAAAGTGCAACTTCTCCTACAACCATTTGCAACACGGTGTAAAAGCACAATATGAACGGGCTGAAGTGTCATAAGGGAGAAGGTGCTTCTGAGAGGCAGCGGGTCCCTAAAGCAAGCTGCTGCTGCCAACATAAGCTTTATTGTAAAAGTTTTCCAAGTTTAAGCCTTGAACTGATGTATCATCATAACTCATCATATCAATTAGACAGAGTCAGCAAACGACTTGCTTCCTTTGCATAAGGACGGACTCTGAAAGTTCTGCAGACACAGTACATTACCTCACGGCACTTATTTAAGTCTGTCTCGTATCTGTATTATCAGCATTTACATTTTATACTAGAATACTTTAATACTATTATGTCAATTGTCACATCATAGACTTTACATTTCCCAAGTTCTGGCACTTACCGGGGCCTGCGACCAAAAATTGAATTAGATTGGGATCGAAGGCTTTTATAAATCCTGGGAATAAAAGTGCTACCATCCATATTTTCAGGAGAACTGTGTGGGAAGAAGAAGACAAACCGCAATTAAAACATTAAGATATGCACCTCATTTAATAATAAACCATAACTGGCAGTCTGGTGAGCAAATATATCTTTTATAGACTAAATATATAAACACATATACCCATTAAACAGCACATATTATAACACATTGGCAACATGATCCTCAAAAATGCATACATCAAATAAAGGACAAGTGAATTGTTGATAAAAGAAGATTAAGATGTTAATTGTCAAATAAATTTCTCATGTCTGAAATCTTAACAAACGTTTCATCTATAAACAATAAGCCGCTATGCCATCAGTACATAAAATTGCAAAGACGTCACTTAAGGGAGCGATCAAATATGAGATTTTTAACCTATCTTTATCAGTACTATCACTGCGTTACTAAATAACACTATCATAATCAAAAGATGCAGTGTAAACATTGTCTTGCCGGCACACCATGTGGATATAACCCACTTTTAAGTGTCCAGGGCTTCACTCACTGGGCGTTTCTTTCATCTCGCGGGGATGAAGTGGGCAATGCTGTCTAGCAAAACAACAGCTGCTACTAAAAACAACAGAGCCCCATCAAAGAGTGCTGGATAGAAATTCATATAAAATTCAAGCTAAAGGGATAAGGGTCCACTGAGGAAACTTCCATAAATCTCTCAAGTTCCTCAAGCGACACAGGCGTGTTTGCACAAGAAATGACTCTTTTGGACTCTATTTTGTCACTCGCGCTGTTTGCGTATGACAAGAGAATAAAAAATGTTGAAAAATGCAAGACTTCTACTCAATGTGTTCCCGCAATTTACAACAAGTCAATGCATTGCTGTAATGGTGAAAGAATGTATGAACTTGGATTTGCGAAGGCTTGACAGCGAGTGTGGTGATGAACAATTTATCCCACATACATTCGTATAATACACCATCTAAGACTCTGTTTATCTTCTACGCTCATTTCGTCCCTCAAAGGCAACGCTCATTGTCTATTGTATGTCATTTTTCTCTGGTTGTGCCAAATCAGCTGTAACGACTTCAGGGTCCATGCTGCGAGAATCAGACAGCGCAAAAAGATGTTTACTTCCTTTAAAACCTCCCCTGCTGAGACATTCTTGTCCAAAACAATTGCTAGGTAAACGTGATTCTGGGACGCGAATCTGAAACTTACCGAGAGGGAGAACGGCTGTTGGGAGACTCGCTGCGGGAGTATGGAGACCTGGAGAGGGATCTGCGTCTGTGGTGAGTAGAGGAACGGGATCTGTTACGAGAGATGGAGCGTGGGCAGCGTTGGTTTTGTGAGGAGAGCTGATTGGAAGGAGGTGAAACTGAGCTCCACGAGAAAGAACTGCAGGAAGGGGAGCTCGAGGGAGACCCTTCAAGGAGCAGCTCGAGTGGAAAACCTTCCCCCAAGCAGAGCAGGCGTTCCCGGCCTACCTCCAGGTCCTCGAACTCAGGCAGACTCGGGTGCATATAGTCCCAGAGGAGGCCGGAGTTCTCGTCTCCAGAATCGCTGTCCTCTACAGGGTGGGTCCCCCTCTGCTCTCCCTCCTGCTCATTAAATACGGCTTGCTGATGGTTTCCAAAGTGCTTGTTAAGCTCTTCCCGGATCTCCTGGTCCCTTAGTAGTTTCCTGCCAGCAGAATAGCAATCCGCTGAACTTTTGGAGCCGGAAGTGAGGTTGGGGTCCTGTCTTCGAGCATCCACTGTCGGACAAGCCTCCTGAGCTGTGGGGGAAAGGCCTTGAAGCTGCCTGGCCAGAGAGGAAGACAAGGGGTTGGCGGAAGACAAAGATGATGTAGAAGTAGTGGAAGTTGGCATGTTTGAGTCTTTACATTCTGCATGCCGGCCCACCATTGGCCCAGTAACCGCTGCAGCTGTGGTTGTGGTGGTGGTGCTGTCTCTTTTTGTGCTTTTTGACTGGCAATAATCGTGATCGCCAAAGACACGGGGCGTGGGCCGCTTGCCCCGACGTTCTTCTGATCCCCCTTGGGACATTGTGGAGGATGCCTTGCTCAGCTGGGCGTAGAGCTCTGTCTGCTCTGGGCCCTTCCGAATAGAGCCGCTGGTTGGCTGAGGGCAAGAGCCCCCATTGCTCAGCCTGGGCCTTTTGCTTGACGGGGCCGAGGAGGAGCATGAAGACAGCTTGTTTTTGAGTGATACTTTGAAAGGGTTCTCTTGACTGGCTTTGTGAGGAGGCGTGGTAGGTGGTGTCAGACCTGGGAGGAAGAACAGAGAAAAGATTTTTCCTCAACCTTGCTTGGCCTAAGTTTGATTCAAGTATTTACTAATCCTGATCCGTGTCTTATTGCAACCTCGACAGATTCATGTCACCTCAGATTGCAATACAATACGGATAGGGTTAACTTCTTTTCAATGTTCACATCTTTAAATAACGCAATCCTTTTTGACGGACACAACAAAGCCTGTTCAAAATGACAAATAATCATTCATATAATCCAACACACTGATCATTAGTTGTTACTGGCACACTTAGACGCAGATGTATGAATGCAATAATTTGCTGTCTCCGGTGAACGAACAGTATTCGGGGAGCTGTTATCCTCCTTATCATTGCCATCTTTTCTGCACATGAACCCCAGCCATCCTGACAGATTTATGGGGCAACAGATGGCAGTTATATGGGAAGTATTGAGATGCGCTGCTTTACGGCATGGGTAATGCACTTGCACAAACAACCCGAGGTAGTTCCTCTTTATTTTTCTCCACCTCACCCTCTCTCCAGCTCACTGAAATCTGCTATTCTAACTCATACGCACGGCTGTTCCTTTTTCTATAAATAGTTTTTTGGTTTGATTTAAAACAGCCTTCAGAGGATGTCAGTCACCAGTCTAGTCCTTCATGTAAAAGAAAAATCCTCAACTCCCAGCATACTCCATTGATCTCCTTCTCCCTGTCAATCTCTCTCTAAATTAGACAGATACAGTATTGCAGCCTGATGCAGTATATAAAACAACAGCGACACTGACTATGTTTATCATAAGGCCGTTGTGATGAGCTATGAAAAGAAATCGTGCGCTGCCAAAGAAACTTTTGCCGCACCTATCAAACTCCATCTGGGCAAAACAATGGACGCAGGGTCGTAAACCAAGGACCATTATTGCCTTTACATTACATTACATAAATTACATGGCATTACATAAATATGTGCCGTTCAGTCAAAACTGGCTGTGATGAATGCGAGTGGATGCAAACAGCAATCATATGCCGGTGGGTTTTCTCATCTGTTTCTGGCAAGGTGTGAATTACACACGGATCTCTGAACAAATTATTAGTTAAAGCTTACAAAACTGATCCCCGTGGTAATCTCAAAATGCCATGCAAGGAGCGGAGCACGGACTGACCTGGGTGTCATACGATACCATAATTAAAGGAACCCCTGCACAAGTTAATCTATTAGAGGGGTGGGGATTAGGGAGGCGTATTAAATCTCCCGCTTTCACGCAACCGCTTTTTGCAGGTGCCTTGTTTCTTTCTCATCGGTGAGAATGCCTGGCCATTCTCTAATTCTACAGCTCTGTAAATGACTTCTCATGCTGCTGTCAGGATGACACAGAGCCCAATGGAAATTTATGGAACCCAATGGATTTAATGGTCTCATCTGGTGTTACACTGACTGGTAATCAGTTCATCTCGTGTGGTCTTCAGGAGAGACATATGAGCGGAGTACGAATGTCTATAGGAGAGGCGAAACAGGAGAGGACAATACCATAATGTTTAATAAAAAGATTCAACATCAAAGCAAATAATGCCACCAAATGTCAGTTGCCTAAGTGTTCCATCACCTGTGTAGCCCTCTTTAGTTTTGCATGAAATAGCACAGGCTTGTAAGAACCGTCCTTTATGACCATGATAAATTAACCCTTAGCTTTGTCTAAGATGCTGTAAGGCTGACCTGACATGACTCTTTAATCTTAATGCAAGCATAAGGCGGAAAACCACATCCAATACAGTCACACGTATTCACTGGCTCGCAGTCGTCCCAAAACCCATTCGTGTACTAACATCCACATTGTAATCCACGTCTGAGCAAATTTTGCAAAAAAAGGTTACTTTCCAGCCCCAGGGCGGGTCAAATCTCTGCACCGAGGCCCATTTACCTTGTAGTAAGTGAATACCAAATGGTTCATTCACCGTGACACACCGTGAGAGAGAAAGGGCAGCCATTTTGTTTTTATTGAACTGGAATGATTAATCTCTGCATGGGGGATTCAGAAATAATTACATGCGTGATTTATCCTGAGAGAAAGAAAGTGAGGGGAGAAATGCTGAAGACTTGTGTTTTTGTCCCAGCTGAGGTATAGTTTGTCTTAAGTGTAATTAATTGTATTCAATTATTTTGCCTTCATCATGTTAAAAAAATATATAATATTAGAAATAAAATATAATAATATTATAATATATTATATGAAATATAACAATATATAATAATATTTCTTCTTCTTATAATTAAATATTAAGAGTTCCTTTAAGGTCAAGTGTGTTAATTTTGTGATGATCTATTGATAGAAATGCAATGTAATATACACAGCTATGCCTTCAGAGGTGCATAAAGACCTTACACAATGAAGCGTTATGTTTTTATTACCTTAGAATAAGCTATTTCTATCTACATACACCGCGGCTCCCCTTACATGTAATTCGCCATGTTCTGTCAGCCGTCGAAGTGTTTCAAAAGGGAGGGGCGGGATGGCGTGAGTGGTTGGTTGCAATTCGCAACCTTGCTGCTAGATTTCACTGACTGGACCTTTAAAGGGATGGTTCATCCAAAAATAAAAAATATGTCATCATTTACTCACCCTCAGGTTGTTTCAAACCTGTATAAATGTCTTTGTTCCAATGAACACAGGAAGATATTTGGAAGAATGTTAGCAATTTTCAGTTCTTGGACACAATCCACTACCATAGTTGTATTTTTTGTTCTGTTGAACACGTAATGACATATTTTGAAGAATTTAGGCAAACAAAGAGTTGTCTGGCATCTTTGGCTACCATTTAATTCTTCCTACTACAGTAGTGGATGATGTCCCAGAACTGAAAATTACTAACATTCTTCCAAAAATCTTTCCTTGTGTTCATCGGAACAAAGTAATTTATACAGAAATGACATGAGTGTGAGTAAATGATGACAGGATTTTCAATTTGGATGAACTATTCCTATAATATAAATATTATAAATATATATTTATTAAAATATGATAATATAATTAGCAAAGGAAACTACCTTAATGTCCCTAATCAAATTGCTAGACTGTCTGGAAAAGATGCAGACAATATCTGTAGCTAATCTGAAATGGAATTCCATGGCAAAACCAATTAAAACAATAATGCCACATCAATTTGTCTGTGATGTATTGAAGAAGTGAGCTGGCCAGTCAAAGAGCATTAGAGTCTAAATGAAAGCGAGAGAATAAACTCTTGTTCAAAGGGGAAGAGTGAAACTTTCCAATAAATCACCCCAAGAATGGACAAAGTAATCAATAGGACTCAAGTTGGACTGTGTAAAATTCTGACCGTGTCTCATCCGTTCACCTTGAACCCTGAGCTTTAATTAAACCATTAAACTACGCTTGTGGGAGAACTTGCCCTTTGCCAGTAATCTAAAACAAGAAAGCTTATCTTTACTATTGAGTTAAAACAGCACGATATTCCATATCGACAACAAGTAAAATTTCGCTTCATATAAGCAGAGCTCTTGTGTTTACCTGGGGTTCCAGAGATCTCCACACTCAATGTGCATTCAGCGGTTTTGTTCTCAAACGGAGATCCCTTGTGGTCACTGTAACACACATTAAAAACAATATATGAGAACAGTGACGAATCGCTGCTGTGTTTGTGTGAACTTACAAATGGAAATGAAATTAACAAAATGCCTCATTTTTTCAGATCTTTTAGTTTCAGATTTGTCTGCTCTACAAAAGTTGTGTAAAAGCTCTCTCACTTACTTTGGAGATTCTGGGGTCAAAGGAAGTGGCAAGATGGTTGGTTTGGCTGCAGAACACAAAGGAGCATGGGTAATTAATTGACTAGTTCACACGTTGCCCAGTATATTTCAGGTCTACAACTAAATCTAAGACTCGATCAGTGACGGCAATGAAACCCTATGCTGAAAGGCTAGATGTCTCTCCGGCCAAATAAAATGTTGGGCAAAACCAGTAGCTGGATTAACATGACCCCTCTGTTTGGTTTGTTTTAAAATCTGACTGCATACTTTGTGAGGCAGGATGGAGTGATGGCATGTGTTCAGACTCCCAGCCCATCGTAAAAAGCACCCCACATCCCAATTGTCAGAACGAGTACACAATTTTATAAAAGAATAAATTATGAAATGACAAAGAATAGCACAAATACTAGAAATTAACAAAATACTGAGCATGCAATTGAAACCAAAGCAGAGACAGAAAGAAGAGTCAAGGAAGCTTGTGCAGTTGCCCGAGGCTGCGACCGTATCCAACTGCAACTAGGGAGTATGTCTCAGTTAGACAGCTATAATATGGCAGCATGAGAAAATAAGCTTTTCAGCGCAGATCAGAGATTGAAATTGGGTGACTTCATAGTTCAAAGTGATGATTGCTTGTCCCATCTCCCATTTATAATTAATCTACAGACAGAGGCTTCTGCCAATTGAATCGAAAGGTGCGGCTGGCTGCTTACGTTTTGTTAGGTTTGTGTTAGCGCCGGGGTTAGTGTGTGGTCAAACTGTGAAGCGGTTAAAGGAGGAGAGGCAAAGGAAAGAGGGCGGGGATGCAGCAAAGATTACCTAACACTGGAGGGGCTTGGTCATCGGGGAGCCTGCAGAGTGCTTGTGTATTTGGGCGCTGCCCTTGTGAGATGAAGGGGGTGTGGTCTGGAACTAAAGAGTCTGCGAACAAGGGGCTTGGCAGGCCCTGTGAGAATGACAGGGGGCTGCCTATGACATCATCAAAAACATCCTCCCCATCTTGTCCCACCAGATCATGCAAGCTGGCACTCACCTGCTCTGGCTTGCTTAACCAACTGCTCTCTAAGTCTAATTTGCCACACTCGAAATCGCTCTGGTCAGCTAAGCTAAACGTTTGTTTGTTTGTCTTTTTGTTCCGATCTAAGTGTCCACGGCAACCCACGTTGGGTTGGGCTTGTCTTTTATTCTGGGGGGCATAGGGTGACTGCAGGTGGGCCCGGTAACGGGCCGGCCTGGGTCTGGAGGAGAGCATCTGACTGAGCATGGGGTGCTCTAGCGCTTGCCTCCGTTTCCTAATTGTCACCGTGATGTGCCTATTAGTGCGGCCAGCCTCAGCCAAGCCGCCCGCCTCGAGGCAACGACCGCAGGTGCCTGCGTGACCCGTCTCTCTAGGCGGCTGAGAGTAAGAGTGCATGTACCTAATAAAGCGGGCGGCGGCTGAGCTGCCTTTGTCAGCGTCTGGCCCCTCTTCGCCGGAGCACGCGTGGCCGCAGCCGCCTCCGCGGGACGACGGCGCCACCGGGGCGGATCGCTCCCCGCGAGAACACCGCCGCCACTTCCCTGCCCCCTCACCAGCCACACTACACGCTCCAGGAGCCTGGCTCTCACCTCGCTGGGCCTGAACTGCCAGCTGCTGCTGTGAAGACAGGGAGGCAGAAGACGTCTTCTTTTTGGAGACAGTTGAGGAGGAGCAGGACGACAGAGAGGAGAATGAGGAGGTGGACGAGGAAGATGGAGAAGAGGAGGACGAGCAGGACAAGGTGCAAGCGCCCCCCCTGTCCTTGCCGCAGCCTGTCCAGGTGCTCTTGGCTTCCCTGGCTCTGATCTGGAAGGCCTCGTCGCTTGAGGTGAGGTACTTGAGTAGCTCAGTGCAAGGTCGTCTCACGGACCGGTTGGGACAGGCCCCTCGTGGTCTGCTGTTCCAGGGATTTTCTGTCTGAAAAACAGGAGTCAGAGAGATAGAGGTACAGAATAAGCGTGGGATGTAACACTGCGGATTAGAACGAGGGGTTAGTGCAGAGGTGCATTTGTCTCCCAGAGGGCAACGCGAGCGTGCTTCGCCCATCATCTTAATTACGAGGTCTTGGGATGGCTCCAGGAAGATCTGCACGAAGGCAGCGGGCGGGGACAGCAGTGTCCTCTGGGACTCAGCCATGTGCAGAGCTCCAGAAACACAGGAGTCAAAGTCATTATGGAAAATTAACTCCTCAAAGAGAGTTGCGTGCCCTGTTTACGCGAGGAGACATGCTCACCTCAAATAACCACTCATTCCGCAGCTTCTTCGCAACATGACTTGGACTTCAGTAATAAATCATCTTTTTTATGACAACATTGCTAATTCTATCAAAACAGCTCAATGCTTCCTTTTTTCATGAAAATGAGACAGTTGCATCCGGAAGTCTTAAACATCATTAAGGGTAATGCAACTTCGTATGAGGCAGCCACAACACCTCCGTCTCACACACAACTTAATCAAGCTTTAGTTCCCTCGAGTGAAGAGACTATTTGTATAATTTATCAGAAAAGAAAAATTACATGGAGCTAGCAGATGAGCTCGCACACCAGGCCTTTGATGCAAGAAGTGCAGCGAGCAGCTACCTTGGCAACAGCAGGTGTTGGTCTGATCCGTTGGTTGCTGGCTGCATGGTTCTGTGCTTTGCCACCTGGGTATTGATTATAGCTGAGCTGGGAGTTAGCAGGAGCCAGGAGGAGCTTCTTCAGCTACAAACAGAGCGGAGAAACAGATCGAAGGGATTACAATTCTAAATTTACGATAAAAATTTAAAAAAACATTCAGAGACGACGAAAGCAAATTTGTGCCCAACTGGCATGTAAAGCCATTTATTCTTGCACTTATTATTTTTTAAATGGTTCATTCTTTAAATGCAATTGTAAAAAACTAACTATGCTAAAAGTTTTACATTTTAAAATACATCACCACGGTGTGGATGCTTCCGAGCAATGTTTCCAAAGCTGGAAAAAAAAAATTGTCTTGCATGTGAGCTCACAGCCCTAGTTCATGTTAATTTCTGGTTTAAAGACTGAAAGCAAAACTGATATTTTCTGTTGATTTAAATCAAAATGGGATCTAGACAGTGATCATAAAACTGCTAATTACAGCAACGGTAAAGCAAATTGGATTGTTTAATCAACTTCAGCTGCCTTTTGACAACAAAAGATGAAAAATGGTCTACTTTAGTCAATTCATTTTTGCTTAGTTTTTTTCTTCCATATTAACCTGGCTGTGTGTGTCCCTTTCGGCAGTAATGAACAATGCAATTAACACCTCAGGAACACTGATCCGCTCAGATTTGCTTTTTTAACCGAGCAGCGTGGCCACGTTCAGCTCACAGACAGCTTAACACGAGGCTGCAAGAGCCTCTGTCTGGCGAGTCTGTACCCATTTTTGGTCACGGGCCCTGCATTGTATCCTTATCTAGTGCAAGTGAGGACCAGACAGAGACAGTGAAGGAAAGCGAAACAGCGTGGGACTGAAAAAAGCGGGTTTTAAGAAACAGAACGAGAGGCTATGCTTCACGGCAAAACAGGATTGGCCATAGAGGGAGGGTCTCTCTTACCAGGGAGGGCTCCTCTGGCTCCGGCGTGCGTGGCGAGCAGTCGGGGGTCGAAGGACAGCTCTGATCACTGGCATTGGTCACGTCCCCATCTGCCAGGGCCTCAAACGAAGGCAACCCGTCCTCATCCACTGGGATGCTGTCCAGGGTTTCTGTGAGCACCGCCAGCAAGTTGGCCTCATTTTCCTCATCTATCTTCTTAGGGGGCGAAAGGAAAAGGAGATAGAGAAAGATCAGTGTAAGAAAATAGGACAGTTTAGTTTCGGAGAAGTCGAAATTGTTTGTCTTAATGCTGCGGTCCGCTGCAGAGTCACTTGTAACTGTTAATAGAGGTTTTTTGCCGCATGCACTTTTTACACAAATCTCTTACAAACTGCATGGGCCACATGAATCAGCAGCGTCAGTCATACATTAAACATGCAGCTTACTAGACCAAAATAATATCTCCCCAAAGAAACCCATTAACTGAGCTGACACACAGCAGCCACCCGGGGAAGTGGCGAGAAAGATTGACCCAAAATAAGAAAGAAATTAAGTTCCACCAATCGCTAACTCCGCTGTCTCATGTGGCTCAACAACAATCCATAGAGGGCTCACAATGTCTCACGTTACTCTTATTAATACAACGATTACTTTTAAAAAACCTGGCACATTCTTATAGTTTTATTCAGCTTGGACATTCTTAATTCTTCATGACCCAGTTACGAGAGGATTGCTTAATGGGACACGATATTTTTTGCGACCGTGAAGTCCAAAACTAAACGCTGCCTCCAGTCTTTAACTATGAGTCTCTGTTGCCGTTGTTCTGCAGACGGCAAGCGCATCCGCAGTGAGGTGATTGTGGAAAAGTAGCAGGCACTAAAAGTTCCAGCACCAAAACCCACGGGACTTAGCAACTGCGGAAGATAAACACCAAAATTGCTGGGGGACTTGGCGTACGCAGGCCAACAAGAACAAATCCTTTTATGCACACCATTGGATTAGTATCACTTGCTGATAGCGCTCGGGCGCAAGCACGCTGGCTTCAGGGGCACCGTCCTTTTTAGATAGATGTGTTATGCTGCTTAGCCCGCAGTCCCCTTGTGCAATGATCACCCTGTTTCATCCCTTTTCTATTAATAGTTTCCCACGATTACACACCAGCATGTCTCTTTGCAATGGGAGCTGCTTTTGAGACATCAAAACAAGGCCATTTTACTCATTCCCCTCCATTTAATAGATTGCTGCGCTGATAGTTCTAGCGTTTGATTATCCACTGACAGGGAGGAAAATGTGTAAGCCCGGCTTCATTGAGCACATAATGCCCTCCTTGGGACATGTTTCCTAATTCTTTATTGGAACTGATAACGGCACATATTTCCGAGAGATAACAGAATGTTCGTCGAGGTACCTGGGATGTGACGGCACAGCAGCTACAAAGAAACGCCAGCCCTGCTGTTTAATAGTTTGCTAATGATGTCCTTTCTATAAGCCATAATTTCCCCGTGATTCGCCTTCTGCGACTTTAGAAAGTCTCAGTCAGCCACTAACGAAAAGGGCAATAACAATAAGCATTTCCTTCAAGCTAATTATAACCCTGGTTATTTAGGGTCACATCTTTAATAGTCGCTCTCCTCTTTTAAATTACATGGGTTCGTGACAGGCTTCTATTCATTTGAGTCTAAAAACAAATGTCGGAAACAGATTTAGCAATAGCTCAAGCTCAAATAAAGACGAGTGTCGATACTTGATCAGACACGAAATGACAAAGTGTTCCAGGGTTTAGAGAGCAATCGATAGCATGAAATCCGGCCAAAAACATCCCGTTACAAAATCTGTTCTACAAAAAAGACTCTATAGTCTTTGTACGCCATCCAGACACATAATTCAAAGTGTAACCAACACTTAAAAAGTACATGGTGTGGTGCCAAAGTTGTCAGATTTGCCAGAGTCGCCTGGCAGCCTCTGTTAGCCGTGACTCCGGCCATTGATTGCCTCTGGCAGCTTTAAAAGAGGACTCAGGTTGGACTAAGAGTGGATGAAAAATAGATAGGACCCATTCCGCTTAATGGACCCCACCGACTTAAACAGATCTTAGCAATCGTGGGCTAATTGTAGGATCACGATATATTAACCCGCTTTAATTCCAAAGGGTGCCATTCATGGCTGTTTTATTCCAAATGCTTCAATTAGCCATAAAACACACCGGCGAGCGCTTGGTAGTCACACTCCATCTAACCCCTCCACCAGGACTTCAGAAGCACGCCAGCGCTCACCAGTCATTCATTATCAGGTGAGCCCTTTTGTTATCAGACAGGCTGTCTTTGAAATTGTCCTTGCTTTAACTCTTTTATTGAGTTCCACCCAAGTCATTGTATTGCTGAGATATAACTTATGCCGCAGATAACATGAAGCACAGGCATTTTCTTTTACTCCTAATTTCGTCTCAAAGGCAAACAGGATCAAAATCTGTCTGATGTCGTTTGAGGATCTGAACGAACGGGTTTGGTTGGCGAGCACGTCTGGGGCCTTGCATCTCTACCGTGACGAAGAAGGAAAGCGTTGTGGGTAATAAAACCGGGAAAGTCAATTACTCAAGAGTAAGTTTTACAACCAAAACGTTGCACCTCATACAGTTGACATGAAAAGAATGTGTGAGAAAAGTTTAAGACGAAATGGATGTTTTTTTCTTTTCATTCTTTCTGAAATAGACACATCAAAACAAATGTTTGCCTCGGCCCCAAAATTAAGCTACCATTTCAGCGTGGGTACAGATACAAAATGGTGTGGATTTATTATTATTGCCAGGTTGGGGCTCAGCAGAAAATAGTCAACTACAAACGTTCCAATGATTGATAAGGAAGTTTGCTAGCTATGTTTTGTCTGTGGTTGTTAGCACATTAGGTCTGATACACAACGAAAATCACAGAGTGTTATAAATCTAATGATTTAACGTATCAAAGTAACATTGCAATATGGGAGGTGTGCACGGCGAAGAATTGCGGGCAAGAATTATGGGGAAAACACTGATTTCAACGGTGGGTTAACGCCCATAAAAAATGCTTGATCTTTGTGCAAGGAATGAAAGATTCAGTTGCAAAATCCTATCTGACATTTTTTTTCTCAAATTATTAATTTTAACTGGCTCTAAAGTTTATATGAACAGTTATTTAACATTAATGGGAAATACAATGTATTCAGTGCCATTAAAGTGAAATCACTGAACCTAAAGATAATAAAAAAAAACATGATAAAAACACACATTTTAGAATTTTAAACGGCACTTAGAAGCATTTGCATCAGAAGTCTTCAATTGCAAATCAAGAAAGGCACCAAAAATAAAAATACAAAAATACATATGTTGGCTATATATGTAAAAGCTTCCCGTTCCCATTGTAAATCAGAGACTGTATTATAAAATACATTACAGTGTAAGCCACCATCAATATGCCTAACAATATCATGTCACAGTACACATAAATGGCCTAGCTCTCATATGTCATACTCAAAAATAGGATTCTGCCATTGGAATCACCAGCACTATTTCAAACCTCATTTCCCCTGCAAATGATCCTGCAAGCCGGGCATTGAGGCATGTCTGCTCCAGAGGCAATGATCACAGAGAGACAGGCTACGGCAAAGATTAACTTTTTATAACCCTCACAAACATTACCACCCCCCGGCTCTGTCTGGATACCACGGGCAGATTTTACACCAGCGAGAGTGCGGTTACCTATCAAACTCACCAACAAGTACCAATGCGTAATTTAACATTTGTACAATTACAATAAATGCATTCTGTGAAGAGAACCCTTCAGATATACAAGTAAAGCACGAGAAAGCTCTTTGGTGACCACAACAACCTCTGTCTCAAAAAGAGACAAAGTATCAGAGTCAAACTAGGAATGCAAATTTTGTCAAGATTCTTTTAACCAGTAACTGACCGCTGGCAATCCTTAAACCAAACATATGACCGCATTTGTGAATGGTTATTTTGACTCTTACAGGAATGCATTTTTGAAAGTCATGTTTTCTGCTACGCTACCGGGCAACATGCCCTTCAAGATCATTCTGAGAAGAAACAATACCAACAAACTGATATAATACAAATAGATGCATTGAAAATAATGTGGATAATGTAGAACGAGAACAAGGGGGGCCCGTATACCGCTTTACCCACCACGCAACAGATGGTCTATAGCCAAGCCTCTAATGCAATTACAATAAACTTAGTTTTCTGTGCTCAGACATATTGATGCTCTACTTATTTTAGAAACTCATCCAATAATGCTGACACTGTCAGTGAGTGCGCTCTGATTCTTAAAGAGACAAAGTCCAAAAATTTGAACACAGCCAGGTTATAAAAGAAAAAAATACTTTTTTAAAACTGCATGCTAAAAGACCTTTGCTCAAACAGGAACTCTGCAGACAAGTGTTTTCTTTGAAATATTATATAGCGTGGTGAACATGCTACACCAAAAAAACTATATACAAGCAGGCAGTAAGAGGGATGTATGGGAAGTGAATGGTGACTGCGAATAACTTTTAGCTTTACTTTACATCTTCTTTTGTTACAAAATGAGGTTGAATTAATGACCACTGATTTTTGGGGGAATAACTATCCCTTTCCCTTCAAAATGAAAATTCTGCATCCGTTTACTCACCCTGTTGTTGTTTTAAGCCTGCGTGATTTCCTTTCCTCCGCGAATCATAAAAGAATATATTAAGAAAAATATTGGTTACCAAAAACCTTTGGTCCCCATTGACTTCCATTGTATGGACACAAAATCAATACACAAGTCAATGGGGACCAATGGTTTTCTGTTACCAACATTTTTCAAAAGATCTTCTTTTGTGTTCTGCAACGAAAGTTGCAAGAGAGATGCCAAGAGAGCGAGTAAATAATGACAGAATTTTCATTTTGAATGTTCCTTTAAGAAGCCCGAATAATGAAGTTCTTCAAATCTCATCTCTATTGTTAAAAGTGAAATGTAACCTCTCGATCCCCCTTTGAACTTGTAGATGTTCTAGATGAATTTCTAGATGTTGGCAGACTCATGAGCGGCACATAGGCAGGATGGCCCGTCATTTGTCATCCTGAAATCAGCAGTGGGGCACAACATCAGCAGCACCGCACCAAGAATGCAGAAGCAAATGTAACAATCTCAACAACCTCACAAAAGAGAAGAACTCTAGTGTGATTCTCTTCAAAAAAGCTATATTTGTTAAACTCCATAATGTTGACCCAGAAAGAGTGAAACTTAAGGGCAAAAACACTTACAGATTGCATGTGCACACGTTTTATCATGAACACATGGCTCTCATGTAAGCATCTATGTGAAGCGAGTTGGGATGCGGACCATTATCATAAAACGTATGGTAATTGAAAGCACAGAATGTGTGTGGAAATGCAGTCAATTTGATTCGGCTGCAAAAGGTCACACTATTCAATTTACACTCAATGCTGAGTACAGTAGCCGGCAAAACACCTGAAAGCAAATGATCTTATCAGAACCCACTGCATCGCTCTCATCTCACTGGATAAAAGCTATTTGCTGATTACTAAATAAATGCATTATCTTTTACCTTGACTCCCATCTTTTGCCCGCTCCGAGATGTGATGGCTGAAGCTCTACAAAACCTTGACTTATTCTCTTTATTCCTTGTGTTTCGTTCCATGTATACCATTAAAATGCTCTCAAACAACAGCCACTAAACCACACGAAACAAGATCACAAGATGTTTTTGAGATGCAAGACTTTTCTTAAAGGGGTCATATGACGCGGCTAAAATGAATATTATGGTTTGTTTTAGATGTATGCAATGTGTATACACGATTTTAGGTTAAAAAACGCTGTATTTTCCACGCTCATTTCTCTAAAAAGTGAGGTGTGCTAAGATTGGCCAGTTAACCAGTGCGTAGTGATTGGTCGAATACTGCAAGCGTGTGACGGAAATGAAACGCCTCTTACCATATTTGGAACATCAGGTTCCAAAGCAATTGTACTGACAGGTACGCCCACCTTACTTGCGTATACATTTGGGAGGTCTAAATCAACTCATACCACGAACTGACGTAGATTTGTTGGGGGTGTGGTTACACGATGCGTTTCATGCAGGTCTGGGTGAGCATTCGCTTTTAGATAGAAAGAATATTTTTTTCCGGCACTTACATTTTAGCAATTTTTTGTTCCAATACATGTATATTAGACTTTTCGAAGCCGGATAGTTGTGACAGCAACTTATACCACACCAAAGACACAGAAAAACATGTATTAACGCCACATGACTTCGATTAAAGCAATAGTCCAGCCCAAAATAGAAATCCTGTCATTATTTACTCACCCTCTTGTCATTTCAAACCTTTATGACTTTCTTTCTCTGCAGAACACACATTTTGTGTGATTTTGAAGAACCCTTTGACTTGCAATTAAATAGAAGTAGATGGGTACCGCCGTTGTTTGCTTTCCAACATTTTTCGAATAACTTTTGAAGTTTTATAGTTTAGATATTTTAATAGGTATTTCTGCACGTTTCAGCATGCATCAAGTTTCTCTTCTGCAACCAAATCAGTTCATTTGTTGCAGTATTTTTGCATTTTGTTTTCTTTTCTGTTCACCCCTTCATTAAAATCTCACAGACGGCACTAAGCTACGTCCGAAACACCCTGTACCCAACGCATAAGCTCTGAAAGAGCCAGCATTCCTGGAATCCAGAGATCCCCCTCCCTGTGATGATGAAGTATTAAATAATCCAGGAAACGTCTGTACCGGGCTCACTTTCTCTCTCTCTCAGACCCAGAGTTGAGCCAGACGCTTGGGGCTTATTGGCTTAGCGTTTCCGGCCAGGTTAGAAAGAGACAGGCCCTGAAAGGCTCTTAAAAGAGATTACCGTCCCCAACTAAAAATAGCCCACAATGGTTATCCCGCACTTACAACTGGTGACACATTGCATGCCAACAATGAAATGGGAATATTATTATACGGGGGCATAAAAATACTCTCGAGAGATTGCGTTTGTTTGGACTCGCGTCAAAAAGACAACGCTGCGAAGGCTGCATTTGGACATATTGCACAAACACAGAATGTGATTAAATAATTATCAGCATTATGCCAGCCAATGTTAAATCCTTGGCTGGTACTGGTTGTACTGTTGATAGTATATTTATCACGACCCAGATTAAACTTGGCACGAGATCACTGCAAAAGAGCAACTTCCACCGAGAGCTGTCTAAGCCAGACTCGTAAAATGTATTTAAAGGGCTGGCCACTGTGTCCAAGGAAAACCCCGTTTGTAAGCAACCCGCAAACATGGAAATAAGCCCCACGTGTGACAGCACCTGTGATGCTCCAGTTCTCTGTAGCGACTGTCAGATGACACTTACTACAGAGACCTGGCAGAACACCCTGTGTCTCCGAGCAAAGGAAACAAAACCGTGTTAAAGCAGTGCGAGCATGTACAAACAGGAACGCGCATACACCAGAGAGATGTGTTAAGATCAAAGCTTAAACTAATGCATACCGGTGGCTTGAAGGCATTAGATAAGATTTGTAATCCCATGAAAAGTGTATGTGAAGAACGATCAAGAACATGACAGCCTTTGCGCACCAGAACAGTAAATGAACATTACATGCAGCTCTCAAGAATTTTTAATTTTAATCAGCCAATCGCACCGTTCAAATATTTTCAGATGATGCTCTAGTAATATCAAACTGGTTTTAGGATGAGCATCAAGTGGTTCAAGAGTGCAATATGAACATATACACATAGAGATGAAAAAAGCATGCATAGGACAGGGAGCAAGTGTGCGACAGACCCAGAGAAGGAGAAAATGCGAGGAAGCAAAGCAACCAGCAATAGATGTTAACTTGCTTCTGTAAACATGCCCCGCGGGGACTATTTTCCAACTGCAGGAGATGTCACCCTCCCTCTCCTCTGTCCCTCATCCTCACGCTCTCTTGCATCTATCCTTCCCTTCATTACAAAGTGACTACGAATGAATATATTTGCTTGTGCCCGCTGGAATTCAGGTTTTCTCTATGGCTGCCTGACAAGTTTCACAGCCAAAAGACTTCAGTGGCATAGAGCGAACAAGGTCTCTTACTGATGAAAACAACCATTACATAATTACATTAGTGCTAGCATCATATTCATTTAGATGAATATATATTGCCGTGCCAGCAGAGTATTTATATTCCACTCGATGACCTACATATATGAAATATACCAGCTACTACGGTGGCTTTGGATATAAGCGTCTGTTAAATGATTTAGGTAAACATAAATCTATCATGCAGCAAAGTAAATGTGAAAACAATCAAATCTTATCAAATAAAAATACGTCATCTAATTCGACTGTTTTGAGGTGATTTGATGTGAAAATATTGTCACCAAATGAGAAACTTGGCATCAGTGCAAAACAGCTTCACATTATGTTAAACATAGAGCTGTAAATTATTTATATTTTTGGTTAATATTAAAGCAAAATCGGTTATTTATGCCAATAAAAACCCAACATTATTCACATTGTGACTCATTCTTAAGCAACAAAATCACTTTGATTAAATAATATCATATGTGGCGTCTAACAACAACAAACGACAAACACGACAAAAGGAGTCTAACAATTTACCTGATTTTGAGTGGGCTGACACCAAAGTACATGCAAACTATCTGCACTTCAAGAGGCGAGCCGGGGAAACAAGCTGAAGTGTCGAGCGAGTGTGTGTCTGTGCGTGTATACGTGCGTGCGCGTTTCATAAGTGTTCACTTGAGGAAATCACATTATACAGCACAATATGATAATATGCTTGGCCCAGCTGAACTGGTGCCGCTAAACTGATGGTGTGTTTTCAAATGTCAGCATATATTTGCAAATTAAAAATGCGAAGCCATCAGCAGCCACCGTTACCGCTATGTCTGCACGTCCCTCTGTGCGGATGTGCTTATGAGTGTGTTTTCCTGTCTTCTGAGATATGTACATTTGATCCAGGAATGCAACCGAGCAATTTTATCAATCACTGTTCCCTGCCGGGTTTCAGCGGGCGGCGACGGCTGTTTGATAGATTTACAAATTACCAGACAAGCACAGAGCGAGCGGGCCCCTGTTTACATGCATGTGTGTATGTGTGTGTGAGATTTATTTCAGTGATTAATCTGCAGGGACGCTCAGGCGCGTAGACGTCCTCTTCCCAGCCCCCAACGTACACCCACAAACACCTACTTTGGCTCGTGCCCAACAGCTGGCGAGGAGGTCAATGTCTGGTCAAAGTTTTAGCCGGTCATCACTAGCCGTGCTCAACTTACAGAGCACAGCCAGTGCTTTCACCCCACGACCGTGTTGTAATTCCAAACACTCGCTGGCAGAATGGTTTCATGTTTGGATATAAACATCACACGACCCCACCGCAAGAGCCTTATTGGATGACCTAATACAGTACGGCCCTTAACAGGAAGATATTTTGACTAGGTGTCAAGTGCCCTTAAAATAAAGGCTGCGGCAATCACTTGGAGTCAGGGAGTGTTCCATTCCACACATCGTCCGTACAGCAGAGAGAACAGCGAGAACTCCTGCCTGGATTCAGAGCTAAAGGCCATCCAAAAAGTCAGCATGCTGTACTCGAATCACCTGTTTACCACGCTACACGTGAAGGCTCCAATGAGAGAGCAAGGTGGGAAAGTTAGTATTGAGCCCGAAGCTTTGCTTAAGTGCCCTTTACCGTATTTTGGTCACAGAGCTGCTGGAGATGAGGGCAGAGCTGCACGGAACTACTCGATTTAACATTTTAAATCATGATCAGTGTGTAGCTTTTATACTTTTTCATTTTGCTGCTCATTCAAAAGGTAAACTAACCAGTTTTTTCCAAATGAGGTTCTTTTTGCATACAATAGTACTCTTGATAAATACCTTAGTCAACATACACTTTAACCTAGCGCTTGGGTCGAAGAGGCACATATCCAGCCACTGGGTTACCAATGCTGGGTTGTTTTAAGCAATTGTTTGGTCAAATATAAAAAACATTCTGAGCAAAATTAACCCAACGCTTGGGTTTGCCCTTATCGACCCAACGCTGGGTTGAAAATAACAGCATTGACTAAAGCAAATAGCGATTGAAAAATGTAAGCAGCATTTCTAGATGTATTGTGGCCATTCCAGTCCAGTGTCTGTTGAATTTCAATAAAATCAAACCTCAGGAGTGACAAAATCTTCATCAGTCATCTGAAAGACTGACAGCATGACAAGACAACTGTGATATACTGTAAATCAAGATTCACGTATAAAATAAATTTTCTTATCTTTTCCTAAATACATGTGCAAATATTACTGTTGTATTGCTTTAAAGCGAATATTAACTTATTTTCTTTGCAGTATTTTTGAAAGAGGTCTGAAAAAAAATATGTTCACATGTTTCTCCAGTTTTAATTTTCTGCAAATAAATGCCAATAGAAACTTTATTTTGATTTGAAATTTGGGTGGAATATTATTAGTAGTTAGTAGATCATTTTACCCAAACACATACCTATAAAAAGTAAACTCAGAAAAAGAAACTTAAAATGGTCTCTTAATGTTTTCCCAACGTGTCTTAAAATAGCCTACTAAGTGCTACCGACTCATACAATGCTTCAAATATTCTTTGAAAACGAAAGGAAAACATCCAAATGAATTTTTTTGTTTTTATTAATTATTTTATGTAGGTCCTGCAAAGGGCACACTATTTATGTAGCAACCCTAGATAACCTTTGACCGGTGCCTAAAAGAGCAAATCTATTTGACCCAAACCATAGTATAACATGACTGAGTGCTTCCAACTTCCCCACGGCCCTGTTCCCATGAGAAGAGCTGGCGGTGACAGGCTGACTGGGCTGTCAGGCCCTCTCCCAGGAGCAGAGCAGCTGCCTGTTGGCCCCCACCTCCAGAGAACCATTTTAGCCCCTGAAATGGACTTGATAAGTAGGACTGAACTGCCACTAAAAGGCAAAAGCCGTCAAGTCACGCAAAATCTCTAGGCTGCATTTCTCTGTCCGCTGTTATCGCTCATTTTCATCTGCCTGCCGGCATCCCCCACACGGTCCTACAATAGTGGAACATCATGTACAAAATGTCAAGAAAGCGTACGACAAGAAATAATGAATCGTAATGATAAGAAAAGCTTTAAAAGCGTGAATTCAATATATTTAAAACATACTCAATACTGGTTCATCAATACATAAATGTAATTGTCTATTTTAGCATCTTTTAGTCATCCGTGTGTGGGGCCTGGTTTTTGCGTGGCCGTTCGAGTGTGTGAGTTTAGACTTGTTGCCAGCCCACCCGTTAATATTCTGCAGTCAGACAGGTCAAGAAAACTTGCCAGTTGTTCAGATGAATGCGGAGGAAGGATGAAAAACTTCTGCCAACTAGCTTTGCAAAAGAGCTGGCCATTTATTAACCTGTCTTCACTCTGCTCTTGGGTGCTGTACTGACCCACATAAACCAGTATCAAAAATGCATATTGGCACATCATGTTCCAACTCTGATCTTGTAGGAACTGCTTTCACCACCTTGTGTTTAAAGTTGACCCTCACAAGTTTACTCACCATCATGTCATTCGAACCCTGCATTACTGTAATTGTCTTTATACTATATTTTATATGTCGTATTTGACATTATAAATCACCATTACTTTAGTGCTGCTTGGAATTTGTGCCTTTCATCCCTTCTGTTTCAGGTTAAGAAAAGTTAATATGGATTGTATACTACATGGGGGTAAGTAAATACTGGTAAATGCATTATCACTTTACCTGTGGACAGTGCATATGTCATTCGCATGCACCCACACGCAATAATATTTTTATCCAGTGTCTTGTTCTGTAATTGCTGGACCTCTTAAAACGATTCTGCAAACTTTAGGGGTCTCAACGGCACATGATACATGTAAATGGTTCACATAACCCTATAGGAATGTGCAAGAATACCGTGCCCTTTCACACCATGACACAAAACACCAAAACGTGCCCTTGTGAAAGACCCTGCACTATATTTCCCACCACTCAGAGCAATGCGGCATTATCATTTCTCTTCTCTATCTGCTCAGATAAGACATAATGAACCAGTCCTGGCTCTGCCTGCCTTGTTTCAGCCAGCTCAGTTCTTTTCCTATGGACTTTGCTTTCTGTGTCAGTGACGGAGAAGTGCAAGTGTAACAGGTTTCAAGATTTAACTCTTCCTTATTTCAACATGACAACACTGAACAGGGACAAACCAGTTTAGAAGTTGCATATGTAGACCAGAGGTTCTCAAATCTTTACTGGATGCCAAGTGCGCCGAACGTTTTATATGTCTGTCTTATTTTATAAACCGGATTCAAACCATCAACTCCTTAGGCAATATCTATAAGCTGAACTGATAAGGGAGATGAAATGTGCAGCGCTGTAGGAACGACTGCTTTAATATAAGATAAAACAGCTGAACTTAAACAAGGGACAAAGGTTGGGAGCTTATCATAATAGCTCACGACAAGCATGCTTATTTCTACCTTCTAAATTTGTAAAGCACAATTCTCAAACAGCACTGGCTGACAGCTTTTGAAAAATTCAACACTCACAATAAATGTAAGACTGCATATCTACGCTCACAGGAGATAAAAACAGAATATTAATCATATAAAAAATAATAAAAGAGCAAAATGAGCATCTTTACCTCAAAGAAGTTTGACACTTCATTGCCATACTGACTGGAAATTATTTCTGATTGGTCGCTGTACCACTTGAGTCCACCCAGGAAGCTATCTGCATCGAGGTCACTGACATCCAGCTCAGAAAGATCAAGCTCAGGCAGGTCAGGGCAAAGGGGTTGGTCTTCCCCAACCAAGGCAGCACACTGGAAGAGAAAGGAGTTGAACATGTGTGTTAATTATGCATCTTTACAGACCGTTTCATCGGTGTGTGTTTGGCTAGTATCTAATAATATAACTATTTATATTTTATTTTATTTATGTTAATATCTGTATAAATGCATATATATATTTATATTATTATTTTACTTTATAGTAATTTCGTTAAACAACGATTTGTTGAATTTTGATGTTCATTTTATTAAATAAACAATTTGTTGAATGGGTCCTATAGGCACTCTAATCTATAGGCACTCTAATGTTTGTGAATGTGTACCGGAAGTTCAGTTGGGTTTCCAAAAGTGCGCATGCGCTGTAACGTATGTTTATGTTGATAAGATGAAACTGTCTATTGAAAGTTCATGTAGAAGCATAGCTGCTCAATTTCCTAATAAGCAAAAAGCAGAGATCTTAAGAACTCCGTGGAAAGAAGGTTCCATGTGACCTTAAATTTGCAAATATTTATTTCCAAGATTAAGCCTTCAGGAAAAATCCAGCAATAAGAACGACCAACCATATAGATATGTCATGATAAGCAATGTTTTGCAAATACCTGGATGTTTGAAGAGGAGACATTGATATTCTATATAACATCCACATTAGATCAATTTTAAATTAAAGAAAGATTCAGAAAGAAGCAATATGTCAGTTCAGGCAGTCTGCCATTTAAGATGAGAGAATGTTACAAAAGGTACACATGTAAGCATTATTTAGGTCTTAAAAATCAAGTAAAACGTACAATAAGAAATGCTGAACCTCAACCAGAGAACTAGTTGAGCATGAAAAAAAACTAAAACTGTACCTTTGTATACACTGAACCACTTTAATTTCATTAACATTTCCTTCTTTACACACAAAACAGAGCATTCCCCATCCTTCAAAACTCTGCACCTGTATGTTAAATGAACGTGGCTAACACAACCAACAACTAACTGTACAAGTATCACAACTGTAATAACGTTATATGTCTAAGCTCATTTTTTTTAAATACCTGAAAACCACTATTAAATACTTATAATCCGCCAGACAAAAACCTACTGTAACTTTACTCACACAGATGTTTAAATTGTATCAGCTGTTAGGAAACAGGAACATATAATCTACCAGTAAACATACAATTCCGTGATTGGTTGCGGAGGAGTCGGGGCGGGGCGTCGTAGGGAAGAGCGCGATAGCCACGCCCTCCGCCGGGCAAGAATATTCCCACTGCATTAAAATCAATGAGTATATTGTCATAGACACAAAGTGTCGGCTAAAAAATCTGAAGAAAGTTATCGACGCGCACAGGCGTACAGAGTTTTGACAGACGGAGGAGGGTGCTGTGGAGTGGTGTTTGTGCGAATAAACGCGTCGAGAAAAGTGAAAATATATTTTGGCACAATCTTTGAAATGCGTTTCCATTGGTGCGCGCTTTAACGATTGATATCTACTGACAGTTTAGGGCATGTATGCACTGTCCAAGCAGTCAAAGAAACGAAGCAATATAACAGAATCGCATGGTATCTGATTGTATGTCTTTGGGTTTATTTATGACACAAATCCTGTTGTCGCCGGGCAAGCTATGGAAACCGGTCACATCTAAGGTAGTGATAAAGCGCACCTGATAAAATGGAAAGCAACGTCTGCGCGGTCTAAGTCCATGTCGCTTTTCTCTCCAAAAT
The DNA here is from genome assembly GCA_029783895.1 of Triplophysa bombifrons. Taxonomy (NCBI): domain Eukaryota; kingdom Metazoa; phylum Chordata; class Actinopteri; order Cypriniformes; family Nemacheilidae; genus Triplophysa; species Triplophysa bombifrons. Next base: position 37,460,732 of record CM056448.1, read on the forward strand.
AAGACTGGCTTAACCGCCAGCTCACGCAGAGCTACTCGATGGCACATACGAGTAGAATTAAAGCCGAAAAGCAATTTGCTGATGTGTGTACATGGAATTACGCTTCGAGACATTTTACTAACATTAAAACGTGTATAGCAATACAACACATGCAAAGCATGCAAGCCAGACGGGTGCTTACAGAGCAGCGATGTTTTGGGGAATAATGCGAGTAGAGAAAAGTTTTAACGACCGAACATAAAGACGTTGCTTTATGAATAACTAATGCTACGTGTGCATCTGTAGGCTACGATAGATAGATAGATAGATAGATAGATAGATAGATAGATAGATAGATAGATAGATAGATAGATAGATAGATAGATAGATAGATAGATAGATAGATAGATATCTCACATTACATTGAACGTCGACAAATGATTATAACATGCTTTACGTTAACTTGAGGCAACACACAAGAACGAATAATTTCATGCAGGGCTATATTATAACTATCGTCTAATATTGATATGGGTATTTTTAAATCTCCGTTAGAAAAGCTCTTTGGGACGAGGGCTTGGTAAATAAAAAGTAAACGAGGTCGTTTCCAATCTGAAACCCGTGTAGCCTATACTGTTTGCTCCTATGATAAGATGCTGCGCATACTGTATCCTCCGACACGCGCTCCGCATGCATTGCGTGCACATAGCCCCTGTCTGTCTAAAACAAAAAGTTTCAATGTACAATACCTGACGCGAGAACATATTAGTAATTCCTGCGCATCGGCAATGGGACTAGACACTCACTGGAGCAGATACCTGTCTCATCATCACCTGCGTTACAGCGAGCGAGCGCGCTCCATCCACCGGCATGTCAACACGATTCTCCACGTCTGTCACCGTTCAACTCCGACACGGCTTGAGAAGATCACGCGCTATAACCAGATCTACCATTGCATACATGATTTCTGCCCAAATATTAGACTTTCTCACAACCCGGTATATTCCCGTGCATTCGGAGTTCCCGATTCTTCCGCGCAGATTATAGGATCGGACGAACGCACATAGCGGTAACTTTGACGCTTTAGGCGCTCCGTCATTCCGCAGAATGCGCTCCAGACCTGGATCTCAAGTTCTCACCTCTAGTTCTCTCCACACCGAATCCTGGTTACACCTGTCCCACGCCATCCAGCCCCTGAATGACGGTTTACGAAAAAACAAAATAAGAAATCACAGGCGGAAAATGACAAAATCCACTTGCTCCGGACCGCGCTCATACAGGGAAGCGCCCCTCACTGACAATGAACCGAGGGCACCTGTCTTACAACTGCTTTCCATCACATGACAAAGCTATTAAAAGTAGGCAGGGGAGTGACTCCCCTTCGCCGTTACTCGCCAATGACGTGCTGTAAAGAGGGCGGGGTATGGCACGCGCATAGTAAATCTTTCCAAACTATAAAACCGCTCGCACCTCTCCGTGCGTGCCCCTATTTCAACGACTACGGTGTGAAGCGCAACCTGTTTCTGTGGGGTTTTTATAACCCTTCGTATCTGGTTACATGTTAACAACATGCTTTGTTCTCCTCTTTAAAAAAAGAAAGCAAAGAGCAGCAGTATTAGTGATCCAATGGGAAAAAAGCGCACAAGCAAGTTTAAAAGTCTAATCTGATACGCATTGGTCACAATGTGCTGTGGAACAATTTGACGACTCTTTCGGGACTTCTCACCCATCAGCGCATCCATCAGATATGCTGGTATTTTTAATATCATGCAATTATATTTGCGCCGCTTAAGAAAAGCTTTTAATCCTAATTACTTTCGTTCACCGGAGTAAACAATCGCCGGAGGCCTCTTTATTAAACAAATCTGCGCCGGTGTCGCTTATCTTCAAACATTACGAACGGAAAAGAGTGTAAATAAATGATATCTGATACATGGGTTGGTTATACGAGAACGCGGTCGGTATGGCGTGAAGACTGTGACGGTTCACGGAATGCTTTGAATCTACATAGCTCCGAGGCATTACTCGAATGCTCACATTTCACAGAACAGTGTGTGTGAGGGGAGGTGCTGTGTGTGGAAATACTATGCCGTCTATACGCCAGACTGACACGGGGTCCGAGCTCACTTAATGCGGTTTCACATTAACCACTGCTGTTCGGCGCGTCCTGCACATTAAGTCATGCGTTCCTACATTGAAACATCGGGAATCGAGCAACATGATGGACTTAAGAGTCCTAACAGCTTGAGATAATATAGGTGAGCGGTGAAGTTTGCGCGTAACACTGGTGTCGGATTTTAAAGGCCAGTTGGAGTGAATGACTTTAACCGTAACAAAAAATACCTGACGTGAGCCTAAAGGGAAAGGTATTGAAATATTGGGGGATTGAGGCAGGAAGCCCACCCTTAACATCGCCCATGTGTACAGTGTCAACAAGTCATGTGTACCAAACACGCTTACAGAAAACAGAAAACACGACGTTTGTAGATAGTCAAAATAGAACGCGACGCAGCTCGACCACGTGACCGCCCACTTCATAGAGATGGTTGCCAATTGAAATACAACAAATATTCTCTCTCTCCTTAAAGATTATCTGATTATTCTCTTAAAGGCAATTAAGAAATAGCGAGTTAAACATTTCCTTCAAATGGTTTTTGACTTGTTTTCCCTTTCTTTTACTTACTGACAGATAAACTTTTCCAAAATATATATTCTTTTTCAGACAAAACTAGCCTACAAACCTGTCACAAGCAGTTCATGGTGGTCTTCTAAGTGTATTAAGAACCTCATACATTAGATTGTTCATCAATAACACAACCTTTTATTCTTGTTTTATCTTGTAAATATATAAAAAATAAAGTGACCCTCTTTCTGTTAAAAGACATATTTATAAAGACACAGCATTGGTCTGTAAACGTAAGTTCCACTTGCGCTTGGGAATGCACATTACAGCTATGGTGGATAAGGGCGTACACACACCAGCACTGTAAAACATTTATTAACATGGACTTGGAGGCAGATTTGGGGCAAACCCTAGTAGCTTACCTTGCAGTTTGAAGGCATCCGTGCTTATATTTGCAAAGCTATTTTGTGGGAAATACTCCCACAATGTTTCGCACTTGATTTGAAGACGGAAACAACAAACATATGACATGTTTTTGCACAATAGCACTGTTTTTAATTCAGTGCTCATAACTGCCAGTGAAATAAGCCACAGATGGATATTGGAAATGGTGGCAGGAGATGAATCATCATTGAACAGAAACAGAAAAAAACGGAGATGGACTCAAAAAGTAAAATCTGGCATCAAAACCAGTGAGTGAAGTGATAGAATTAAACGGGATAAACAAAAGACTCAAAGATGTATAATTTAGACTTCATATCTGCCAGTGGAATTGCAGTCACTGAGAAGTGAAAAAGAACGCACTGGGGAACACATCTTTTCCGGCAGTCCGGGAAACACTTCGGAAATCAGTAATTTGGGATTATCAATAACAGACGACCACATGCCTCAATTCGTAAACTCCACTTGAGAAAGTTACGTTTCTTATCAATGACATCCCCCACAAATTGAGAAAACCAGATGAAAGCTACTTGAAGGAAAATAAGAGCCTCTAAAATACACTTAACTTAAAATGCATCACCACACAACATGCCACGGATACAATAAAACCCAAAATAATAGCAGCAAATGGAACACAGTTCCTCTGAAAGGAAGTCATCTTGAGAGAGGAATCAAAGAAAGCTATTCAGGCTAGTCCATCAGAACAAAAGCCTTTCTATTGACGAATTCGGCCATTTCACAGAAGGTTTGGAGTGTGGCCGATTGCTACCTTGGAGGGCCCGGTGTGTATTATTGCAGTAAATGGCATAGCAAGGCTGGGGCGTGCTAGCCAGGGCTCAGCTATGAAATTGGAAATAACAATGGTGAAACACAACAGCATATCCACACGAAGGACATAAGTCAAGAGAAGAGTATGGGCTCAGTAGGAAAACCCGGCGATATTTTGCGGGGAGAAATCTTGACACACCAAAGCCTCCTGTGGACAGAAATATCACGGTCACGCAAAAAAGAGCTCTGCTTCGCTGTCAGAACAGCATATGTGAAAAAGCCTCCTGCATCTGAGTCTGTTATTAAGGCATGTTAGAATCACTATGCAGTCATGAAAGATGCATGGGGAAAAACACGTGTCTGGCAGAAAGACGAGCGCCAGCGAGAACATGTTTACAAACTCGGGAATGACACGATTGGATTATTTTAAGACTTTCGCTCGATTTGTCAGGAAGTGAAGGACAGTTTGACGTCGGTCTAAAATAAACGGAATTAAATCAATCGAAACGCCGGCATCCGAAACGCCACACTTGCTATCGCCATTAAGATGGACGGGATGTAAAACGCATTAGCGAATGTTCTTATGAAGTCCTGGTATGATTGGAACTAAAACTTCCTTTGTGTGAGAAGATGAGTTTGCCTCTCTTACTCTCTCAGCAGTGGCGGCATGGTCGGGAAGAATTAGGTCACTGTTCGAGCGGCGCGCCTGCAAGAAACTCCATGTTTCAACAGTATCGTGGAATGGCGAAAGAGGACGGAGGTGCACAGGTAGAAATGTTATCGCGCACTGCCCAAGCCTAATTATTTTCAGAAAGATAAAGCCAACGTGCGATCTGTTGGCTTGCATACAGGGTGGAACTAATCCGAAAGCCCTTACACAATCATAAAAAAGACTGTATCATCATCTTTCTTTTCCCCTTACAGAGGGAATTTCTCCTATATGCCACACCACCCCCCAAACTGTCGTAGCATACCTGGGTTTCAAGGTGGGAACAAAACAGTTGATTGCGTTTCATGAATATCCTTTGCTTCTTAAAATGTAGAAAGAGAAGTCACAAGAAACATAAACAAAATGGATGATTATTTACCATCAAGATATTAACCATTTATGAATTCTGAAGTCAACAGATGATGAACCAAATAGCACCAACCTGAACAGATAAACCTCACAGATCAAATACCTGCAGAAAAATTTAGTAATGTAACCATTTAGAAGAGAGGAATATCTGATATATTATATATTATACAAAAACTATGATGAAACTCATTATTCTCCTCCGATCCTTAAGCTGATTCATTTCATATTTACCACTACAACTGGGCTTTCAAGTGAGAAACGCTAACCATAAGAGAATGCAGAATGCGTGTATGAATTACTGTCTGGGCCTGCGGTTTATGTTCATTAAATTTTCCCTGAATGGATAACCACAAGAACCATTTCCACGGTGAGATGGGGTTTCTTTGACTTCAGTAATGTTCTACACAGTGGTTCCCAGGCCTTGGTTAACAAATATCTATCAAGCAAGCTACTAATGTTGTGACACATGAAGTCTGCGGAGGATGGTTTGGTACTTTAAAGTGGTAGAGGAGAGAGTCGTGGCCCAATTGGCCTCAAAAGCAGTCATGCAGTAAAGTGCCGGCTCCACAATTCCCATGTAATTAAGGTAGAGATGGTTGGCTGATTCGGTGCTTGTAGTTTTCAGTGAACTTTTTGAGCTGACAGCATGGCTGGAAAAAATAAATGTCCACACGTGTGGAAAAATGAATAAAATCAAATTAAATTAGTAAACGCTTTTCTTGTTGGTTAACAGCGGATCTGAGATCTATGAAAGAAAACGCTTCGTTCACACGCTCAATAGACACATTTGGCGAGGTGTTTTAAGCTAGGTGTGTGCAATGTAAAGTACAAAAACAGTACACATTTAAAACGAAAAAGAAAATGTAAGTAGTGCAAAGTTAGACAAAATAAAAAACTGCTTCATAAAGTTGCTTGCAAATGAATTGTGAAAGAAGAGAAATTGTTTACCTGACCCTCAGCTTTAAACCAAACTCGCTCAGTAATTTTTCAGCTGCAGTTCTTGGCACCATATTGGCTATATCCAGAAACAGTCGCTCATTGTGGAGGTCCATCCCTTTATTCTCTCTAGAGACCACCGGCAGGCTTGTCAGTACGGTAAACAGGATTTATCATCCAGATGACGCAGGCAATTAGGGAGTAATTGGCATATCATCTGGATACCAGGAAAGATGATACAACGGAGATATGCAAGAGCAGTTACAATGACCAGCAAACGGAAACGTTTTCGAAGAAATGCCGAGGATGTTTGTATGGAGATACGCGAGACATCCGCATAACTGTTAATGGAACATGATGATTACAATTTCCATGTATTAATATGCACAAGCAAATGCATAAACTCTAATGGTTGTTTCAACACAATGTTGGGTAAAACATGGACGAAAACAAATCGTTGGGTTATGAACTAACTGATGCTGAGTTGTTGTTGCCCTATCATGGGTTGATACAGCCCAGCATAGGTCCACATCTAATCCACTGATTGGCCTTGTCCGTATTTTACCAACAATAAGTTGGAACAACCCAGCATTATAGTTTGCTGGAATCACTTTTTTTAACAATCTGTCAGTTTAAGTGGTGTTTGCTAAGGCACAAAAATCATCATTCATATTGCTGTAAACAAACAAAAAACGAAATATTATGCTTTCATGCATGACCTTTATTGCATATTTTAACATAAATGATAGTGTTATTGAGGACGCATGCGCTATTATTTTCTAAAAGATCAAATTTATTTCTGGATTTAACAGATTTTCACCAGGCAGTTGAAACCATAGACAACAAAATCCAACAGATTTACATTGCAGGAGGGACTTGAGGGTGGGTTCTTGTGATCTGGGCCAATAAGCAACCATTATTTCTTACACCTAGGCAACCAACCACCCCGTAGGGACCGTTTTCATTGGACCAAAAACACCACTGACGTTTGCTTCAGTGGATGTACAAATCTAGTTTGTTCTGCTTTATGCAATTCAAAGCTGATGTGTTTTCTGGCGGTCGGACTAAAGCCCTCGCTGCTTTGAAATGCAATAAGCATTTCATCTTATAACTCATTCACTCACTCATTACTCATTCACTTACTAGTCTCTCTCTTCCTCCCTTCCTGCCTCTTTCCCATTCCTTTAGTTTAAGTCGTCCATTTATTAATTTACATACAAAGCTATTTATTTACTCCCTCCTCCAAACTCATGCACCCATTTACATACAAACTCACTTACAAAACAGTTTTATTCATTTATCTCTTCATCTATTTCCATTTTAATTCACTTATACTCCTGGTCACTTACTTATGTTGTAATTTACATACTAAATGACACTTTTCCTCGCAGTAACTCGTCGGGTATTCCTAATTGCCAGTTTAGTTATTTGCCCACTTATTTAGTCATGTTCCCCCCGTGCCTCGTGGCTCATACGGCTTTTACGACAATGCTTCATTTGACGAAACCTCGGATGGAGTCCAGTTCGGGGCATGGGGTGTGATAGTACATTTGCATAAAAGAGCTGAGCCGATAGGGCTTCCATCAATCTCTGGACATGGTATTGCCGAGCCAAAACTGACCATGGGGACAGGTTTATACAGCCAGAGACATTTATCACCACACAGATATACTGTTATAGGAATTTGAGTGGTCAGGGCTGGTGCTGAAATTCACAAGGCCCCATTTTTTCATGGGTGGGCCCCGGAGTAAGCTAAATGACATCCCCTTCGTTCACCTCCACCTGGAGACAGGCAATGAAATGGGCAACAGCTTATTCTTTTTTTTTAATTAGATTAAAAAGAATCCAATGAAATTTAGATGGCATCAAACGAAATCAATGGTTGCATCAAATGGACTGTTGATGGCAACGAAGTTGACTGTTTTTGCTTTTTATTTAATTCAGTCCGTCACTATATGAAAAAGTGCTTCTTCCCCACTGAAGTCAATGTAGCCAAGCTTGGACAACAAAACTCTGGGGTTGATTTTTCGGGGAGGGGGGTGTGTGCTAGGTCATCGTTGTGGATGCTGATAACCTACAAAGGCAGCAAGGTAATTTGTGGCGAGTCTCCTCTCACAGCGGAGGTCCAGCGACGTGCTGAGGCTCAGGCCACATAGCCGCGATGCCGCTCAAAAATGGCTGGTAGAGATAGCCCGCCTGGCTTTTCATCACATCGGTTTCATGACCGTGCAGGCTGGAGACGGGGAGGGGGGCTGTGGGGGTTAAGGGATTAAGAGAAACAGAATACTTAGTTTCAGAACTGATTTCTCAACCTCGCAGCGTGCGTGAGATAGTCGGGTGGAAGTCTGAAAACGTAGAAGATGGGGGAAGGGAAAGAAATAATTCTTAAGTGAAAGGCCATCAGTGGTTGGGTTTATGCGCGTGAGGGGAAAAGAGATAGCGAGTGTGTGAGTCACCGTGCCAGAAATCTAGAGAGAAAAGTGTTTATGCATATGTGCTGGTGAGGGACTAACTAGGTCAGGGCTTCTTGTTATTTGCTGAAATAAATGAAAAACACCCATTTCACTTTATATTTCCGCATGTTTATTTTGCATTAGTATGTTAAACGGCCACGATAAACGGATAGCATCCTATATTCTGGATGCGAGGATCCCTAATTTAAAGGTGAAGTGAAAAGGGGTCACATCATTTCTCCGGAGGGAAGTTATATCTCTTTGTCTGTGCATATGGAAACAGTGTCATCATACCTTGACAGCGTGGAAGAAAAAATACCTTACGTGTGTGGGCTATATTTAGTAGTCAGACGCTTCATATCTTTTGAAGAATCTGTCATGCCATGTTACTCTTCCATGGCATCACAGGCTCTCGTGACACCCTCAGCTTTTGGCAGCCAACCCTCACCAGGACCAGAATATTTTTTGATGAACTTCTATTTCATCGGGGCAGTACATTTAATCTGGACAGTTTTTAATGATTGTTTAATGATTTCTGCACTTTCCATTCGCATTCATTTTTCATTGTAGTTGCATTTATATTAGAAAAACTGCTTTTGACAATAACTGCGTTTCCTTTAATCAGATAAAACATCCATATCACCGCAAGTTCATTCAAAAACTTTGTTGTTTTTTATTGTGTTTAAATACTTTTACCAAGTTTATGTCCACATATTTTATTATACAGATTTGGTATGATATGAGTAAAAAAATAATTTTTGGATGACTATCTAACTATCTTTAACTTACGGATTCCTATGAAAATGCAGGATGCTCATCAAAAACTTCAGTTTTTCTTTTTTTCTTTCCATAAAGGCCCCCCTATGTACTGTATTCAAAAGCGATGTGCTACAAAAATAATGACGGCACATTTTTAATAAGCCCACATGTGGAAGGCACTACTGCGTTTGTTTATTAATTCCTGCTGATTTCTATATTAACACCGTTAGGTTAATGGCACAGGTATTGTACGTAATTGGATTTTTATTGCACCCTATAAGTATGTAGCTATTAGTTAGCAACATAAAATTAAACTTCCCCTTTATAATGGCTCCGCGTCACAAGACACCATCAATGGTTCTTTAAATAATTCATAACGCAAGATATTTAAAGGGGTTTGTTTTAGCTGCACAGGATACTGTTAGAATTCCGTGAACGTGCCATCTTGCACGTCTTTTGAAGTTGAAGGATCAAATAACCTAATTTCTGGTGAAAAGTTCAGGCAGAAAATGTAGACTTTAAAAGTGCTTTAACTCATCATGATTAAATAAATAAAGTGGGAGAGAGAGCTGATGGGAAATCATCCCTATTCAAGAAGCTCTATCAAATAATAGTCGAAAGACAGATGAAGTCCGGTTACGTAGAGGCTTGATTCTAAAGTTAATCTCCTATTCAGTCATTTTGATATGAATGGTAAATGCAAAGCCAGCGAAATGTATCCAGACCATAGTTCTGATTCAGTGAATGGTGACAAGACACAAAAAGGGAATAAAAGAACAATCTACGGATTTGGGTCGTTTTCTTTACTAAACTCTTTTTATGCTAATGTCTTTTGATTCATTCAGACATACAAATTCTATGCCAGTGGATGTGTGCTGGGTCTTTTGACTACATATGAATATAAAATCATGATCATGGGGTGATTTGTCCTATCCGTATCATACGAACTGTAAAAAGCATGCACTGTCCTTCGGAAAAATGAATGAATAGCATGCACATAAGAAGCATGATGACACGTTGCACATGCAGACTGACAGATTCATTCCATCCAAACGTTTCGGTGCATATGTGAAGGCGTGGTGCTGTGGGGGTGCGTTGCATTGCATGGCCAGCAGAGCTTTGGGCATGCCGGGATCACGTGCTAGCCAGCTGGCATCTTATTCTGCTGCGGTGTCTAAAAACCGTGGGGAACAGAATCTTGTGAAGAATAGAACCCTTTATGAGAGTATCCTGGTAGCTTCAAAGCCCATTTAAAAATACTAGCACTTTGAGTGGCTGTTCTATTTAGTGATCTTTGCCTTGCAACTATTAAGCGAGGCAATGAAAACAGGTACATTGAGCCCTTCCAGACGGGTATGAGTATAAAATGAGTGGCAATTAAAGCTACTGGGTTACATGACAACATGTGATGGAAGAGGTTGGGGTTTTAATACTTCGGATGGCTGAAAGTTAATTTAGCCCGTTTTTAGATTTGCAATAAAGTTCACAGACTATTTGATTTATGCTGACCCTAATACAATACGGTGACATGTGTTCCCATCTTCTATTTCTTCTATATGGATTGAAAACTTAAACTGAACACACTGTTCCATAACTCAAGACAGTGAAATCATGGACATACCAAACACTCGTCATGCATCATTCTTGCTTTACAGCTATGTGAAATTTCTTCAGGTGTTATATTTGTTATAGTATATTCTTATCTAGATTTTGTTTTGATGTTAAATAAATAAGCATTTTACATACAATACACTATAAAAACTGTAATTAAAGTTCTTTTAAATACAATTAAAAAACCATCAAATTACAGAAAAAGATTGCAAATTTACAAGACACAAAAACATGTAATTCTACGTGAAAAAAATGTATTTTATTTTACGGTATTTATCGTAATTTTCTGGCACCCCAGAAAACTTTTTTAAAGTGTACACAATTTAACTTATACTTGCTTGCATTCTAAGACACTGTATAACTTTCAACATTGTACAGAGAAAAAGTAATACAAAAATCCTTGCAATTTCAGGCAGGTATCACATAAACGGTGTCCTCTTTTCTATGACAGTATTTTGGCAGCTTAGCTATTTCTGGTTGAGGAAAGAGTACAGTTGCTGTATATGACTCACGAGCCAATGAATAAATTCTTTTTTTTCTTCAGTCACTATGAAATGATGAATCATACTCATTTCTGTGGCCGGCGGAGGATATTCGTTTATTATCACGGTATGGTATTAGCATGCTGTTTTTACCATCTTTTGGAATGGGGCGTGCGAACATAATTAGCAGGGAAAGGCTGTGACAAGCCCGACAAGACAAAGAACAGTGACAGTCATTTGCTAAAAAAAATGACAAAGGAGGCTTCTCACACTCTCTTTTTTTATTTCAGAACGGTGATTTCTTCTCAAAGGGAAGTTGCTTCCCTAAAACTTTCCTAAAACTACCTAAAAATGTAAAGGCAGGACAATGGTTGGCTGATATATCTGACAATTTCCAAGGCCGTGCTCTGTCACAAGGTTGCCTTAGTTGAAAGGCAACATTCCTTCCTGTGCCCTTTTGCTAAGCCCACCTGTTGGTGCCATAAGTGGGTGTCAGGAGAGGGTAGGTTCAGCCTGCCCCCAGCATTTAGAATACTAGTGAGAATGTCACCACGAGCCCGCAAGCAGTTGTTGTTTTATGGCCATTGTGAGTTACTGAATTGAACGGTGTTGGAGAGATGAATATGTAATAATGAAAGCCGTGGGTATCAACTCAGGAAAGAAGAAAGACATTTAACAATGGGATGAGGGACAGAAAGAAACGCAAACTCTGGTGAGACAAATAAACTGATATAATATGAACGAATGCCACGGTATAAGTGTCATCTTCAAGTATAAATAAGATGTGGGCTGATGGTGGTATAAAGCATGAAGACACTTCATGGCCGTAGGTTTGACCCCTGATTTAACTAAGGTGTCTCTGCCAACGGGCCGACAGAGTGATGCCACATCAGAAGACGGGGATGCATGCCTGGCCATTAAAAATAACCCTTGATGTAAAAAAAGTACACCATCAGATTCCAGATAGTGGAACACTGCCCACTGTGAACAGAGATCAGTATCGGCCACCTTCAGGTCACTGAGCCACAGAGTTGCATCCCAACATGTTTGTTTAACTGTAAATTTTAAAAACGGATTTTCGGAAAATATTAGCATCCACATGAGCGCATGAATCTGTCAGTTCCTAAAAACTCAAAGAGCCAAAAATTCCAGGAAGATGTTCTTTTGTTTAATGTAAGCGTATGTCATTACATTCAATAGGGTTAATGTTAACTCTATTATGAATCAAACTTAAGTTGTATAAACCTCTGTTTTAGGAGTACACATGCAGCCTTCAAGGAAAGACAGACCCTTCTTTTGCCCCAAGACAGGGTTCATTTTCTGCATGATCTTTTCATATCAACAACACTTTTCCTAAACAACTGATAACCTGATGGACAAGTTTTGGTGAAAAGCACCTGATGAGAAAAGGTTTAATGTCCGTACTGACTACCCTAAACAAGCCCCAGTCATGACAAAACAAAAGGACCTATAACCAGAGCTTATCCTCAACATAAATATCAGTCTATACAAAGACATTTACATCAGCTTTGACTCTACTACTAATACATTTATTAGAACAATGAAAATAAAAAAGACGAAAATCGACACAATGTCTCTAGTCTGGCACCAGTCAAAAGGAGACAATTTGGCCCAGGTGGGCACAATCTGTCCATTTGCCTACGCAATGAGCTTCGGGATTCAGATCTTCTCTCTTCATCCCCTCAATGGTCTTTGTCTCCATTGTTAGGCCTTTGGAAAACAAGTCAAACCACTTGCAGTCAATTATCAGCCAAGGTGTCTGACCACCATCATTATAAGCGATCCCAGAAGGCTTAGAATGCTCTGGAAGTGAATTAACACTGAACAAAACCTCCCATTCAGCAAAAGCTAAAGAAGTTTTAAATAATAATAGAGGAAATATCGCAAAAACGAGACGCCCGCATTCACAGATAGTGTTGAATCCACCCGGTTTCGCTCTACTCGCTATCATATGGCCATTCCTTTACTGTGCTACAGCTTTGCAAGTGTGGTGCTTCCAATACCTTTTTTGTAGCGAGGTTAATTACTGGCGAGGCATGAGAAAATTACATTCTCAAAATAAAGTATTATGATTGGCTCTCTCCGCTGGCTATTTTAAGTCGTGCATGCTTTTTCATGCAAGATTGCTAGGAAACCAGATTTGCAGACTTGTCCAATATCAAGTAACCTCATTTATAGTCCCTATTAAACGCATCATTCCGACATGCAAATTGTCTTACTTTCTATCCCCAAAACACCATTTCATGCCACAAAGATTAAGTTACTCCAACAAATACAGTGTTTAACATGCTTATTTAAGAAAAAACTGTAGTGGCTTTGTGCCTTGCTTTTTTGTTCTCGTATCGTGTTACTTTAATGCAAATTAATCTAGAAACATGACATTTTAAGGTGGAAAGGGACCCTCCCTGTTTTAAGCCTGAAGCACTGCTGTTAATTGCTAATGTCACAATATGGTTAGTTATAAGTTAGTTTTCAAACTACCCTACCTCGCTCACTATTAGGTGTGTGACAGTAGGTCTACTTATGTATTTTGACTCTAGAAGTATCTGAGCGATTTTACTTTGTCAAAAGTTACTTCATCACATTATATAGCATATTTTATGCGTTTTACTCCACTATATTTCACAAATAATTTTATGAGTTTGAACACGCTAAGTATAATAAAAATCTAGTAAAATGTAATGTAAAAAGGATGATATTAGCTTATTAATTGATTTTTTTATTATTTTTTGCCAGATAGTACAATTCAAAGAGACAGGAAATGATGGGATGAGAGAGAGGGGTACAGTAGCCAGAAAAGGATCACGAGCCGGGATTTAAACTCGGGTCGCCCACTGTACTTTTTGCACAGGATCACTGGCGCAAAGATAAAGTTATTTTTCTCTAAAATATATAGTTTTTTGTTAGATACACTATTCATAAATAATACACTATACATAAATAGATACACTTATACACTCACCTAAAGGATTATTAGGAACACCTGTTCAATTTCTCATTAATGCAATTATGGTGGTGGTGTAATGGTGTGGGGGATGTTTTCTTTGCACACTTTAGGCCCCTTAGTGCCAATTGGGCATCGTTTAAATGCCACAGCCTACCTGAGCATTGTTTCTGACCATGTCCATCCCTTTATGACCACCATGTACCCATCCTCTGATGGCTACTTCCAGCAGGATAATGCACCATGTCACAAAGCTCGAATCAATTGGTTTCTTGAACATGACAATGAGTTCAATGCACTAAAATGGCCCCCACAGTCACCAGATCTCAACCCAATAGAGCATCTTTGGGATGTGGTGGAACGGGAGCTTCGTGAATCCAGCAAATCTCCATCAACCGCAAGATGCTATCCTATCAATATGGGCCAACATTTCTAAAGAATGCTTTCAGCACCTTGTTGAATCAATGCCACGTAGAATTAAGGCAGTTCTGAAGGCGAAAGGGGGTCAAAAACAGTATTTGTATGGTGTTCCTAATAATCCTTTAGGTGAGTGTATGTACTTGAGAGTAAAAATACTTAGTACTGTCCACATCTGGCAGTATTCGATTGAGAAATATTGTAGAAAACAGTGATCCTAGTTTGTGTCCAAACAGGTTAGGCCCGATTCACATTTCGCATATAAAACCATGTGGAAAACGTGAGCCGCGCCACTTTCTCTCTTTAAATGATCCGCGGTGAGCGTGCTGCACTCCGAAAGGGTGAACTATTTTCATCTCGACGCGACGCCGATTCGATCCGAAATAACTAATATGCGTGTGGAAAAGACGCAAAATGTGAATCGGGCCTTATGCTGTCTTCATCTCACTTCCGGTTTCTTTCTGACACACTCGAAAATTCCACAAGTGTCTAATCTTGTACACACTAACACACACACACACACACACACACACACATACACAAACATGCAACATTACTCACAGTGTTTAGAAACACACAACGTTCTATTTAAATAACTAATTTAATTAGGAACTCAAATCCACAACCTTTTGCGCTACCAATGCAATGCTCTTTCACACTGGAACACTTCTTTATTTCATCTCATTGATGTCTAGAAGAAATAATTGTACTACAGTGCTTTGTGACTGCGGTACTGTACAATGCTTTGTAGCAATGCAACACGAGCCATGGATGAGTAGTGTGTGGCTACAAGAAGATGGTGGGGGGTGAAAAAAAAACATCTGACAGCCCCATTTGCTTAAGACCACCCTCACGAACGGTCCCCATTAGCTACTGTTTAACACTCGGGGTGACACCTCATCTTCTTTACCTCCTGGAGAGTGTCATGATGACCACACCAGCCCAGACATTTCTCATAATGGCCTTTGGTGTTTGGGAACCTGACTTTCAAACAAACCTGTTCCTAACAACCTTAATGATAAGGTCTTATTAATTGGTGTGAAAAGTAACACTGCGTTGAGACGGCAACTACACATGGATCTTGTATAAAGCAATATAAACAGTGAGCAAAATATTTATTTCATCCCCTGTTGATTTTGTAAGTTTGCCTGCCTGGTACATGGGCCCGTCCCTCAGCCCCTCAATGTGGTGAAGTCATCCTGTACCCGAAGCAGAGAAAAAGCCTTAAAGCATAATGTTTCCAACACTGTGCTTCTCTGTAGGAATGGTGTTCTTGGGGTCCAAGTCAACATTTCTCTCCCTCCAAAAACATGAGTCAATTTTGGTCTTACGGCACTTTCTCCAAAGCCTTTTCTGAATCATTTTGATGTTCATTGTCAAACTTCAGATGAGCCAGACGGGCCTTCTTGGGCAGGAGGACCTTGCGGGTGCTTCAGGATTTCAATCTATTGCGGCATAGGGTATTATCAATGGTTTGCTTGCTAACTGTGGTCCCAATTGTCTTGAAATCATAAACAAGCTTCTTCCGTGTAGTTCTAGGCTGATCTTTAACCATTCTCGTGATCATCTTTTCCCCATTGGGGAAATCTTGCAGGGATCTCCAGACCAAAGGCAATGGATAGTTATTTTGTATTTCTTCTATTTCCAAATAATCACACCAACAGTTGTCTCCTTCTCACCAACCTTCTGTCCGTTGCCTATTCAAGGTTTGTTTCAGGTTTCCCGTCTTGTCCCTGACATATTTTGAAACGTATTTGGACTTGGACCATGGTGGTGGAGAGGTTTAAATGGAAGATACAGATTTTGTTGGCAGGCATCTTTTATATACACAACAAGCTGATTTAGGAGTACTTTCTTGAAGAGCAGGCTTAAAGGTTTTTGTATGTGTCCAGATGAGTCCCCAACAACATGTTCAAATGCATCAACAGTAAAAAAAACTATGCTATTTTCTCAAAATATGCTTTTAGAATCTATCCAATTCTCAAAGATCCCAAAACGATTCCTCCGAAGCTGTTCAAATTTTTCTAAAAACTAAAACATAAAACTAAACTTTAATGTGAGACCATAATGTGAGACACGTTAGCAAAGTGCTAGCATGACTAAACGATAAAGGGATACAGTTTGTACAATACTATGACACGTAGAACGACAACAGTTTTATTTACAGTCAACAGTCAAATTTAACCACTGATCCTTCACATCGTCATCCTTTGGCAGCGAAAACAAAGCACATTTGCGTTCACAGCAAAGTCTCCTCAATATGTTGTATACGCAATAATACATGAAGTGCTAGTGGGCAGGTCAGAGTGTTCCTGTTTCGTGGGAGGGTGGGGATTATGCTGATGCGTTACACTGTGACGTATCGATGTAACACTCAAAAGTTTTGAAAGCCTAACGATTTGTTTGGGCGGTTCGGAGTCGACTCCTTAATTTGGAAGCCAATATCTTAATTCATCATGGACTTTTGGATTAACAACTTTGTAGATCATTAAAATTGAAGGAAAGCTACATTACACACTGCAATGTCGGCAATTTTACGAGATTCATGAAACCTGCTCTTTACAGTGACAGCACAAATCTGTGGTCCATATAGGCACATAACCAATTTGTGGAGCCAGAATTATTATTATTTCTCATATATAATTTTTCAAGGTTTTATACATCGTTTGCAAATAATGGAGGATGCTTTGAAGTGTTTTGTTATTATTTTGGGTGCTGGGCGATATCCATAAGTTACCGGGAGTCTCCCATTTGTTTATTTATCATGGAAACTCTTGTAACATTTTAGATCTTTTTATCCGGTTTGGGATCACTGGTCTCCACAAAATAATTAAGTAAAGATCCTTTATACAAGTTTAAGTGGGTTGAACATGATAAGATTAAGTTGAATTCACTCAATAATTTGTGCATTTAGAATTCCAAGTTTGTTTCTATAATAAATGAATAAAATTATAATGGTTAAAAAAACAAGATCACTTGTTTTAAGTAATGTTTACTCAAATCACTTTATGAAATCTACTAGGACACAGAATCATTTTTTACAGTGTAGCTTATAGTAAACTCCTCATTTACTGTATAACGGCAACATGACATATCCTTTCTGTGTAAACTAGCCTGGTAAAATAGCAAAACTATATGGTTTATTTTTAGCAACTTCATTTTACAATCAACTGCACACATCTCACAAAGTCAAACATTAACTTTTTTTACTTTTTTATCCCACCCTGGAATAAAAAATAGCTCTCTAGTTCTTGGAATCATAGTCCATTTCAGAACCATTAAATTGCAGTAAGTAATTTGGATCACAGGTTTTCGTTTGTACTTCAGCCTGTTGCATATAAATGACCTCTCAGAG
Source organism: Triplophysa bombifrons (assembly GCA_029783895.1). NCBI lineage: Eukaryota > Metazoa > Chordata > Actinopteri > Cypriniformes > Nemacheilidae > Triplophysa > Triplophysa bombifrons. The sequence goes on from CM056448.1 coordinate 37,478,599, forward strand.
TTCTGAAATAAAAGACTCTGTAAAGTAAAGGTTGAGGGAACAATCTGTGTGATAGAAGAATATCTCCCCATCTCCAATATACTCTTCTGAAAAGCACTTAAACCTATAGGTTGCTCAAGGGGCATGTCCTCTCATTAATATGGGCTACTGTAAGTCTCTCTAGATAAAAAGGTCTGCCAACTGCTAACTGGATAGGAGAGAAAAGGCCTGTATTGATTGTCAAAGCATCCACAGATCCACACTGGCTATCACCGCTCAACACAAGGGCAGTTCATTAGTTAAATCTGCTACAAGTTGACCCCCAAAGAGCACTTTGGGAAAGGACGGTGAAGGAGGATGTGTTTCAGTGCAGGACGCTGCTTTCTGTGCCGGGGGAAGGTCGGCAATCTGTGTAGTAATCCAGTGCCGCTGCTCATGATTGGCACGTGAATGGACTATCCCTTCATTGATAAAGAGGCAATAAGTGAACACAATGGTGAAAGTCAATACACACAACAAATGTCACATGGACAGTGTGAGACAGATAATCACAAAAGGAAAGAATGGATTAGACTGGCATAAGACTTTAAACACTATATGCCCAATATGACTCGTTTTGATTTACTAACAGTAACAGTATATTTTTATACTTGATTGAACAAAATTGGAATTGTTTGATTTTGGTTTGGTTTGTGACACCCTGTGTCGCTGATTTTCTTTTGATTTACATTTTACAGTTGGTAAATTTGTGTGTACTAGAAAGTCATGGCCAAAATAAAAATGCGAAGCAAAATATTAAGATGAATCATGTTTGTTTTACATTGCACATTTGCCCCAAACACATTTCTCATTACTCTAATACATAAAATATAAAAGAAAAACAAAAGTGGAGCTTGATTCTTGCTTTTTAATAAATGACATTTTTGCACTATTCACAATTTCCGCACACATTCATATTGAATTGCCACAAAATGTTTTAGATATGCAAGATCAGAAAGACTAAGCTGTCTTTGTAAAATATAACAGAATCTAATTAAAAATATGAATTATCACACTTCATATAACACTGAACATATACAGATATATCAAAAATAATAATAATGACGATATTAATATATGAGGCTACAGATGATTAATAGATATAGATTTACTATTCTAATGATATCTCATAAATGGAGTCAAGAGTATGTTTATAATATTGTAAAGATAACAAGTCACCCCTACATTGCATACAGTCATTGTGTTGACAGCACTGCAGTTGCCAACAGCCCAACATTTTTTCACATTTTATTGCATTAGTGTTTTTCAACAACGGACATGCAAACAAATAATTGTGAAAAAGCTTGTAAACCCATCATTCACTTTTATCACTGTTGCTTATCTAAATCTGTGCGTTGAACAAAATTAAAGTGGCACACTCTTTAATGTTCTTTAAACAAAACATAATCCCCAAAAAGCAATATAAGGGTGCGCTGAACATTCTGGCTGTGTGAGAGTCAAATGAAAAGTCATATCAAAATCTAGACTGCTTTCATTGCAGGTGCATCAGCATGCATCTGAAACCTGCTTTGATATTGGATATGCGTGTAGTCTCTGAATAGCGCTTTGTAGACATTAAAGTATAGAGAAAATAAAGATTTCAGAATTTTGCTTTGTTCGATGCGATACACTAAACATACTTGTAACCCTCTCCGTGTCTCTCAAAAATGCAGGATTTGACAAAGCCCCAGTGTGATTTCAGTGCTCCGGCCCCATTCCAAACCTGTCCCGATCACCGCCGCCAAACATTAGACGACGTGTGTGACAATTGGCCAGACTGGAGCGGCTCTGTTTTGAAGACTTGGTAAGTGTTTAAAAATCTCAAATGTGTTGACAACTCTGCAGGACGCCAGCAGCTGAAGATCCCAGAAAGACCTTGTATTGATACATAGCTTGCATAGATTTATTGAGGTTGCAGGACTCATGTATGGATATGCAGTAGCTATACACATAGATTTACCAAGATCCTATATGTTTCAGATACTTTCAACACTATATTACAGTAGACGTCTTGATCTTCCACTAGGCTCAATTCTTACAAGGGAAGGAAGTGTAAATCGCTAATTACACAAAGTGCGAAGTCTTCTGAGGAAAGCCCTGCTCTCACACACACACATGTCCAGAGGTTAAAGGATGAGGGTCTATTGACCTGTGACACATTCCATGACCTCCATGTTTCACCTTGATCTCTTCAGCTGTTGTGTCACAGCTCTTGTGTTTGCTGTCATGTTGATTACTGTTCACTAACATTTAGAAGTTCAGGATAGTGACAAATCCTCTAGCACACAACTACTACACTGCAAAAAATGACTTTCTCATTTAGTCTTTTTTTCTTGTTTTCCAGTTAAAATGTCTACAAATTCTTGAATCAAGATACATTTTCTCGATGAGAAAAATATGAAATTTCAGTGAATGTTTGCTTAAAACAAGCAAAAAAATCTGCCAATGGGGTAAAAAAAATAATCTTGAATTAAGGTTGACATTTTTCTTAGTCATTCAATTCAAGATTATCTTTCTTATCCCATTGGCAGATTTTTTTGCTTGTTTTAAGCAAACATCCACTGAAATTTCATATTTTTACTAAAAAGAAGACTTATTTTCTTAGGTCAGTATGCTCATCAAGAAAATGCTTCTTGATTCAAGAATGTTTAGACAGTTTTACTTGAAAACAAGAAAGTCATTTTTTGCAGTGTAAGTGTTATGTGTACAGATTGTGTATTCGGTAACAACATAACATAACATATTTACTAGATTTTAATAATCAGATAGGATTTAAAACAGTGGATAAATAACTATTTTAATAAAATTACTATTTTATGATACACTGTTAAAAATAGCTACAAAAGGTTCCTCATAGAGATGCAATAAAATAACAATTTTTGGTTCCTCAAAAAAACGTTCTGTCAAAGGTTTCTAAAAGAACCATTTCTCTCTTACCTTTTCATAATCTTTCATAATCTTTTCCACAACAAAGAAACAGAAAGGTTCTTAAAATGTTAACATTTCTTTATAGAACCACAAAGCCCTAAATGCTGTTGCACCTTTATTTTTTAATGGATTAATGATTTTTTTAGATGAGACATTCTTTCTATCTTTCGTATTCCATTAATGGCACATTTTTCACACAAATATGTTCACGTAGTGCACAAGTGGACCGAAACCTTGTGCAGAATATTATTATTATTTGATGTGATCCACAAGCAAAATAAAAGCATACAGTATAAGTTTCAGGCAACATGAGTAGATGGTTACAGAATTAGTTTTTAAGAGCAGATACGGAAGAACCAGTTAAATGACACTGAACAAACTGTTCTTCATCATCAAATATTTTTTCGTTGCAATAAAATTCACTTGGCTCAAACATCTAAAATGGACGTGCGAGGGGACTTCAAACCGAGACAAAGGAAATCTGAACTGAACAGAATAAAGCTTTTAGGAGATGTGGTGTGCCTCGGGAATTCAGATAACCACAACAGGATGATGTTCAAGACAGGACAGGTGCCATTACTGAAGAGCACAGATTTCACATGAGCAAGGACACAATAAAAGAGAGTGGGTCGTGTTTACTTGTGTCATGTCGTATACACGTCAAAAGCATTAATCTTGATTAACCCAAAACAAATGCAAACAAATGTTCATATTTTGAGATGAGAATCATTGTTTGTACATGATATCATTGCACTAAGCATCCTAGTTTTTTGCATATTCACTAAAGACCTTTTTATAGATTATTTTCCTTGTAAATTTTTGCAAAAACCTGCTAATACGCTTGGGCTGCGTTTAGGCGCACACCTCTCACAAGGGAGTATTGTGCGAACTGTTTACAAGCCAGACCTCACAAACCTCAAATATACGTCAGACAAAACACCGGCACTACCGTAAAAAACGCAGACGCAAACAACTCGGCTCCATCTGGGAGCAAGAAGAGCGCCGGACAGAAGCTCAATCTGTGAAGGGAAAAAACGCTCTAATCCCCAGTTTGCTGAAACTTCGGATATCCTAGAAATAGATTAGAAGCAGGGGCAGCGAGCTTTAATAAGACAGCCCGTTTTTTCTCCAAAAGTCATGAACCAGCGTAATGTGCAAAGCCACCAACTCCTACAATTATCCCTTCCCATATACTGCCATGATTCAATAAACACTAAATTGTCGTGTTGTTGACATACCAACAGGGGCTCCGTTTACAAATGCACACATCAGAGTCAAGCAATGCCTCCATCATACGCTGCAAATCCAATGAGTACCGATGATATCGACAGCTTTATATTGAGTAACAGTAAAACGCATCATTTGATGAGGATTAGAAAACCAACACAGGGTGAGATTGTACCCAGACGTTTAGTCTATATTTGGCCCCTTCTCAATAAGTTTTTGACAATGCATTTACATTTAGTCATTTAGCAGACGCTTTTATCCAAAGCGACTTGCAAATGAGGTAAACAATAGAAGCAATTAGTACAACACAAGGACACCAAATGCGTAAGTGCAAAACCAACACAGGGTGAAATCGTTACCCTATATCTGTCTACTTCTCAATATGTATTCGGCAATGGTCTTTCTCAATACATAATCAATCACTGAGAATATTTATATTTTTTCTATTCAATATGAATTGGATGCACAGTGTGTAGTAACGAAGTTATAAAAACTATAAGCCTTTTGTTTTTTAATCAAAACACAAGTTTTGTTACGAAATCTATTAAGCCAATAAAACATTATGGAAATTCGTAACTATTTAACGAGGTGGCTAATGTGTTCTCTTTATACGTTTTAGTACACTCTATACCATCTTCCCTATACAAGCTTTTTAAAAAATCTTACATTTTTGTACATCATATGAATTCATATGGAATTGGCGCCTCATAAAGCATAATGAAATATACGTTTCTTTTTTTATTCTAAATAAACTACATTTTATATTTTGGTTGACTTCGGTGCAATCGATTCCTTTAATATTTGCTGGACTTGCAGTGCGTTATGGGATTGAATATTAAACAAAGGGGCATATTTACTGAACATCGCAAAATTCATAAAAAGCGCATATGGAAATGGATTTTTTTGCGGGTGATTTACTAACAAGGTGCACATTAAAAAAAACAAAGGCACAATATTTCATTCCCATAATGACCAAAGTAAACAACCAAGAGTGCCACAAATTAGCACAGGGTTTAGGATGTTTAGGCGATAAATAAAGCCGCAAATACCTGTACAATGACGAGCGCAAACCTTAGTATATCGCGTTGAGTGATTCATTTATATTCTCTCCTCCCATAGAGTTTGCGTCTGAAGAGGATACTCCTACAAATGCATACGCAATGAGGTCATTCGCAAAAAAAAAGGCTTTTCAGTGCTAATTTTCAGTGCTTGTCTTTAGTAAATCCCAACAGTACGCCGAAAGAGACGTTTGCGCTGCTGCAAGCTGTTAGTAAATCTGGCCCTTAATCTATTCCAGTGCTTTAAAATGCTGCCTCTGCAGGCGGCTCAGTTAATTTCGGCACAGACCAAACATGATAGCTACATGCTACAAGTAAGAAAAGATTTGTAGGCTACTGAGTTTAAGACAAATCCCTGTCTCTTTTGACAAGCCGTTCCTCTTTTAGGGATTTTCATCTTCATCTTAATTGAACAGGATAATGGTTTCACCGATAACAGAATCAACGACGCCGCCTCTGCTTATCAGTTAAATCCTCGGATTTGTGTCACCTTATAAGAATCCTAAGCAAATTAATTATGTTGATCTGAAGGTTGCAAAAGTGGACAAGGATTGTGTCCGAATATATAAGTAAAATAGCATGATGTCGTTTCAATTTGTGACTGTAAAAGGACATTCAAAAACAAAAGGAGACCATAAGTTATTGATCAGATCTTGAAATGTGGGCGTGACACAACAGAACGAGCCAGGCGGTCGGAGGGGAGGTGTTTAGAAAAATAAAGGTGTGATGATGTAAGCTTAAATGAAAAGTTGTTTCGGAAGAGGAGAACATCATTATCATTATTTCAATGACAGATAATGAAGACACACATACTTGTATTGACAAATCATCATGTGAGTAGAGACAATAAATAAGTAAAACATTCCATTTGACTAAGTATATCACATTATTTCGAGTATTCACACTTTTTTGATATGCTTAAGGAACCGGGTTGTAATTTACATGACAGGCTGCTATATGAAGCTGCTAATGTTTTTGAATATGTGTGTGTTTTATTGAATTTGTTTGCAATCTTTTTACAAAACTAATTTGTAAGTTACACGTTGTGCTCCACAGCACAAGTTCAATTCAGGATAAGCCTGACAATATCTGACAACTGGAGCAGTAAACAATCCAATCCCCCCGTTCTGTTTTTGTCTGCCCCCCTTAAAGAGAGCCTAACACACTTAAAAAAGATATCCATGCTTTCACACGCAGACACGTGAGGATATTGTGCGTTAAAACCTCATAACTGTAAATAAATAATTCTCCCAAATCTATAATTATTTAAAGGAACAGTCGCCCAATAATATACTTTCTTATACATACTTACCAACCCTCAGATCTGTATACATTTCTTTTTTCTGATGAGCACAGAGAAAGATATTTGGAAGAATGCTTGTAACCAAACAGTTCTCAGCCACCATTGACTACCATAGTAGGAAAAAATATTTGTAAATGTTGAACACAAAAGAAGATATTTTGAGGAATGTAGGAAAGCAAACAGTCACTTTTGACAATCAGTGTATTTTTTCCTACTATGGGAGTCAATGGTGGCCAAAAAAACTAAAACAGTAACCCTCTCTCTTTCTCTCAACAGTTATTGGTCTAGCTTTTGTTGAAACTATTAATTTTGTATTGACACCTAATGTATTATTGCTCCTGAATGACATATCGCTTACTGCTCCCTAAAAGCTTTGTAAGTCGCATTGGATAAAAGCACCCGCTTAATGATTTAATGTAAATGTAAACTATTTGGTTACAAGCATTCTTCCAAATATCTTTCTCTGTGTTCATCAGATCAAAGTAATTTATACAGGTTTGGAACAACTCAAGGTTGAGTAAATGATGACAGAATTTGTATTTTTGGGTGAAGCGTCCCTTTAAGCTACTCTTGCATATTTATTTGATAGCTTTATACTTTATTTGGACAAGATAAACAGTCACATGTACCTTAGCTTCATGTGACATCCATTCCTAACCTCTCAGGCATGTTGTGGTAATGCCAAAATAGGTTCTACAAATGCCCTACAGACACCGCCAAGGACTTAATCAACCTCACAAGTATATCTTGGCAAGAGCCCAGGTAGTTTAGAACCCTTCTATAATTATACAGACTCACACTGATAACCATTACCCACTTTTCAAATCAGAGTACTGTAATGTTTTTGCATTCCGTTATTCCTCTTTCCTCCTTCAAAGATAGAACAGCTATCAAGCTCAGTATAATGGCAGTATGGTGTACTTTTCCACTGAGCGGTCTGATTTTCCATTGACTGGTTTTATATCGAGTTTCCTCCCGGTGTGAATAGGACTGCAGAAAAAACATTGACAAAGAGGTGAGGAGGGCGAGCAAATTTGATTCTATATTTTGTTTCATCTTTAGAGACAAAGAGTGTACTTTTAAAATTTCATTTTTTGTTTAAAATTTAATTTGTTAATACCTAAGAGTTTGGTGATTCTAGCAAGAAATCTGAAATAAAATTTGAACTTGAACTTTTCAAAAGACAGCCTCATAAAGAGCACAAACAGCGAACACGTCGACGCCAACGCTCAAAAATGTAAGTTATTCTTAGGCGTTGTCATTGCCTTGAGCTTAATGACTTTTTAATTGGGCGAGTCGTGCCAGTCTCACTATCCATGCAGTGCCAATGGATGTACTATTGACTCTCTGAGATAATAATGCAAAGGTTGATTCCACAGTCGAGTACAAAGGACGTTTCACTACACCCTCATAAATAAACCCGCTTTAACCAGACTAAGCTGATTTGCTGGTTTGTCAACCTTGTCCTCCTGGTCTGTTGGCTAGACTTTTAGAATATTTACTGCAGTGGCAATCCACGACTCCCCTTTAGGGGAAGCAGAAATAGAAGCTCGGCAAAACATGTTTTTAGCCCTCATGTGTGTGGCGTGTAAAATCAAAATACGTGCCTGCTGCAGAAGCGTCAAGAGTGTTTTTAATAAAAGAGACGCTTGCGTTTGCTAGATACTCGCTTAGTCTCATGTGTATTCAGAGTTAACTGTTAACACAGTGTCTTCTGAACGTGAGTGTCTCTTTTATCATAAACCCTTTCGACGCGTTTAAAGCAGGCACGTATTTTGACGTGATGCACATAGGTTCAAGTGAAGCGCTGAACACGTATTTATAATTCCTGCTTCCCCTGAAGAGGAGCCCCCGATCGCCACTGATTTACTGCTAACCAGATTCAGAGGCCATATATTATGCTCACCAATTGTTGGGTAAAATATGGATGAACCCAACCATTGGTTTAAATAACATTTGCTTTAAGAATTTAAGCCGACCAGGGGTTAAACCAAACCTAGCACACCTTAATTTTAACCCAACGGTTGGGTTTGTTCATATTTTTCCCACCTATGTGTCAAAACACTGAAAAGAAACTATTCTGTGTTTTTGTGTGTCCAAACCGTTTTCTCTCTCACAGCTTGACCTCTAGCATAATTCTAACTCCCTCCCTCGTTGATGTCACATGTAGCGCTCTCGGAAGGGTATAGGGTGTCATCGGGAACACATCCAAAGCAGTCAGTCACAAGACAGGGTAGAGCATAGCTCTGGTGCCGGCTGCCTGACCTGACAATCTAAGCCTTGCTTCCATTACGTTAGCACTAGCACTTGAGCTCACATGCGTATGTACTACATCCCTCTCTCATCTGGAATCTTAACTGAAGTAAAGTGGCCATATATAGCTTTCCATTTCACAGATTATGTTGGTTATTTGGATTCAGACGCCCAACTGTGTTCTCCGGGACTTGCTTAATGTAAAGATGTAACTAAAGTGTCTCATTGATGTGAGGCCTGGGAATGGTGCTATCAACTGAATAGAAAACGAAATAACACTGTTCATTTGTTTTGTTTGCTGTGTTTGTGTGTGTGTGTGTGTGTGTGTGTGTCAACAACAGAATTAATACATTTTAAAAAGTATCTTAATAAAGAAGAGCAAAGTGAGGTCTACAGCAAAGAACACACACTCAATCTTTATAAGCAAGATAATGCTCCCGTTCTTCTCTCGCATCTCTCTCTCTCTCTCTCTCTCTCTCTCTCTCTCTCGCAGAGTCGGGTCCAGAATCCTAACCCAGTCTGCTGGGCCCTTAAGTGGCTTTGCGATATCAGAATTGATAGCACCAAAGCCTTAATAGCTATTTCTCTGTAATCTTTCCTATGAAAGGCTAAACTATAGGCTATGGATTAGTTTTGGGGGAAAAGTGTGGCAAAAAGAAGGAGGGAGGGTTCTCAATCAGAATTAGACATCTAGAAGTGACAAAGCTCTTTATGGGCTGAGGAGATAATCTTTGATTGAGCACCAAGATGGGACAAACGGAAAAAGAAACTTTGAGGGGCGCCAACTCGAAAAACAAACAAGCCAACCGAAAAGAAGACCATTAGAAATGCTTTTAGACTGGAGCATAGAAAGTGCCAGCTCAGCTGAAAAGTTTTGAGGCCTGGTCTTTACAAACTCATCATACAAACTCAAGACAATTTGTTCTTGGTCTTTTTTTATGCTCGCAACTCTTAAAAAGTACACTAACATCAGAGCGGAGAATTCGTGGAAAGGCTTGATATCTGGGACAAGAGCTTTGCAGACCCAGAATCAGGACATATCACATTGACAGAAACTGAATATATAAAACATGTCGGGCTTCGAAGCTTCCCATGACTCATCTAGATCTATTCTGATGTAATCTCAACAGATGCCACACTGCGTTTAATTCATTAATGAGGCTTTTCTGTGCCTGGAAATGTCTAGACGTGTTACCATTGCGTGTGCGAGTCAATAGCGTCTGGGTGTATTAGGCTCTTGCTAACATTAGCAACTTTCGAAAAATGTTACTTCACCGTTTGTCTTATTTTGCATCTAATGACTGTCCCGACTTTCAGTGGACTAAAGGCTAAGTTATTAATATCAAACCTCTTTTAGTTTTGCCTTCTTAGGAGTGTGAAGTTTTAATAAGGCAGAGGTGGAATAACACCTAAATCTGTGGCGTTGCACTTTTTCACCGAGCAATTACTTTTTAATACAACAAAGAGAAAGAAAGGGAAAAAGTGCTTAGATTTCAAACCAGAATCGACCTTATGAATTAGCATTTGCAGTACTGTTCATTGTTCATCAGTCTGAAAAAAAAATACGTCTTGCGCCTGATATGCAAAAGAAATGACAAAAAGAAAACAATCATTTTATTTCAAACGGAAGAGTCCGTTTTCCTTCTCATTCAATGTCAATCTAATTGAATGGACAACACTGAACGTTTTTTTGTTCAAAAATAAGCATTTGTTAAGCTCGAACTTTCAGGCTTTTGGTACGTTTCCTTCTGACTATTTATTAAAACTCAAAAGCAAAATTCGTGTCAAGCACATTAACATATACCCACTCACATTCACAATATTAAATGCAAATCAGAACTTTGGTGAGCCCACTTATGGTGAAGTAAAGAGAAAGTTGGATAGCATTCCTAAATTTCTAAAGACCTAACATTATTTCAGTTTATAAATGATGCATGTTTATATTTCTTTTTAACAATCATTTCCTTCTGACCTTAACAAGATGGGGAAGCGCTGCCTATTGGGCCTGATAGAAAACCCACCACCTGAAGACAGCGTTAATATTCCTAAAGGGATAGTTCACCCAAAAATGAAAATTCTGTCACAATTGACACATTTCAAACTTGTATGACTTTCTTTTGCAAAACACAAAGAAAAGATATTTGGAAGAATTCGCTTCTACTGTATGGACACAAAACCTTTGCACGTCAATGGGTACCATCACTGTTCGGTTACTTACATTCTTCAAAATATCTTCGGAAGAAAGAAAGCCACACATGTTTGAAATAAAAAAGGAAGAGTAGGTAATGGCAGAATTTTATTTTTGTGTAATTATCCCTCTGTAGACGCGAAGAGTCTTCTTATAGATTGAGTAGTAAAATGTCAAAAAGAGTGGAAAATGATCATATTTGCACAAAGCCTTTAAAATGAATTGTTAATTCTATGTAAAAAAACCCAATATCAATAAATGTAGAATCTTTAATGGTATGCATTTTCTTATGCAGATGTTTTTAACTTCAAAGAAACTACATACATTTTCTTATGAACTCACCATCTAGAGATTCAGTGTCCATGGTATTGAAGGTTACACATTTACAATTGAAATAAGAAATCCCCCATCTTCAGGCTCCATCATTAGATCTTGTGTATTTATCGTCGACATTTGACCTCTGGGACCTCTGCTGGCTTATTGATTAACAGACTAGGAAGAGCTCATCTGAGAACCCCCCATCCAGATGAAGTGGACACCACCACTGGGACAATTACAGTCAATATAAATTATATATTTCCAAGGCCATAGGTTAGATGAAAATATTTGACATAACAGAAAAAACATGATACTTTGATATATACCATGCTCCCAAATGATTAACATACACTGTAATGTAGGTGTAAGAACACAATCACATTAGCATTGTCTAAGACCCTATCCACACTAATGTGTTTTCCTTTAAAATTCAAATTTCCTTTGAATTTTTCTCTCCGTTTTGGCCTTTCATCCACACTGAGATGGCGTTTTTGTCATCGAAAACGGAGCTTTTCCAAAACACACTAAGAAGTGGATACATTTGAAAAACGGCATTTTCACGTTGTAGTGTGGATGAGGAAAACGGAGGGGTTTAAAAACAATGACATGTTTTTATTTATGTCACGTAGTTGTTTCGGCTGCTCTCCTGTTTGACAGCATTAATGTCAGTTCATGCATACTTTAGATTGCATAATATCCCAAATATTTAATTACTTGCAGTTATTGTTTGTCAGCGGAGCTTGGGTTAAGTTTCAATTTCTCTTTTGTAGCTTCATAGTCTATACTAACGAATATCAGTGCAGTAGTATTTCAAGGGTACTATTTCAGAGCCACTTGACACTAAATTGGCCCACTTTTGGATTTAATATACTAATATTAATGCAACAGCAGAATATTTTAAAGAATTTTAAAACCAATTGGAACTGAGTCAGCCCACCTTTGGTTTATTAAAGAGTACTTTTGAGTATACCTTAAATGTAGTCAACTTTGGGTAAACTAAATATCATTCATTTTATGGCAATTATACTAACTTAAAGACAAAACTTATAGGAAGACCGATAGTGTTTATATGTATTTCTTAGATGTACATAAAAAGTAGATTGAAAGTATACTTATTTTTAGTTTAGTTTTGTTGTATACTAATAGCACACTTGAATACACTTATTTTTTTGTAAGGGTAACAATAACAAGTAGCAAATTGTGATGGGAGTCTTCAAACACCGCAGGTCTGTACATTGAGGCTAGTACCTTGCTGGTCTGAGCCACCCTTTGGCTATTGGTACGACTGATGTTTTTTTTATTACATTATGATTGGCATGATTTAAGATGCCAAAGCCCTGCTAAGAGGCCTCACAGCTGCGGTCTTTCCCCGCGGTGTGCCCAAATGTGTGTTTAGTGGTCCCGCAAGGCAATCTGAGTTATAGATATAAGGAAGCAAAAAATAGGTCTTGCCAACATATGGGAATAAATATTGGGCTGGACCGCTTATGGCAATTAGGAAAACGTGTCAGATGAAAGAGCGGTTACAAATTGAGCCTGAGGGAGGATAAGAGTTCATGTACTGTACATACAATATTTTTTCTATTCGGGTATCACTTTGGATATCAACATAAGTGATTAGTAGTAAGACTTTTGCATTCCACTCTTTAAAGTGGCACGTACATGTTAATAATTAGAGTTTAATAAAAGATGGTTTTCTTAAAATTGTTTTAGAGGAAAAAATGGAAACAAAATGAATGTAGATTGTATAGGTAAAATAATCTGGATTTGGGTACATTTGATGAGAAATGTTTGAGTTCATATTGAGATCTTAAATAATATTGAATTACGATTGCAAATGAGAGAAATATCTTTTCATTCATCAATTAATTTGCTCTTCATTTAATCTCATTGATGTCTTGGAGAAATAATTGTGATATTAAATAGACCTCATCTGTGATTTTTCTTTCTTACTGGCAACACTATGCATTTTCCTTAAAGAAGTAGTTCACCTCAAAATGAAAATTCTGTCATCATTTACTTAAATTTTGGTCATTTTCAACATGTCTGACTTTTTCTCTTCTGCAAAAGACAAAAGGAGATATTTAGAAAAATGTTGGTAACCAAAATCCGTTGGTCCCCATTCACTGTATGGACACAAAACCAATACAACTCAATGGGACCGATGGTTTTCTGTTAACGACATTCTTCGAAATATCTTCTTTAGAGATCCTGCAGTCTTACAGGTTTGTAACGTCAAGAAGATGAGTAAATGAGGACACAATTTTTCATTTTAGGCAGAACTTAAAAAAAAAAACTCTGAGTCACTATTTTTATCATCTTCATTCGGTAACACGCTGTACCCGAGCCACCCAAATTCCCGTCCCCCACATGCATCTTTCCACTGCGGCTCTCACAGGACACGCAGATTCGTGGCGTAATGTTCTCTAGGTACGACGTAGACTGCAGCGTTATTGGCCCTGCACTGGCGTTGGTGAGTCAGAGAACGCAGTTGGAGACTGCTGACGCCCCATTGCGAGAACATAAGCTCGATTGCGGAGCTCGTGCGAGATCTCCCCCCACTGCTTGCAAGCGTGGGTTGCCAGATTAACAATTCAAACCTTTGTGTGCGTAATCTGCCTGCCGTGGCGCCAGCACGAAGCCGGGCATTTTTGTTTTAAATAGCAAAAACAGAGCCGAGGGGGGTAGATGTTTCGAGGAACATTATGTCTGTTTCTGGGCGCATCAGCCATCAGAGTGTGTATCGAAGCGAGCGCGTCTGTGTGATTAGTTAAGTATCTGAGTAATTGAGTTTGAGGCCGTGTAGTTTGGAGTTTGTGCGATTTGCGTATTTGCTTAAGTATATTTGTGGAACTTTATCCACCCTAGACATGATGAGAATTGCGTTGGCTTGCATTTCATTTGATTCGCGTGCGTCTGTGACTCACAAAACAACTTTCTATTTCTCCCTAGTGTTTCATTAGAGAGAACAGTGACTGATCTTTCTAACATCTCCATTGTTTCTCCTAGACATCAGTGAGATTACATGGAGAGCAAATGGAAACTTCTGATCATGTCTCATCCGTGTCTCGGATATTTATCATTTTATAAGAGATCTCAACAATGTCACAAAGCGAGCTCGGATTTGCCAAGTTAAGACTCAAAAGTCAATATTTTTGAAGATCTCAACAAGAGCTCAAACATTTCTCATCAACTTGACCCAAATCCAGATTATTTTACCACTTCATAGTTTTTAGTCTCATTTGTTTCTCAAAAGCAATTTTAGGAGAGACATCTAAGACTTAAGCGAACCTCTGAAAAATAACATATTCCTTTTGGGTGTTGTGTTGGTAAAGTTTTCTATTGCCCTCCAGCTGGCTTCTATGAAGTTTTTCTTCGAATGAGGTTACGCCGATGGGTCACACGCCTTGTCAGCATTAAAATTCTTACAGGAAAGCAGCTGAGAAAATCTTTGCAAATACATGAAGGATATAATAACATAAAGCTGTCTCTATGATTAGAGGGCGTCTCAGAGAATGGACGTGCTGTTCTTCAAACCGGCTCTGTGCTGTCAACAGCAGCTTTGGCGGAGTGGAATCAGATAAGGGGCTCGCGAGGAGGCTGCCCAGCCACATGACTGCCACTGGAAGTCAAAGTTTTTGCCCTTCAGCTGAACTTTGGCTCACTTAAAGAACCAGTGTGAGGGGCCTGATAGCTTTAATTGACAAGAAGAGAGCTTGGCTCCCAGCCTCAACTCTGGCCCACACTCTTCTGTCAGCGCGTGTATGGGATGGATAAATATGGGACGGAGATAGAATAGAGAGAAGCTGAAAGAAGGTGCATGTGAAGTTCAAAGAGTCCTTAATGTTTGCTTACTGATTAACTCCGCGATTGTGCGTGTTTGAAGAAGCGTGTGTGTAAAAGAGAGAACGAAATGATGCCTTTGGGATAAATAAGTGAACGGTCACCTGACACGACCTCGGAACATGTGACCCAAAATTCTTAGGGGTAAATGTTTGCTTAATGATTATTAGTTATTAATTAATATCTTAATTATTATTATACGTTGTGCGTCTATGTTTGTGTGTCGAAGAGAGAGACAAAACTACTACAAACACATGAAGCAGTTAAAATGAGATTGTTTTATTCAGGATAACAAAGTTTATAATTTAGCGACTTCTCTGAACCGAGTCCAAGTTGAGCTTTGTTGTAAATGATTTGCCGTTCTTCCTTTAGACCCTGACGCAATAGTACACTTCAACTATATTTTTTTCATTTTCTGCAAACAAAAATTATAAGTGGTCAGCATGCTACGGTGTTTGGGTGGTTGCCAGGGCATTACCGTGCAGTTGCTAAGGTGTTCTTTATGGTTTTTATCATATTGTTATGTGGTTGCTGATTTGGAGAAGTACAGTATAAGCTTACACCTTAGGAAAATTAAAAGTGTAAAAAAACCTTGATTTTATTAAAGAAATTCTTCAGCTATATAATATTCTGTGTACTAGCTACGAAATTCAAACATGGTTTTACAACACCAACCATCATTTAACTGTGGTATTTGCAATAAAACCACACATTTACTACTGTCTCACTACAGCCGCCATATTTTACCCATGAAATGTACAGTAAAATTATGGTTATAAAAATGTAAATCAATGCATCAAACAAAGTGAATTTTTACTATAGTAATAACCTACTTTTTCAAAGAGGTTTGTTCCAAAACCTAAGTATGAGCAATAGTAACATTCCTGCTTTCTTCAGCAAACAGCACTACAGATTTACATTTAGTAATTCAGCTGACGCTTAAATCTAAACGAGGGGAAATAATTTATAATAAAAAAGCAACTAATTGAACATTAGCATCAAAAAACAGCAACAAGTACCTGGACAATAAAAATAACATTAAAGGGGTCATATGACGCAGCTAAAACAAATATTATCATTTGTTTTAGATGTAATGCAAAGTACACGATTTAGGGTTCAAACACGCTGTATTTTCCAAATACCGTGCATGTTTGTATCTCCTCTTTGACCTCCCTCTCTGAAGAGAGCCGATTTTTAACAAAGCTCATCACTCTGAAAAGCGAGGTGTGCTATGATTGGCTATTTAACTAGTGCATAGTGATTGGTGGAATACTGCCAGCGTGTGATGGAAATGTAACGCCTCTTACCATATTTGGAATATCAGGTTCCAATCAGGTTGGGTCATGACCGAAAGGACAAGATCGCGGATACAGGCGGCCGAAATGAGCTTTCTCCGCAGGGTGGCCGGGCGATCCCTTAGAGATAGGGTGAGAAGCTCGGTCACTCGGGAGGAGCTCAGAGTAGATCCGCTGCTCCTCCACATCGAGAGGGGCCAGCTGAGGTGGCTCGGGCATCTTTTCCGGATGCCCCCTGGACGCCTTCCCGGGAAGGTGTTCCGGGCATGTCCCACCGGGAGAAGACCCCGGGGAAGACCTAGGACACGCTGGAGGGACTATGTCTCCCGGCTGGCCTGGGAACGCCTCGGTGTCCCCCCGGAAGAGCTGGAGGAAGTGTCTAGGGAGAGGGAAGTCTGGGCAGCCCTGCTTAGACTGCTGCCCCCGCGACCCGGCCCCGGATAAGCGGAAGAAGATGGATGGATGGATGGAGGTTCCAAAGCAATGGTACTGACAGCTACACCCACCTTACTTGGGTTTACATTTGGGCGATCTAAGTCAAATCACACCATGAACTGATGTAGATTTGTGTGGGTGTGGTTCCACGAGGCGTTTCAGGCAGGTCTGGGTGAGCATTCGCTTTTAGATAGAATGCATATTTTGTTTCCGACACTTTAATTTTTGCAATTTTACATTCTAATACATGCATGGTCAACTTATAACACACCAAAAGACACAGAAGAACACGTGTTTGCACCATATGACCCCTTTACATAAGTTCTTTTAACCTGTCTTTTGACATACCATTATTTTATTTTTGCAGTCTCGACTGCACATAAAACCAAAATGGCCTATGCGCGCTCCTGCGAGCGTGTTTTCGGGGGGATTATGCACAGACAAGGGGTGTCTTTAGAGGATGGTTAAGATGCGTCCCTGAGGAGAAGTGCAGAAAGCTGTGTTTGAAGGCATTAGTCTCAGCCAGACACGCACTCCAGCTTGTTATTGTCATGCAGCATTGCAGCATCCAACTAGAGAAAACAAGAAGTGCAAGAAGGTAGAAAAACAGTTCTTTTACTAGGGCGAGGGAAGCAGTGCGATAGAGAACACGAGCGACTGCATGCTACTCGAAGACGCTCGCTGCAAAAAACAATTCAAACCTCAAAGTTGTGAAAATTGTCGAGGGGGGCAATCATGAATACCTACACCCACTTGAAAAAACATGGGAGGAACAAATGAATCCACATGGTTACCTGTGTTATACACCTACATACTGTACATCTGAACGTGCATATGTATAGTAGCAAACACAACATTTAACTTTTCTGTAGTTAAATTGGTAGAGCATTGCATTAATGCAAAAGTCATGGGTTGGATTCCCAGGAAACACGCATAGTGATAAAGTGTCTGCGAAATGCATAAAATGTAAAAATGTACTTTAAATTACTTTCACACAAACACCCACACAGGTAATGGTTCAAATCATTTGTATACTTCCACAGAGCTGAAATGCTGGCCTGACTAAGCTGACAATTTCTTTTTGTGGACCTTCTGGTTGCCCTGGTGAGGGACGACATGGACACCTCATACAGAAGCTCTGGGATGAGGATATAGTTGGCCTTGCACTTAGGTGAGCATGGGTGAAAGCCTTGATCTGACATTAACACAATGTTTTTTTTTAACACTGTTATTGACAGATCTTGTTCAGTTTGTCACAGTCTCTGGTTTGCTTTTTAGAGGGGTCTTTATAGCATTATTGATTAAGAATACTCATTTGATAAAGGCTTCAATCGGACACATGATGAGTTTCATAGCCTGTTGCCATAAGAGAACCAGTTCAACATCAACCAAGAACAAAGAACTATGTACCGTATAAAAATGGTAAGCTGATCAAAACCATGAAATAACACAAAGGAAACTGTGAAGGTTCTTTTACGATAAAAACATCTGAAATGCTTTCTATTCTATCAAGCAGGTTTTAAAGCGCCACTAACACATGGGGTTTCTCATATTATTCTTGAGTACCTATAGAGTAGTATTGCATACTTCGTACCATCGAAGAGTATTTAGTTTGATCACATTTATAAAAGATAGATACAGCTGTACGATTACTTCCGAAATCATACGGTGCGTGCGGGGGGAGGGGTAGGCTGAACTAAAGCACATTGTCTACAAAACACAGACATCAGTTTCACTCACCGTATGCGGTTCATGTCCATATATCAGTTTCAAACGATCTCCAAACCCAGCGTTATATTCACCGTTTATATAACATCCATCATCCAAACGCAAATAACAAACAAACAGCTGAACTTCGCGAACATATGCTCTCTCTCTCCTGCACACAAGTGAAAGTGATGTCTGGGCATGCTCCTTCTCCTGCTTTCCATGCTGCTGCGTGGGCGTGCCGCGTTGTTTTCCAGGAGAATTGTCCAGAACGGCTCTTTGGATGTGAAAGGGATAATTCTGATATTCTGAGAAATGTTTTATGTCTCCACAATGGAAGTCAATGGGGTCCAATGTTGTTTGGTTACCAACGTTCTTCAAAATATCTTCTTGACATAAGGGTGAGTAAATGATTAAGGAATTTATCACGGGTCAGTAGTTTTCCTATTGTAACCCAACAGAATCTACTGTATCAAGCATTATGGGTCACGAGTGTCCCTTAAATATCAACACAACTCAATGATGCATCTTGCCCACGAGGCTCGGCAGCTACTTAATGAACAGGGTCTTGCCGTGTTGACATATCTGTGATGCCTGAAGGTTACGACCTTGTGAAGCCCCACGGTTAAACGGTCATTTACAATTAGATGAGATTTGTGTTTGGATAAAGAGGAAGAGATGGAAAGGAGATCATGCAAAGTCGAGGGTCTATTTAAAGAGAATGAATGTACAGTTCACTATAGCGTACGGCTGAGCTCTTTTAATAGGGTATGTTTGCTTTATTCGCTGTTGTAGCTCATTCATATGCATCACTAATGGGCTTTTTGGTCAGTGCAGACAGCGGCTCTGTGCCCTCAGGTAAGTCCTCTGACTTAGGAAATTCTCACTGTTCGACCCATTGATTTCAATCACAAGACCCAGTCCTTTGGAAAGCACTCTTCTGTGACATTGTAGGGTCCTGTTTGCACGTGAGTCCTGATGGACAAAGCTATATACTTCAATAATGCAGATTTTATTGTTTTCATTATAGGGATAATGTGTTTACCAAAACAAAAGGACAATGCAAACCAACTATACTTGTTTTTACTACATTTAAGGGAAATTATTCTTTTTGTAGCTCAGTTGGTATAGCATTGGGTTATCAGCCAAAGGTTCAGGGTTCGTTCCCTGGGGAACACACATACTGATAAAAATGTATGGATTGAATCCACAGTCACTTTGGATAAAAGCGTCTGCCAAATCCATAAATGTAAATGTTCCCTTACAGTTTTTTTTACTTTTTATTCATTCAATCTGAACAATGATACCTGATTATATTACAACATCCTGTTCTGAGAACAGCTGAATTTATCTAGTGGAAACATAGATGGCACACATACGCACACATATACACACGCGCGTACACACGCATACACAAGTGTCATTCAAGCAAAAATCAATGATACCTGTGGAGCGAGTGAATCTACAAACGAATGATAATCCAACTAGAAAAGGAAAACACGGGCGTAAACCCGGGGTCCCTAAGCCCTCAATACTGTTTAATCTCAAGCGGAGGCGTTGCTATGAAAGCAGATTCACACTGGGACAGACGTCTGTAGTTTCTCCACGTGCCCTCTATCTATACGCACACATTCCATAATACATGAGGCGCTCGCCCCAGCGCACAATTAGCAATGCTTACACTCAAGACTGGATCCCCTCACGCCTGCGCTTTCAAAACACCCCAATTGCAACGCTTCGCCCTCTTACTCTTTTATTAATCTGTTTCCTCCCTCTATCCAACATCCCGTGCTGATAGAATAGAGAGGAGGATGATAAGGGTGGAGGCTGAGGTGCGCCGGCGTTAAATCAGTGCTGGAGAATTGCATCAGTTTGAAAGGAGAAAGAAGAAGTGAATAGGGAAAAAGAGAGAGAGACAGACGGAGAGAGATATACAAGCACTGCGTGACACGGCAGATTTACGGAGTTGGCAAAATCTCAGAGTTGACCTAAATGTAGCCCAGGGGGAAATGTGTGTGGGTCTGAAAAGAAGAAGACTATTAATAATAGCCATAAAAAAACAGTTAACAGTTACAAACAACGCTATATCGACATGCTTGTTCACTGTAGACTTAGTTAGTATTATTTGCCATGTGAATAAGAAATATAAGAATAAGACATTTTAATAAATCGTATTTTTAAAGCTGCATTTTTACCTTTATATAACCATTTCGTTTTTTCAAATAAACTTTCAAACGTTGCAGCTCAATTATAAATCATTATTATAAAGTTATTGCTGTGAATTGAGGTACGGAAATAGTTTTCCACACTGATATGTATGTTATTGATCAAAAACAGAAATGTCTTTAAATGAGTCCTATTGTGTGACAGCAAAGTTTTGAAAACAAACTGTTAATAATATATATTTTATATTATTAATAATTATTTTATAACAATTAAACCCTTAATGTGTCCTAAGGACAGCAAAAAAAATATATATATATATACTTTTATATTATTAATAATTATACTTAGAAAGGAAATCATTAGTAATATGTTCTTTTATATGATATAATATAATATAATATAAGATAGATTTATATGCATTGTTCTCACACCATAGCTACTTTTTATTTCTCAACTACAAATGTTCTTTAATAAAAACATATTTAAGTCCCAATTTCTTGCTAAAAGATTTGTTGGTCTATAAGCCTTTAACCTGGAAACCACGTCGACACCAAAAATAAACATGAATCATGAATTCATGCTGACCCTAAAAGCACAAATCCGAACATGTCTCTTTACCGTCTCACGTCGGAAGCCCACCGCACTCGTACACTGGCGTCCAGGTGCATTAGTATTCGCGAGCGAGCACCGAAAGAAAAGATGCAATTAGAGGACGAGACAGATTGTGTGCGAGACAATAACAGTGAAGGTCTCGCCAAAGAAAGCGACTTGATATCAGAGATGCTGTAAACAGTAAACATGGCTCCCTTGGAGGTGATTGTGAAAGATAGCATGTTGTGCTTTTCCAGGAGTGCTTCGGCAAACAAAGTGCAAGCGGTGTTTACACTGTACACTGCAATGCTTACTTTTGCACATATGTCTGGATGCAAGATGTTTAACTTTAACACCTCTGATGCATTTTAGCCCACCTATTGTGAGACCGAACAGCATGAGGGGCCCCAGAAAAGATCTAACAAATTGGTCCAATTTGTCATTTTTTGGAGGATCTATTGACCGAAATGCAATATGATATACATAACTATGTCTTCAGAGGTGTATAAAGACCTTACATAATGAAGTGTTATGTTTTTATTACCATAGAGTGAACTATTTCTATCTATATACACCATGGGTCCCCTTTTATGTAATTCCCCATGTTTTTGAGAGTGTTCTACAAATACGTTATCTCTTTCTGCAAAGAAGCGATAACATCTTAGTCCTGTGTTAGCCATGTAGTACTTCGAAGGGAAGAGTGAGCGTGAAATGAGCCATTGGTTGCAAATCGAAACCCCATTTCTAGATCCTGCTAACTTTCATATACTAGACCTTTCAAACATTATTTCGGATAAACCAAGGTGACACGTGCCAAATAAAAGTGACATCTACATATCCACATATGCACACATTTATAACACACTAAAAAGGGTTTTTTTCACCCCCTCGGATGATTCTGTTTGGTCCCAGGCCACATTAGGTAAGCATTTCTCAAATGCTGGTCCTCATTCGCTCAATTTCTCCAGCGCACCGTGGCAGCAGCAAAAATCTGCCCTGGAGACAGAGCGACCAGACTGAAGCACACACACAAACAAAGAGCAATGCCAAGTGCACTGGGATTCTCCTAATGGATCTCCATACGGCCATCTTTAAATCCAACGCTAACAGTGTCTCTCCGGCCTTTCATTACTGCGGCACATCAGACCAAGAGAAGACAAGTGAACTTTGCGATCTGCAGCTTTTCATTGTAATGATGACTGAATCCTTTGGAAGTCAGAACACTTGAAATATGCAGGCAACCACATATCCATACTGACTTCCTTTTGCTTGTATCTTCTGATGTCTATGGTACAAACCTATGCATTAGTGCATTTCAGTTCATTGTAAATGTATTTCAAGTTGAAAAAGTCATCCCATGCAACCTCATGTACTGATGACATATATGCATTGCAAGGCCCTGCCTTTCATCTCGACCCCCCCCAAAAAATTTAATAAAGCTGTCATCCCCTCTAAAATCCTAATTATGAGAATCCTCACTTCACCAACATTATAAATCTTAGAGTTATATTTGCTGTAAGTAGTGAAGAAGAATACATCTGGCAGCATTTCTGGCAGCAACCATACATTCTGACCTTTTTCAAGATTGAACTTGATTTACCAAAAAAATAATTTACAAGTTGTTCCAATCCTGCATAAGTATTCTTTGTACTGTTGAACACATATAAAAAGATATTTGGAAGAATGTTTGCAACCGACAGTTCTGGGACACCATTGACTACCATAGTAAAAAAGAAAAATGGTAATGCGCTCCAGAATTGTTTGTTTTCCTAAATTCTTCAAAATATCGTATTTTGTGTTAAACAGAAAAAAAGAATGCAATAATTGTTCCTACTATGGCAGTCACCGGTGGCCAAGAACTTTCTTTAACTTTCTTTGTATTCAGCAGAACATAGAAATGTATACAGGTTGGAACGAAAGGGTGAGTAAATGATGACAGAATTTTTGGGTGGTGTATCCCTTTAAGAAAGCAAACTATCAAACTGCTCTGTGCTTCCTCTTTTTGCAAATCTCTCACAATGTTAAATCATTCATGGCGACCCAGGTTCGAATCACGTCCCTGCAGACCTTTGTTGGTCCAGCTCCCCTGTCTCTGCCCTACACTTTCCTATCAACTCTCCACTTTCTTTTACCTTTAAAGGCATGAAAAAGCCCCTGAAATATAACTTAAAATATATATATATATATAATCTAACAATAATAAAAAATCACATTGTAGACGGTTTGACCTAATTTCAACTACATTGTGAAGACTAAATAAAACTGCAATTCCTCATTGACTGGAAGGTCTCGCAGTCTCAAGTCTATCATCATAAGGTTATATAAGGGGAGGTTCATTTGAATAATACCCAAAGCTATTTAGCTTAACGCTGCGATTGCAGCGCATTCCCATCTGAAACCTACTTTTACAATCTAGTAACACATTTGCTTCTGTCCGTGTCTTCAGCTGTTGCAGGGAATGTTCTCCAAGCACATCCCACGTCAGGGTCGTTTTGGCTTCATCACGTACACTGGGTTTCCGCAGCAGGAGACTGCACTGGTGCCCATGTCAACAAAGATGACAGTGCCACATGGAATGCTGCGTGGCCCGGGGTGCCACGTGGCATGAATGGGCATGTAAACATGCCAGATAGCCTTAGGCACACAAAACCGAAAGCTTAATCTGCCAAACGCAATTACACACATCTTTCTTATTGCGTGTAAGGCTTAGCATTATATTATATTACAATATGTAATGTGGCACTTAAGACACTCTGTTATGAGGTAATATTGTACATTATAAATTAATTAATGTAAGAATATACAATAAACACAAATATGTGCTTAAAAAGTAACTTGTGTGGTGATTAAGTAGTAAATTTCAAAGCTGCTGTGTGGCATTTTTTACAAAGTTAAAATGATTTCCAGCCTAAAGTAAAAACAGGGCTGTTATAGAAAAGTAACTATAAATCATATGTAGGTTGATTTTCCTCACTGATGCAAGTTTGTCCATCTGTATGTCCAAACAATGGAAGATGAGAAGAGAGCAGTAAGAGTGTTTACACTTAATGTACATTTATTCATTTAGTTTTCATGTTTTTATCAAAAATGACAAATGCGGGAGTAAAGTACTGAATTAAACGGCATAAAAAAGAGATTGTTTTAAATAATACAAAGACAAGCACTGCGAATTAATGTAGGTTTAGGAAGATTAAAATGATTATTATCAGGCATACTAACAATAACTGAAATGTTTATAATGATCTTAAAAATCTTTTCATCTGAAGGTGTATGCTTTAATGTCTAAAATTATTCTTGTAGACAAAAATATTATTGACCCAACATATACATTTATTTCATGATAAAACTAAAATTTTAATATAAAAAACTATTCGTCATTTGTAGGTTGATTTTCCTCAGTGTTCTTGAGTGTTTACACTTATTGTACATTTATTCATGATTTGTTCATGTTTTTATCAAAAGTGACAAATGCGGGAGTAAAATATTTAATTAAACAGCATAAACAATAGATTTTATTAAATAATACAAGGTGCTAGGAATTAAGGAAGGTTAAGATAGCATAAGGAAAGTTAAAATTTTAACATTTAAAAAATGAAAATTCTATAATATATATATATATATTTTTTACGATTTATTTTGGCGTTTGGCCTTTATAGGACAGACAGTGATATCCCATGAGCCGAGATTCGAACTCTGGTCGCCCAGGATGCACCGGCGCCATATGTCAAAGCACAAACCACTCAACCATCGGCTCCGACTAATAACACAAATTTTTTTTCATGCATTCTAACTTTTAACTGAAATGTTTATCATGATCTTAAAAATTGTTTCATCTGAAGTTGTATGCTTTGATGTCTAAAATAATTCTTGAAGACAAAAATATATCCGTCCCAACATATTCATTTATTTAATGACAAAATGTAATTTTTATAAAAAAGTTATATTTTTGATGACATGCAATTAACAAAAATCAGACAACAAGAACCCAGAATGTGAAGATGTCAGAAGTGAGCCCTCTCAATCCTGTCTAAAAAGCATTTGAGGATGAGACCTAAGTTGCTTGATAAAATGCAGAGTCTATTTTTACAAATTCTAGTCAAAGGGAATATGCATAAAACAAAACAACATTTGATTTATTTAGGATTTTTTTAGATACAGTTGATTCCCACAGTGAAATTTGTGTTATTCCATAGTTTTAAATGGCTTCATATTATTCGGAAATGTGAAAAAGTATGACTAAAAAGTGAGTGTCCCTAAACCTTTGACTAGTATTGTAATTCATTTATATCTTTTTCAGTTCCTGCAACTTAGTTTTGAGCCGTTGGTTGCGCAGAATTTACACACTTCGGCTCAAACCCAATAAATAGCCAGACCAATAAACAGCCTGAAATTTATCGCACCATTTCTAACTCCTTACCCCCTCAAGACGTATAAAAAGAACTCAACACAATACTAAAAATAGAACAAATTCACTCTAACCCCTTCGCCCAAAACACATATACTAGTAACTCCTGAAATCACTGAAATAAGACTCACAGGACGTGGCAAATGGCCGTCTTTCCTGCTATCAGATTGGCCTTGCTGCTCTGCGCTTCGCCTCTGGGTTATATTACTGCTGTGGCAGAGCTTTGAAATCAACTGAAGTTCACTTTGGCCAGAGAGAGCAGATAGGATCAGACCGAGCAGAGCTGAAGGAGGTCATAGTTGTATTAACCCGGGAAGGGATTAGCTAAGAACCACAGGGGGGATTCACTGCTCACGGCCCCCGTGAGGAAAAGTCCTCGCAAGGTGGCCTGAGCAGGTTTGTCTGCAAAACTTAAACGTCACGACAAGGTTAAATTTGTGTTTGTGTTATTGTATGTGCAACTGATAAGCCTAACCCTGTATCCGTGTCAGTTATAATGGCCCTACGTAACCACCTAAAATTCAGCCGAGCTTTCTAGTTTCCTTATCAGAGATGATTCTTGAAAGTGTCAGCAAGTTTCAAGCAAACACACACAGATGATGGAGGGGACCTGCGGCTCAGTAGGGGTCCAGTAAAGCCGTCTTCCCGTCTCTGATCTCTCCACGCGGCCCCGAGGGCTGCAGCAACAGGTCAGCACATCATACACACTCATCAGCTCTTTACGGTGCAGATCAACAAACCCCATCCTGCCAACAAAGTGCAGTTTGTAGAGATGTTGACAATAAATGCCAAACCTCGGCTTAAATCTAATGTTAAAAAACGGAATAAAACCTTTCTGAGAAAGAAAACTTTAAAACCACAGAGATATCGCATCTTTTTAGTCACATTTAAACACTTCACAAACATAGTACCAATAAAAAGGTTTGGTTACCCAAAATTCTGTCATCATTTCCTTTCTTCGTTTATGTGGATAGTTGACACAAACAAACCTTAATGCGTGCTTTGGTCTGACAGCAATAAAAAAAAGGAACAATGAAGATACAACTCTCTTATGCCAATGCATATTATAAATATGAATAATATAAAATAATATATTATCACGTTTGTTTTCTCAATTGTTGCTGTCACACCACAGGACACATGTACAGTATGTTTGTCAACGACTCTTATTAGTGCGACGTATATCACTGAAAGAGGTAAAAAATGCAGATTTTCATAAACTGTTATAGGAAAATTATCAATTAAGTTTAAATATTATTTCCAAATGACAACATTCTTTTACAGTATTTCTGTTTCTGTAATCATTTTCCTACTTTCTATGATTTTTTCTTTCCATCTCCACTGTTTTTGTGCTATAATGTATTTTGTATTATTTTATCACAGAAGTTTTATTTTTGGGTGAACTATCCCTTTAAAACGTATGTGAAAATATCTAGCCGGCTGAATGTGGCCCTCGGGCGAGCAGTTTAAAGTCCCTGCGGTAAAGTGTTGCAGAGGACACGCTCTCTGCAAGCTGCGTAATGAAAACTTTCTCAGCATTTCTTATCCTACGGACTCCACGCTCTCAACTAACTGGCAGTTTTAGAATTTCACAGCACACCTAACAATGCCTTGGAAAAAAGCCGGTCTCTTAATGTCTAAATCTGTTGACACGAGGGGTGTAATATAACAGGAGGGTCATTTTTGCTGTAAACAGTCTGGAGGATTAGATCTGTTGTTACGGTATGAGATTCAGGGCTCCTGCTGGGTATAACAGTAAATGGAAGTTCCCTACAATGACTGACTGCCTTTCGCTAATCCTTCAAAACGTCTGGTTCGCTTTCCAACCGTCAAATTTTTCAGACGTAAGTCAGGGATATTCGGTTTAAGTTGTGCTATTCGGAGTTTATCTACTGGGATGGTACAATTTTATTGACAACAAAATTAAATCCTGTTTACCAACACATGCTATTCTCTCAGCATGCTAACTGGATCTAAAATTTTGTGAAATTCAAAACATCTCTGGTTATCCAGAGGAAAGCGCTGAGCATTTGCATCTGACCTAGTTTGCGATGACTGTTTGGGTGAGTATACCAATTCTATTCGGCTCTGTTTTGGTCATTAATATCACATCTTAAATGCAACACGCTTGGCAGCAAACCACAGACGTATCTGCACGTGAGACAATGGCAAAGTCATACAGGCACACAGTAAATCACAGATGCATGAAGGCATGCATAAACTCATATGCTTCATTACAATACGACATTCAAAATATCCAACCATCATCTGCAGGATAAAATATCAAACACATGCATCTTTTGTTTGCACTTCACAAGCCAGACCGAACCGTTACACCGTAAGATCCAGAATTACAGTGTAACTCCATTGACATTCTCTGAGTACTGCAGGAATAATTGAGAATATTACAGTGCATAAAGCATGTACTATTTAAGATTATCTACGGTTGACCTTATGAATATCATTTAACATGTATATTTTTGGAACTGTGGGCACATTTTAAAAGAAAAGCGTGCACTTTGAGCTAATTCGGAATAGGGTAACTGTCATCGTGTATGAATAAAACAGCAGAGTACTTTTTATTCTGCAAAGGTGGTTAAATAAAGGCATTGCTATGCAGCTCGGTTATCAGTAAATGCCAGGATATGCAAAAACTATTCTGATCTGTTTAGAAAAAGGTTTCTTTAACACTATCCCGCTTGTTAAGCCTGACGTCACGCACCACTATATAAGGACAGTAAATGTACCTCTTTCAAATCATGCGCTAGGTAAACAACAAAAAATGCTGAAACACACTGATGGTTTGAGGTAAATCTATCAAAAAATACGATCCTAAACTTTACTTTCATAGTGAAATCCCAGATGTCCAGACACCGGTTAATTTTTACAATTTATAAAAATATTGATTTCGGAGATTCCGTAAGACTGTAGTAGTGCACATAAACGGCTGTTTAATTTGACCGTCGCTTGAAATGAGTGGAGGCTTGGACCCGGAAACAGTATTCCTTACGTAGCTACTTTACAACCAGATACGCCATTGGTAAAGCAAACAGATCATAACCAATATTATTGGTAACATTAATATGAATCATAGAATTGCTGGTTACTTTCTGCGCCATTTTTACGAGTATAATTAAGTCAATTTATAAATTAAACTTTGATTTTTTTAATTTTCTGTATAGATGTTATAAAGAGTGTTTGTGTCTTAGCAATAATGGAAATGTCCATAAAAATAAACAGTCAAAATAAGACAAAGAGCAGAAAATGACCGGTACTTTTTTTTACAGTGTGTCAGTTAAAGGGATAGTTCAGCCAAAAACTCAAATTTGCCGTTTATTTACTCGCCCTCAGGCCATCAGAGATGTATGTGACATTTTTTCTTGAGTAGAACAATAAAGAAGATTGTTTGTTAAATCCTCAGCCCTCTCTGCATTATATAATGGGAGTCTATGGGGTCCACCTGTCTAAGAGTTCCTAAAGCACATAATTCCAAAACGCGGCCCCTGGTGACATGTTGATGTTTCGTTGAGTGACTCGCTCAACATTTCCATAAATTTGAACATCATTTTTAATAATATTAGCCATACTGTACAGCCTCAACACTCCCTTTCTACAAGTGGCGCTAAACGTACCAGACACTGCTATGCCATCCGCCACCAAATACTACAAAAAGAAGATTTAGTTGTGTGCAGAGGCTTCACATTTTGGCTAATATGATTAAAAATGACGTTCAGTTTTATGAAAATATCAAGCGAGTCACTTCACAAAACGTCAACATTTTCATTTTGGAATTATGTGCTTTAGGAACTCTTAGACAGGTGGACCCCATATACTCCCATTATATGAAGCAGAGAGGGCTCAGATTTACCAAACAATCTTCTTTATTGTTTTACTCAAGAAAAAATGTCACCTACATCTCGGATGGCCTGAGGGTGAGCAAATAAATGGCAAATTGGAGTTTTTGGCTGAACTATCCCTTTAACTGTTTTGATTTGGCATAAGCTAAGAAGACACTTTTCAACACTGATTTCAACCAATGTAAAATAATCTCCATTCGACACCTAAAAGCCCGATTTGTCTCTTAAAGGGTAAATGTGTGTGATAGCGATTCATTCATAGTATCTACACAGCACCCAGCGCTTAAATATTTCATTTGATTTCAAGGGTCTGACGTGTTTTATTTATGAAGAAGTGGGTTGTTCATGCTCTTGAGCAAGAAGTATCGTAAAATAAATATTGCCCCGCTGTTTTAATGAACATTAAGCTTTCATGACACCTAGCCACAGTGGAAAACATGTTATAGATACAAAAGCAGGAAAACTTTCCACTGAGAGCACCCAGTTCTTTCCAGAGGTGATAACACTATCTCACACTTTACAGTAACTCAGAGGGGTATATATAATATTCATCATAATGTAAATCACAACTTACATATTCACATACACAGTAATGTGCAAGTGCATTCATTTCAGGCCATTTTTCTTACAACATAGTTTACTTTCTTCTTCATACACCTGAAACACCTAAACACAAAAAAATGACACTAAGGAAACTTAATATGACATTTTACAGATAAGTTAACAATGTTTAAATTGGATTTTATTATATGGATTGAAGTTTTAGGTTTCATTTATGCTTTTTTATAAGAGCTGCTCAACTCAGGTTGAAGAGAAGACCTTTTGAAGGCCATCAGAGCTTGTTTTTTTAGCATTTCTGTCCCTAGACAGCAGCAAGTTGATATTTAGTGAAAGTTGTTCACATAGCCTGAAGGGACAATGCTCTTTCAGGGACTGGCTTGGTAAAAGCATTAATAGACGTCTTGAATAGACCTTTTGGTAACAATCGCACCTCTATGCTACTAAAGCTGACAAAATAAATAAATAGACATGGCTAGCATGCAAACATACAGTGACTTGACAGAATTTTCTAGCACAACAAGTCTTTTGTCAATGCAAAGATCTTAGCAAAAGCAGAAAATAATTTTGCGTTAAAGTACAACATTTGTTGTAAATCTATGGTCAAGAAATAATGACATTTATGTTTTGTCAGTTTTCAGTATAATTATGATCTTGATAAAAGTGTTTGAGCAGTCTATACTGTTGCTATATGGTTGCACAGGTAAATGTGGTTTTCCTATTTCTTATAAGCATCTACTTACAGTAACATGAAATGTATAACCCAAGATTCAACTTTTAGGTCACTCATAGGTTAGATTACCAATCAACGTTCTTGCAGTTCAACATGTTGTATATGTTATAGATAACATGAACTTTTAAGACGGTCCCTTAACTTTGAAATCGCTTCAAGGAAGGGGGTCTCAATTAGAGGGATCAGACCCCTTAACTCCCCTGCAATAGTTAAGACCCTGCTATGACATTTTTAACAGCAATTTGACAAATTTTATCGCACCTTGGTCTGATGGGCTCTCTTCATTACCCTTTCATTTACTCACATAACCGATTCTTTGATTCGTTTATAATAATGATAAAGACCTGCCAGTGCAGTGGGGTTGCGATCTCAGCTCCACATCTGTTGCTTGCGTAGCTTTCACGTGTCATTTGCCAGGTAAAATGAGTAGAGTTTGAGCACCAGACCCGCCAAGTTAATAATACCTGAGCTCCATTAGAGTAAATGCTAATGAATAGATTTAGCCAACCAGGGAATGAGAGCACATTGGAGTTAAATGACCTCAGACTTCAAATCTTTACTCTCGTCACAAAGTATGACCACCTATTCTGAAGAAAACGCTTAGACCAGCCTGAGAGGATTTTCTGGTCTTAGCTGGTCTCTCGGTCTGGTCTTTTGGTTTTAAATGGATTTTGGAAAGAATGAAAGTGCGTGCAAAAAGCAAACAAAACTGAGAAAGTGGTAAAATCAATACGTCTGTTTACCATGTAAATGTAAGCGTTTAACAACCAAATACGTACGATTGATAAACCTTAATAAAATCAGATCTAACTCGAGAAAGAAGACACACACAACCACATTTCAAATGACAAAACAATACGGAAACATAAACCAAGAATGTACTTCTAAACCACTCCCCCTCTATTCCACCCCATCAAGATGCGGATCGCGGGAGGAGAAGAGATGGCTTCATGTCTACTGGTGTGGATAATTGAATGTTGGAGCGTTCTTTCCGTCCTGTCTTTGTTGTTCAATCAATACCCAGCTCCCACAGGAGCTAATCTGTATTAGCGGAATTAGCCGCTCACAAACCCAAGATGTCTGAACCCCTTTGGACATCTTGTGCAGCAGACACTCATGTCGCCTATCTTTTCACAAAGTGCATAAAGGAGGAGAGGGACCGTAATGATTAGTGTGTCGTTTGGCCGAGCGAATGAAATGATGTCCCTTGCATTCACAATAGGAAGGTGAGGTGAGAACTCACTGGGGCCAGCACTTTTGTTCTTTGTACATTCATGAAGCCCTCAGTGTGACTTTACACCTGAAACACACGGATACGGGTACCCAGCATGATATTGGTATTCCGGTGGCGTCACTCATGGAGATATATACATAAATGCCTCAGTAACAGCTGTTTCTATTGGCCAATATACCTAAGACGTCTACCATATTGGAACGGTCCATTAATTCAACTGTAGTTATATGCATTACATTTACTCATTTGGCAGACTCTTTTATCCAAAGCGAGTTACAAGTAGGGGAGCATATAAACATGTTGTCAACACGCTAAACAGTACTGTTAGTTTACAAGGCCATGCTACTAGGAGGATTAAAGCTGGAGTAAGCAAGGGAGAAAATATACAACAAGAATATTCATTTTTTGACACCAGAGACAACAGTTATTGGTTAGTCAAAGAAATGTCATACAGGTATGTTTTGAGCTGTTTTTTGAAAGTTGTGAAGGATGCTGCAGTTTTGGTGGAGGCTGGCAGTTCATTCCACCACAGGGGAACCGAATGAATAAAGGTTTTTGCAAGCGATTTGGTGCCTCGCTGTGATGGAACAACCAGGCGTCACTCATTTTCAGACCGAAGATGACAGGAGGGGATGTAGACCTGGAGCAGTGAGTTAAGGTAAAGGGACAAATTTCGGAAGACTATCGTTCTGAAGACCAGTGTCAGAGAGTTAAACTTGATGTGGGCTACAACTGGCAGCCAGTGAAGTGAAATCAGGAGGGGTGTTAGATGGGTTCTTTTAGGGTGATTGAAAACTAGACGTGCAGCTGCATTCTGGATCATTTGCAAGGGCTTGACTGCATTGGTTGGAAGGTCCGCCAGTAGAGAATTGCAGTAGTCCAGTTTAGGACTGACCACTTAAAATGGTTTTAATGGTTTTAAAGGGATTTGTATTGGTTTTAATGGAAACTGTAATCGTTCTACTGGTATGTGATGGATTCTACTGGTGGGATGTTAAATCCTATTGGAATAATGCACAAAACACACTACAAAAAGGAATTTTGTAATGGTTTAATGGAAAAAGCTAATGGTTCATAATGGTGATTTGATGGAAAATTTCTGTAATGGTATCTGTTGGGATTCTTCTTTTTCAGCAGGGCTCTGCTGAAAAAACAATAGAAACCATTAAAGAAATTCTAATGGTTTAAATGGTTTTAAAGGGATTTGTACTGGCTTTAGATTTGTACTGGCTTTAATGAAAACTATAATGGTTCAAGTGGTATGTGACACATTCTATTGGAGGAATGTTAATTCCTATTGGAATAATGGCCAAAACACAATTCAAAAAATAATTTTGTAATGGTTCATAATGGTATTTTAATGGAAACCATTAGAATTACTTTAACGGTTTCTGTTGGGTTTCAATGTTTTTTTCAGCAGGGCTGAATAATGCCCAAAACACACTAGAAAAATTAATTTTGTAATAGCTTTAATGGAAAAAGCTAATGGTTCATAATGATATTTTAATGCAAACCATTAGTAGTTCTGTAATGGTTTCTATGAATCATTTTTTTCAGGGAAGTTCAAAAGCGTACAAAAATGTAATACAAGTATTGACCTATTAAACCATCGATTTACCTGTAAGTGTACTTGTAGTACAGCTGCAGTACAAACAAAAAATAGTTCAGAAGTGTGTACAAGTAGCTTATTAGCATTACACAAAGTATTCTCAAGGGGCAATTTAGTCCCAATAGTGTTGAAATAGTACATTAATATTATACTCCTTCAAGTTAAGTATACTTAATAAAATGAACTTGAAGTATACTTATTTTTTTCTAAGTGGCCACTACTGTCATTACTTAAATCACAAAAGCTCTTCTGCAGATGTTCTGCTGTGGCAACTTAGTTAATTGCACCTTTTCCAACCAATACTGATCTAATTCACAGTCCATCCGTTGCAGCCCGGCTTCATCTGCCCGCCGCACAAACAAGCCGCAGTGCATCATCAGGTCCAAACACTCAATCGTCTGGTGCCAGCAGCCTTCCACTCATGACCTGTGCCACTCCAGAGCCGTGAAATGCCCAGCTCAATCATAACCAACCAGACCTTTTACCCTGGCCACAGCCCTTTCCATGTCTGTCCACCTGGCAAAGCGTTCAGGTCAATCAAGTCCAATGCCACCTGCCACCTGAACAGTTCATTTGGCCATGGACTATGGCCCTCCGTAACTCTCAAAAAAATTATACATTTTGTATTGAATTATCATTTCGTTTTTGGCATGGACAAACTTGCCAAATTGAATCCTTTATACTCATCAACTCACACCCACATCCATTTAAATCGTCCTCTACATTTCCATAACTCCCACTTAAAAGGACAGTGTAATTGAAAGCTTCACATAATTTAACTTACGAACTCTAGTTCAAAAGCTGCCTTAAATTTTCAAGTTAGATTATGTTAAACTGACATTAGGTTGTTATTGGTTAAACTCGATTTTTCAAGTTGGTATGAAATATGAAATGCAATATGAAATGAAATAGATTTTTAAGTCATTTTAAAGTCATTTAAGTTCCAGTGTATTCATGTCGGCTTTTGAAATGACGTTTTTAAATTGATCTAGGTGATATTTTTTCACATTGTGTAAATCTTACTTGGCAGGACTGTTCAAAAATGAGGATGACAGAAATGCTGCTTTAACTTTATGTGATAATAATGGATTTTGTTGAGCTTGAAAGAGAAAAATAAATAAGTAGGTAAATAAATTAATGCAATCAAAATAATTCGCAAAAATTCTGCATTATAAAACAAAGTAAATATCAAAGTCTGTCTGCCACCGTGTTTACATCAGTGGTCTGGCACAGCCTAGTAGATGCCATGAAGGCAAGGAAAAGTCTGGTGTTTATTTATAAAAGCCATGAGAGCGCTGGGTGAATGAGCATTAGGGACCAGAGGCTTGGCCCCACTAATTACAGGTGAAGGGAGACTGTAATTAAATCTCAGAGGATGGGAGTCAAGGAGCCATAATGGGAAAATAACACACTCATTGTGTGAGGGAGATCTGCTCTCCTGTGAACTGTGATCTGATAAGAAAAATACATGCAAACACACCTTCTCGCTCAATATTTTACTGTTCACACTTTACATAAATCCATATATTATAAGATCTGACACACACTGACATTGTTAAGCAATGAAACCTGATTCATTTGATCAGAAAGAGTTTCCATCTGATAGATCTGCATCGCTTCCTATAATGACACTTATGCACTTTGTATATGATGTTACATAGCTTTCATTTTCGAATAATAATAAATGCAAACTTCGAACCAAATCATGTCTGACCGTTTCCTGACACGCTTCCAAATTTTCCAAGATATGATTTGAACTGAGTTATCTTTACAGAAAGAAGCTTCTCAATGCAAACACTGTTTTTCATATTTGCCATTATGAGTTGATTTTTGTAGTAAGGAGTCATACTTTTGAACACTGAAAGCAACTCACTTTGCAAAAAAACTGGCAAACAAATAAGACTAGCATGTCTTTTAGCAGCCAGAGCAACAGAGTCTCTTGGTATTTGGATCCTTGACCTCAGCTGACCTGAATTTCTCATGTCAGCATTAGATATGATTTATCCATTCCAGCTGAATGCCCAGAAGGGACACAGGGTCCAATCTTCCTTCTCAATGGCCAATACATTGTGCCATTCCTAAAATACTAAAACATGACATTAAAACCAATGTTAATGAGCGAGAACTCCACTGTCCCCAGTCAACCTTTTACTGAACGTGTCGCGAGCCACATCGCCTGTCAACATGCTGACGGCTTTGGACCTTTGATCTATTATACACACATGTGTACATTCAGAGTCAGCGGTTTGAAGAGTGAGGCAAAATTTAAAGTTTACTGACTGCCAGTGTTGGGTAAGTTACTCTGAAAAAGTAATGAATTACTAGTTACTAATTACATAATCAACAGTGTAATTAGATTAATGTACAAATGGCTCTCTCCAAAAAGTGTTTCATTACTTATTACTCACTACTTTCTATATCCTTCATCAACCTCGATTAGAATTGATTCAAGGATAGACATGAAACGGCTCTTTTAATTCATTCAAATAATTAATAAACAACTTCATACATTATTCTTATTAACTGACCAAACTATACAAATGTAAGAAGGATGCATTAAAGCAAACATTTTAAAGTTAGACTTATTATTTTGATGTCATTTCCGGAGTATATTACACAGTATTTAGTTCAATTATATCAGAAGTAGCTGGAATTAAATTGCAGAAAAAACAAGAATAATCACTTACTTTACTTTTTCCAAAGAAAAGTATTTAAATTACAGTAACTAATTACTTAGTAACTAGTTACACTTAACACTGCTGACAGCCCAACTGTATTTGAAACTGCAAACTTGGTGCATGTTTTGGTACAGTTTGTCTATGGTAAGAACAAACAAAGACCTATAAAGGTTTCACCACGTGTTTGGCGAACAATTGAAGAGTCTAGTTGAAAAAACAGATAACGGCATTTTTTTAATTATGTTTTTATTGTGCATTCCAAGCAATATCAAACTGTAGATGGGTTTTTGTGATTGATTAAAAATAAAAAAGATACAGCGTACAAACACAATAAAACCACTGTGTCTCGGTGGCTAAAGCATGGCACTAGCAATGCCAAAGTCATGGGTTCGATCACGGGGGATTGCACATAGTCAGAAATTAATGTATAATACAATGCAATGTAAGTCGCTTTGGATAAAATCATCTGCCATATGCATAAATGTAAAGAACTGATTTATCTGTTTCTGCAAATGAACTCGTCAAATTTAGTGCATGTGAATAACAATAATTTTATTACCAATAGACCGAATATTTATTGTATTTTATTTAATATTATTAAATGCTACAATGTAACATTGTTACAATGATCCACATTTACCCTCAAAACTTTCTCCCTAAAAGCAAGATTCGTGGCAATTATTTTTATTTCATCTTTTCGATCTTCCCTGCAAGCAACCTTTGGGCAAATGAAAACATACATGTTAATGTATGTTTTTATAGGGTGTACTTCCAGAATGTAATGCAAACATGCTAAAAAAGTTTGAGACAGCTGTGTGGATATGTCTAAATAAACATCAATACTGTGGGTCAACAAACTAACTAAAGTAGTTTCCAAACAGAGTGTTATATTGTGCTATGAGCAAGATGAGCAAAGGTCCCAGTTGCAAAAGTCTACCTCCGTTCAGAATATTTATAAACATATAGATTTTGAATCCTGCTAGGGTCCCTGCTGCAGTGCATTGCAATTCAAAAAAATACACGGTGAACGCTACATGCATATAAGGCAACAACGCAATGAAGTTAAATTTAAACATTGAGAATATCAGCATCCGTCATTATTATTTATTTGCATGTAGAATATTTATATATATGAAGGCCGAAAACAGAACGCGAGGATCTTCAAAGGAAATATGGCCATGTGATAGCATGAATAACACATAAAGAACTGAACATGATATATACA
Organism: Triplophysa bombifrons; assembly: GCA_029783895.1. Classification (NCBI taxonomy): domain Eukaryota; kingdom Metazoa; phylum Chordata; class Actinopteri; order Cypriniformes; family Nemacheilidae; genus Triplophysa; species Triplophysa bombifrons. The sequence goes on from CM056448.1 coordinate 37,516,228, forward strand.
GAAGCAGTCAGCATGTTCGTGTGTTCAGCATGCTGGCATTTGAGTGTAAGTTATTATGACATCTGGACGGATACGAGGCTCGTCGTGTCCATCGGTAGTTCAAAGCACACACAAACACCTTAATGAACAGAAGGTTATGCCAGAGAACATAAATAACACAAGGATGACACTTAAAATTAGGACGTAGTGCTAAGATTGATGGTATGTCCGGAGAAAAGAGTCGGAGAGTTGAGCGCTCAACCTTCTCCATAGGTATAGAGTAGCACGGTGAAATAGGAAGGAGGGGTGGCGATGGTGAGGGGGGCCAGAGTCTGGCAGCAAACGCAACAGCTGCAGTCGCGGCTAGCATTCCACCTGGGCCAATGTGAGTAAATAACCACATGCTCGAACTAATTTTGGGAGCAGCAGTGAGAGAGGGGAAAAGGGCTGTGGTTTTAACTGCTTGAAGGACTGTAACAATTGCGTGGAGCTTGGCTATACACAGGCCAGGGCATTCCATCCAGAACACAACGACCAAAAATACAGAGAGGGAAGATTTACAGTATGAGAAGCAGAAGAACCTTGGAAACACATTTAAACAACAAAAGTTTTTAAAAAGGTGTCCAGTAAATTATACAAGGAACGGGAAGGATTTGAAGGAACTGGGATACCGAAAATGAAAATTAAGTCATATTACTGTAAAAAAATGCCTTGAATTTTTTACAGAGGAAAAATGAAAGATTAGCTCTCTTTAATGTCTCAATTATTTCTCCAAGACAGTTATCTGATTACATGGAAATCTAATAGTAACACAGTCTGAAGTGTTCCGCATCTCAGATGTTTCTCATGAGAAAAAGTCACAAATCTATTTACATTTACATTCAGTCATTTAGGAGACGCTTTTATCCAAAGCAATTTACAAGTTGGGTAAACAATGGAAGCAATTGGGTCAAACATTAGGAAAACAAAAAGCATAAGAACAATAAAAACATGTCTCACAAAGCCTACTACAGTGACACATCCGTTAGAATTTTACAAGAGATCAAAACAATGTCACATTGTGACAACAGATTTGACAAGACAAGTTAATATTATTGAAGATTTCAATATGAACTCCTACATTTCTTATCAAATTTGCACAAATATACAATCTACATTCATTCTAAACCGCCGTACGCTTAATGTATTTGAACAATTGTCTACTATCTATTGTAACTAAATAAAATCTCCTGATCTTGGAAAGAGCAACCTCTGAGCAATAAAGAATCTTGCGGATTATGTTGTGAGCGATTTTGTCAATCTTGTATTGTTTCGATGCAAAATCATGCACAAATCATACATTATCATACATTAAAACAACACACTAAAACTTAAGCCACAATACAATTAATGCTAAATACATGTGAAAACCTTTATATTTCTTTATATAAACTTTATATAAAATATTTCTTCAAAAGTCAGAGATATCCTGCGTATTTGGTAGGCATAGTGGGTATCATTTACCAAAAGAAGCATTTTGTCTTTCTTTGGATATCTCAGCATCACCATTATGCAGACTTGACTCATACCTGAGTATCAATACCATAGAGATGATTACGGACCTTAAACCCAAATCTGGCCTTTAATCAGCTGTCACATGTCCCCAAAACTACGCTTCACCTTTCACTTTCCCGAAATCTGATAAAATTGTAATGATTTTTTTTTCAAAATTTTCTTTCAAAATTTAAGCAAATAGCGGAGTCCAGTCCACAACTATAACGGTAGTACAGATAAAAGAGCAACTCACAACACTTTCAGATCTTTCACTTTCATCATTCTCTGGGCCTTAGGTCTCTACAGATTGTCTGCATACTCATTTGTGAAAAGTAGCCTCCTGGTCTATTATCGGAGTCTAATATATGTCTGAAAGCCCCGTTCTATGTTTCGATGCAAAATCATGCACAAATCATAAATTATATCTACAGAAACACACTAAAACTTAAGCCACTATACACTTAATACATGTGAAAACCTTTATAAAATTGTTTTAAATATTTCTTCAAAAGTCAGAGATGCTCTGGGTATTTGGTAGGCATAGCAGGTATCATTTACCAAAAGAAGCATGTTGACTTTCTCCTCGCAGTGCCAGAAAAGTAATGGAACTTTAGATATCTCAGCATCAGCTCACCAAAGCTAGCATTCAGTAAAATAAGCTCTTGAAAATTGCATAGAAAAGTAGAAAAATGTGAGACTGCATAATCTCAGGAAACACACATCACCTTTGGGAAATTTCTTTAAACAACAGATTTATATAAGACTATGCCTTTCACACTCCTGATCTTGCAGAAATGAAGTATGTTCATTCTTTCACATATAAAAAAAAATATGCAAGGCATTGTAAAGCTGCCCAATTCCGCAATCGAAAGACAAACATCTCCAACATTTCTCCAACAAGATAAAATGATCTGAGATGGGCAACTCACAAAGAGTTCGTACCTAAATTAAACAACACTAGGATTTTCAAACCGTCAACAGAGCTCCTCCGAGCTTTATAATGATCCTACAGGATGTATTTGTGAGCTGGCATTTTGCAGTTAGACTTGACTCATACCTCTTACATCACCATGTGCCAACTACGATCCGGCGTAGATGAGTATGAACCTAATACCCAAATCTGGCCTTTGATCAGCTGTCACATGTCCCCAAACACTACGCTTTGGGGACCAAAGCCAAACACACGCTGCACTTTCAATGTCTTCTCTTTCTTTGCCAGACGTTCATATTTAGTTGTTTGGATCGTCTCCAACTCGGGGAAGCTAATCCGCTAACTGCTTCATTCATACGGATGACATCATTAAATCCTTTCTTCGACATTGGCTGTGTTAATCCCGCTCATTCTCTCCCTGACTGACTCTATTATGAAGCACAAATCCTGAGGGTTTTGAAGAATGGCCTCTTCTGCATTTGAGAGGTACCGACACCGTCACTTCCTCAGGCCTCTGTCCATGCAGGGAGAGCAAGCATCTTCAGTCTTGCTACTGAGAACTCTCTACTGGCATTTCATATTAAGGAAGCAGGATGATGCTCGCAACCACATAACAAACCATTGCTGCACGTTTTATAACCTAACACTGGTCTGTAGGTTTGTCGAAGTTCAAGTTTGTTTATTTTAACACCAATTTGAAATGGCATTTAAAGGTGCTGTGTGCAATTTAATTTACTTAACTATGTCTTCAGAGTCTTCTACAGTAGCCCGAAATGGACAAACTGCTTTACAGGGGCGTTTTGTAAATACAGTGAATGCATGATGACATGATATCTTAGTTCTGTGTCAGCCTCCAAATAGTGCTTTGAAAGGGAGGGGTGGAGTGAGCCGTTGGTTGCAATTCGCAACCTCACCACTAGATGCTGCTTAAAACAAACTACCACAATAAAACCCAATAAAAGCATGGTAACATTAAAAAGCAATCTGCAATGGAATAGAATAGAATACATGTATACATATACGCAGAATACATGTGGCAGTGGCACTATATACAAAAAGCAACATGAACAATATGACAATCTGATCAAATATGAATAAATTATAATTCCATGTTTTTCATAATTCCAAATTTAAGCGAATAGTGGAGTCCAGACCACAACTGTAATGATAACATGGATAACAAAGCATCTCAGAACACTTTCAGAGCTTTCACTTTCATCATTCTCGAGGCCTTAAGTCTCTATTTTCTGCACACTCATTTGTGAAAAGTAGCCGTCAGTCATTTTTTCATCCTGGTCTATTATTGGAGTCTAATATATGTCTGAAAGCCCCGTCCAATTCATATTTGCATTCTGCATGTACAAAATACACAGGCATACAAAAGAAGATGTGCATATATGTTCAAATGTTGATCAAACTGACTGGAACTACCTGTGCATTAAACCGTTTTAATGCATACCTTCCAGCCAATCAGAATCGAGTATTGAAACATATGTGGTATGCGGTATGTCTGTCTTCTGTGTTTTCACCTTTTTCTTGTTTTTACAGGTACAACTTTAATTGTTTTGCTTATGGTCAATATGACTCTGTATGTAACAATGAAATATGTAACAATGAAAATTTGTAAAAAGCGCTATATAAATGAAGTTGCGTTGAGTTGAAACAGACCATGGTATAAACCCAAATGAGAAATCAACATATTCAGAACACATCACCATGTGGACGGGTACAAAAAAGCATATGGTTGTTTAAAATGATGGACATAAAACAACTCCTGCACATCCTCATGACCATAACACGTGCACGTGACACACTTTCATATTGAAACACTGATGTGAACACATGTGCACACACACGCACAGAGCGGTAAAGAGTGACAGCTGCAGGGATGCAGACTAAATTAGGAATTTCCCTGTTGCAGAGAAAGGAGCGAGAAGGCGATATATAAGGATTTTCCGGCCCCTTTAAGCACAGCCCCGTGGCAGCAGATGTGTGGCGCAGAGGGAAGACACAAACACCATGGCACACGAGAGAGTGAGATGGCAGTAAGCTGTTTCCTTTGCATGACAGCATTGATGGGATTGCGGCTGTGGTTGGGCGGTTAAGAGTCTCATTCAGGGTCAAAATGGGACACCTGGAAGCATGCGGGTCGCACATCAATAATGACTGAGCCACTTATCTGGGGTCAGCTGCACTGGATGACCACTGCCTCTTTAATATTACAGAACAACCAAGGACGTCTGATCTTACATCAGGTGTTGGATGCAGCTAGTGTGAGACTGTAAACTTGTCTGAAAAAAACAGATCAGTGTTGTCTGATGCTGTTCTGAAGTCATCTGGATATTGCTAGGGATTACTTTTCGATATGATTAACTTGATAAAATTTGAAAAATAAATAGACTTTGAAGAAGGGACCCGTGCAAAATCTAGGGACCTGGGGTCAGCTCACCCAAAAATGAAAATTCTGTCATCATTAACTCACCCAGTCGTCATTTTAAACCTAGTATGACATTTGTTCGTGTGCACAATACAAAAGGAGATATTTTGAAGAATGTTGGTAACCAAAAGTCGTTGACTTCTATTGTATGGACACAAAACCAATGCAGGTTAATGGAGGCCAACGGTTTTCTGTAACCAACATTCTTCAAAATATCTCCTTTTGTTTTGTAGAACAAAGAAAATCATGCACACAGAATTTTCATTTTGGGGTGAACTGTCCCTTTAAGGAACATCGTAGAAAGCTCCACTCGAAGACGACTGGTGATAACAACAAAAAACTGATATACTGTAAAGGTATTTTGCAATTTAATTTTTACAAGTTAATTAATTTGTGGTGTCACAAATTGTGAATATATGCATGTGCATTAAAAATGAAAACAAAGAATATTGTTTAAATGTGGCTTAAAGACGAAATCAGAAGTGTCACCTTCTCTATATCTCATGGAGAAAAATCACGATCAACTTCTAAAGTGGAGAAAAACTGTTCATATAAAAGTCAGCCAGGTTTTTATTGCAGACGGTGTCTAAAAATCCATCCTCCTCAGCTCCTACACGCCGTGTCATTCTATAACAACCGCACGTCAAAGCACACAAACACACACTTTTGTACAAGCTTACTTAGTCAGCCCGCAGCATCCACGCAGAGCTCACTAGCAGGCTTCTGATTGGCTGAAGGAAGGGAACTCAGTATTAGCTGTTCTTTTCTCCTCCTCCGCATCACACTCTCTCTCTTTCTGCCGGTGAGCGGATGACAGTCATGTATGGTGATCTGTCACCATGCTGGCATCATCAGAGAGGGACACAGAAGATGTGTCACAGATAGACTGTCACGCTTCGGCCCCTCTGGCACGAGAGAGGTTGAATGTCAATGCCATGCTGCCTAAGTCTGAGATTAACATAAAGTGTGCTAATAAACAGACACAGATGCCACGCATACAAAGAACAATAAACACGGTGACTGCTACTGCTACTGCTCAACAGATCATACAATGGAGTAAAAAAGCTTTATATTTTTCAGCATTTTTTCAATACAAATAAAAATACATTGTTGGAAAGATTCACAATATCCTATGCAACTTTGCTAATGCACAGCCACATCGGTTATGTATAGTTTAGCTGCAACCATAATGAAACACACCCAAAGTTTATCCATCCTAAGCTAACAGTAACAGCCATTTTCTAATGTGTGATTTTGAGGTGGTGATTTTGTGTGAATTTGTATGTGAACTGTACACAAATGTACGAATATCAAAAAGCAACTAGAACAGTCCACCTCTAAACACAACTGTAACCGGAATGCGATTGTACAAATTAATAAAGAAGTCCCCGATTTGCTAAAATTGAAAAGTTACGAAGTGCTGAGGTTTCGTTTGCTTATCAAGATTTGCATGAATACTATACAATACAAAAATATAAGCACAGATACATATGAGCCAGATTAAAACTAAACTGCAAGAACTGAATAGCCCTGGTTTATATAAAGCAAAATAATACTTCATAGCAATATATTTAGATTTAATTACGAAAAATAATTTAAAATTGCTTATTGCTTTCAAAATCTCAAGAACAACCAGAAAAATGTGCGATGTTTGCCCCGTGCCCGAAATTGCCTACTTTCATACTGCATAGTATGTTATCAGTATGCAGAATAAGTATGTATGAAGTTAGTATGCAAAAAAGTGAAACTGAGAAAAACGGGGAAAAAAAGCAAAGCCAGCTAAAGCTATAAATAAACAAATAATAGAAATAGAATTGAAACATAGGATTTAGAAATAAACAGAACTTTTCTCGAGAGGCGTTGCTGTTGTTAAAGCTGGTTCTCAGCACCTTAAGTTCCCTCACAGGTGGAATCAACTAATTACCATCTACAATGAAATCAAAGCTCATAACAATAGGCCACATTCTTACGTGTGGTTGAAATCCAGCTGAAGAGCTGTTTCTCACGCTCACGGCCCGCACAGATAACACCAGCTCTAATATGTGAGTCAATTAGAAATGAACACCATTCTCTTTCTCCTGCACATTTTCTCAAAGCATGAACTGATGAATGATGTGGGTCTCATGTCACCCTTCCAAAACTTTTCCATGACTGCAGTATCGACGTACAGTACGAGCAGGGTTGTGTGTTGCTTTGCGCTTCTCTGCTTTTTATTGATCCGACTCGGGTTCATGGGACTCCAGATCCAGCTCAGCCATGCTCGGCCGAGTGGTAGCAAGACCTCATAGCTGTAGAAGTGTAAGGGTGTGAGGGGCAAGCCTGGATGTCGACCTGCCTTTTTTCCCCTTGTAAGCCATGGGCACTGTGTGCGTACGCTTTATTCTCTCTTCCGTCACTGGCTGAGTCTTAATGGGATTTCCAGCCTAGCAGAACGCACCTGTTCTTCAGACACAGAACCCCCCATATCGATCGGACCACCAGGCCGCACGGCCATTCATCAGGCGGCTCGCGTTGCTCCAGCGGCCTCAAACGTGCACACACATGCACGCACACACATACACAGAAAAACACATAAATGAACACACACGGGTGTGTTTTACTGCCGGCCGCCAATCACACACAAGTGCGGATCAAGAGCGCTGTGAAGGATTGTGGGCCGGGGGTTTAAGGGAGGGGGTGCCTGCAGGGATGTAATCGAGGAGTAAGTGAGTGTGTCTGGGGATGCGTGTGTATATACGTGTGTTTTTGCAACAGGCTGTGAGTTAAGTGTGATCATCCGTGATTGGCTATAAATATATTGACAGGACTTTAAAATATCAATGAGACAATTGACTTACGTTGAAATGATCCACGCTGGTAACTATTCGCAGTTTACTCTTACTGTCAATTTCAACTGAAACTACCAAAGATCTTCAGTTTTAACAAACTATAAAACCACAGGAAGTAATGTTTATTATTTCAGGAATTAATCACTTTGTGCAGACAGAAGTTTGTATCTGATTTTTATTTATTCCAAGAAATATTTAGAATTAGGTTTTTCCCAAACTGGTTTATTAATGTGGTATTTCAACTACTTCAGATTTAAGATGTTAGTCACAGTACAGTTAAGTGAATTGCTTTTTGTGAAGGCTATCTTTGGTAATACAAAAATAACATGACAACATAACACAAATGGGATAATGTACAGGCACCCAGTTGTTATCGCAGAAATAAGAGAAATAAGGACACTTCACGTCGGGTCCTTATCACACTATAGGGGCTTATTTCTGTGATAACAACCGGCTGCCTGTGCATTATCCCGCTTATTACACGGCTACTAGCCATATGACAAAAAAACTTGTGAAATGTGAAAAATGTGAATTTATTGGCAAATTTTTACCGAATGCAGACCTTCCGCAAGGACAAAGTGTTTACTTTAAGCTTTAAGTTAAGAAACGGCATTCAAATGTCACATTTGTAAATACATTGACATTCATGTTATTATAAGACATATTTATATTTAATCTGTCAAAACAACCTGTCAAAATTGTTTTCTGCATCTGGGTTACCGTGTGTTATCAGTTTTGAGAGGTTGTTATCTGGGAATAATGAACATTGAAATGTCACGAAAAAAAAAAATATATGTAAAATTTATAAATGTATATAATATAAATTATATATAAAATATATAAAATATAAATGTATATTGATATATTCAATTCAATTCAAATAGTTCCCTTGAAGAAATTGTTTAACCCCCCAAAAAATCATAATATAAGCTAGATTTGTCTGTGACCAGAGCCTTTCCAACATTTTTGGTAAACTCCCAGATTTCTTATCTTAGCACTGTGACAGCTGGGATCTTGTAAGTACCGCCTTTTCAAAGTCGCAACATTATGACATGACACATGCCCTTCTGCCGCCATCAGTCACGTTAATGCAACAGCTACGATGCCTCTGCAATGTCATCATCACATCGCCATTCAATTACCCTGACCTCCATGCACGAGCTGGACTCCCAACCCTGTCCCGCTCTGTTGCTGCAGAAGGTTAATTGAAACAGAATGCACAGCTAATTTCTTTTCTAACGAGAGCGGGCGAGGTGTAATAAGTCAAAGAGACATTATAGGTCTTCCTTGAAAGGGCTCTGTGAAGGGAAGAGAGCTCCTTTGTTTAGCACGCCTGTAGAATCGTGGGCTGAGGAAGTGTGTAAGTGTGTCAAGTATGGTTGTGACCAAAAAAGTGAATCTCATTAATCTTCAACCAAAGATGCAGGTCCTGTTGCCATACTCCAGAGACCCTGTGGCACGTGGGGGATTGATGCTCAAGGGCATAACAGAGGTGGACGCTTTGGAGGAGCTTGACCTCAGGTCTGGCCGGAGGGGGTTGACGGACTTCAATTGCTTGTTCTGAAGCACAAATGTGTCTTTCTGTGGCTGTTCATATGTGTTTGAGCAAGAATGTTGAAAATGCGTACGGGTCATTGCATATCAGCTCAACCAGTCAAATTTTAGATTTTTGGGGAGATCATTTGAAATAGATGGAGCGGTCCCGCTGCTTAAAGATGCCGGACATGAACCTCACGAGGTAAGTGAAACTGAGTCATATGTCTGTGTTTTGTTGCTAATGGGTGCGCACGTGGTTTGGTTCCGCCCTCCCCCCACACAAATAATCATACAGCTGTATGTGTCTTTTATAAATGTGATCAAAATTAAGACACTACAGATATTTGAAGGCTAGGCTACTATTAAGTACTCAGGGCCATATAACAAAGATTGAAATCATAGTGAAAACAATGATTAAAAACAAACGTTGATGCACAATATCTTAAAATTAGATTACAGATATAAGATCAAATTTATCAATGGCATTACATAATAATGTGCAAAAATATGAAGAAAAGTAGGGTGAAAAGAAGAAATGAAATGGATTAGCTTTGGGTTTATTCAATATAACTACGTAAAGTACGACTAAGCACATAACATATGCAAACAAAAAAATAACACCGTGAACCAACTAATAATTGGCCTTTGTTTTGCTTAACAATCCGTGAATTAATGAGAAAGGAATGTGTGCGTGTACGTTTGTGAGATATGTAGTATCCATTTCAAAAGGTTCATCGTCTGTTGAACAGAAATTAAATATCAAGCAGGTAATGCGCACAATCTACACTGAATAAATCCTACACAGCCAATAATAGTAAATTAAGAACGTGAACAAATAGAGTCCTTTAATACCCTCTCAAGTCTTGGCAAGAAGAAACCCCTGCTGGGAAAGCATTTGTTAGCAAAAACAACATCCGCTTTCAAGTATGTGTGTGCGCGTCTCTGCTTATTCTTTTGCGTATGCACATGCTTTGCTTAAACATTTTGTGACTCATCACATTGGCTTGCATCCACAATGTACGAAAACCAACCAAATCGAGATCCATTCGCAAGGTCTCCTCATGCCATTTTTATTTCTCTTGAAACAGAAATTAGAAATGGAAAAAAACGTATGACCTCTACGGTCTATCAAATCAGAATTTGGCTTGTTTACACACAGTTATCAAAATGCACCAAATGCCGTGTGAAAACACAAACACCGCATATACGAACACAACCTCTCTTATCACGCTTGCTGTTTGCCATCCTTGTTTTGGGCGGCTCTGTTGTTTCGTCAGATTAAAAGTGTGAGGAAAAGGAGAGGGGTGAGAAAAGGTGGAAAGTGAACTTTGGGGATTGCCGTTCCATTAAAATGTGGATATTTTCCCAGTGGTAGAATTAACTATTTGGTGAATTCATTTATTCATAATGCACATATATGGTATTCACAAAGGGATCGGGTTGATTTCTGATCTCAGTTAATGGAGCACGGATGTCATTGGCAGAATATGATTACCATAGATCTGTTTCAGTCTTCAAAGGGCCAGAAACCTCATGAGGTTGACAATAATGCACATTTCAAGCCGAACCGATCCCGCTTGCCATCCCATCTCTTTAGAGAAGCTAAAGATCATCAAAAACAAAAACATTTGAAGGTGAAAGAAAGAAAAAGAAAGAATTAAAAGAGAAGGAAAGAAAATAGGTATGTATTCTTGTTTTTAATTAGTGTTGTCTACATTCATCGTGACACTTATTCTGGCATTTCTGGCCCATGAGTCCTCAGGCAATATGTTAAAATAAAAAATTACGAAATGAACTTTCTCGAAGTTAAGTCACAACTTTAAATGAACTCTATTCCCTGTGTGTTTGGAAGAATGAGTCATAAAGATAAGTGTTATGGGTGAATCAGCATTTCAGCAAAGCAATAATTTCTTTTTCATTTCATCACAACACACTGTTTTCCTGGAACGCTCTAGAAGGTGTATTCTAAAATAGCCGCCGCAAAGTTTGCCAAGAAAACTACAACCTTTTAATACCTAATACTGTGAAGAGGAGTTAATGGATAGCCACTGTTTCAATACGCCGAATTGTCTCGTGATACAATAAGAAAAGCGAGAGTGTATTTATAGGCACGCTTCTGGGGAAAATGCTATTAGTCTGTGCTTTCATCCATCCAGCCTTATGTGGATCCCCAAACTGCAAAATCTAGAGCTAAATGCAATGCATTGTACTTTCTAATAAGTCATTCCAATATCATTAAGTTGTATTACTAAATGTATTCACATATTTGAAATATTTGCGATTTGCATTTGTAAATAGAGTTTGGCGTGCAGAGCCACGGGTTTGTGAAAGGCATTGATATTATACAATATTTACATGTTTGTTTATTTTTGACAGACTATTAAATCAAAATCATACTTTTAAAGAACGGGTAAATTGAAAGAAAATGCCCAAACAGGTCTGCCAGGTAGATGAATAAAACATGGAAGATATTTCAGAAAGTTTGTCGACCTCTAGGTTACACAATCAATAAAGTTTAACATAAAAGACGCAATGAAACTGATGCACTGCATTATGTAAGCTTGTCACATGTTATCCGAGTGTCAGAAATATGGCACAGACATCATAGGAAATAAAAATCAGAATTGGAACGTTTGCTCATCCACAAAAATTTCCATAAGAATTTATCTTTCCCTGCCCCACCTCTTTCTCTCTCTCTCTCTCTCTCTCTCTCTCTCTCTTTCTCTCTCTCTTTCTTTCGCCTGTGGCACCCAAGTCACCAGGGCTGCTTTTTCCAGCCCATTCATGGTCTCAGCTAGCAGCGGGCGAGATGAGAGAAGCTCATTTGAAAGCTGAGAAAGCTGGAGGCTACTCTTTCCTTCGAAATCAAGGTGGAAACTTGCGCGGGGCTCAAGGCAAGCATGTGACAAGACGGCGGGTGCAAATATGACCTATAGGCCTCATTGGCAGCAATTATGCGGACATGGCAGGCGTATATTCATGGGATCATGGGATCGAAATATAATATGAGCGGGTAACTGAACAAAGTGGTCTGGCAGGGTGTGTGGGGGGGCGCGTTGGGGGGCACATGACCATTTGTCACATTCCTGATTCATGTGCATCGTATACACAGTGGCTGGTGTTTTATAAATAATAAAAAAGGGATTCATGGTAGACACATGTCAAGTATTTAGAGTGTGCATTTAAGACAAAACAGCAACTCACAGTTCGAATTAAAGAAACCCAAATAACAGAGACGGTATGTCATTAACACATCATTTGTCACGGCTCAGTCATTCAGCGCTGAAAAGGTAGAACCCGGATACCCAGTACGCTTTAACGTCACTGTTAATCCAATACAGACGGGCCCCACGTGCAGCTGTGCGTCAGCCCCGCTTCCATCCCCGCACCCCTCTGAGGAAACCGGCTGCGACAGGGGAGGGCGGCTTTCTCTGTAATCCCAGCCATTTTACTCTGCGGTTGTCATTCAATCCCACAGGTCACGGCTGGGGCAGGGCATCACGAGGTGTGTTGCTATGGACTCAAAGAACACGTGTTCTTTTTTTTTTTTGAAGACAGAAGACAAGTGTGAGCGTGCACTTATGTGTTGATGCTGTGGACAGACCAGTGTCATGAGAGGTTTCCTGATTGACCGTCTGGAGAACTAAAGATGCCTGGACGTATCACCTCTAGCTAAAATAGTCTGAGGACTGACTGGCATTCGTTCGTACTCTTTTCCCATGGCCTCTGGCTGTTTTAAGTGCCCGGCCATCAGCTCGGAGGTCACCGGGTGAAATGAGAGATGCCGAGCAGAAGACTTCACAGACTCTTGCGAGATGATGGGTGCAAATGGAAGTGTGATAGCGATAAGACACATTAAGATGGATTCATATTTTTACATTTTCTGAAACAAATTGCGGGTGAATTTGCCAAGGTTGTCAACACAACTGGGTGGTTGCCAAGAGGGGTTGCTGTGGTGTTCTGAATGGTTTTTACATTGCTTTTCTGTTGCTAAGATGTGTTGTTTCTTATGAACCCCAAATTCTCTGGTTCCCTATATATGACTGTTTTTGTAATTTACAAAAGTGGCCAAAATTTATGTCTGAAGGGTATATCTGTATACAATATTTGTTTTTTAACACCCCTCAGTTTGAATTTAACAATCAAAATGGGAGAATTGTGGAATAAAATGGAAAAAATATATAATTTTTAAAACATAAATATTTGACACAAAAGATAAACAACAGACTACATATCAAAGAAATTGTGCTTAATTTTAATATATACAAAATGCACACACTGTAAAAAAATTATCCCAAACTTCAAAGTTACAAAAAAAGGCTTTACAAGTCATTTTAATTTTGATTAACTAGAATTTCACACAATTTAAAAATGCAATGCACACATACTGTACATTATAATAAGTAATTTCAACATCATTAAGTTGTATGATGTAAATGTGAATAAAGGTATATGTCAGTTAGTTTAATATAATTTATGTTCAAATGACTTGTAAGGCCACCATGATTTAACTTCCACAAAGTTTTTTTTTGTTGAAATACTGATTCATTTTTTATGGTCTTAGAATAAAATATTTTTTAATATTTTAATAAGCCCTACTATGCAACATGTATACAAAATCTTTAATAATAGGTCTTTTGTAATAGGCAAAGATGTACATTTTCCAAAGCTGGACATCACTTTTGGCCACTACTGTAAGACTACTAGTACTATAGTATTTAACTCAGTTTTTTCTATTCGATTGCTCACCAGAATAAGCCCAAATGCCTTCATCTTAGTCTTCAACAAGCCACAAAATTTGGTATAACCTATGTTTTAAAGAACACAAACAAGCATTAGCAAAAAGTATAAGATGAGTGATTGTGGTTTGTTAAAATACTAAAATCCTACATTAGATGTGAGATGCCTTCCTTGACAAGCACTACACATGAAATGTTAATAGTAAAACAGTCAACGCTGAATTGTGTATTGTCCATACGGTAGGACTGACAGAAAATCCATCCATATTTAATATATGAACTATAAACAAACTATTAATACATATCTGGTCATTCAAGGTGACAAGTCAAGTAAAATGTGTTTTGGAATTGTACCAAGGATTTATCCAAACCCACAGTCAAACCAGACAGTCGCTGTGTTGAGAAAAGGCTCTCACAGCATTGACACTATCGCTACGGTAACGTATGATTATTTAAATCGAGCTGTCACATTCGGTGTGTCGTGCATCACAATTGGCCCTCGGGGAACATGGGAAATCCTGTCTGACCTTTGACACTGCTGCAACTCAGCCAATCAGTTAAGTGTGTCATTTCACATGCAGTGATGTCATTTAAATATTCTGGTAATGCTGAAAGAAGGGGAAATCCTGATCTTAGAAATCAGAAGGAAAAAAATTATCCAAGTTATTGATTACGACCTATTGTTAATGCTGGATATTTGCCGTTTTCTTATCCTGAGAATCTAAGTGTACACTACACGGGCAACATCTCTGTCCTGCTATTCCAAGTAGTGTATGTTACCTGTTCCTTACGCAAAACCATAATATCATACATTCTTACTTACTTCATGTACTTCATGTCATTTTGTCCACTAAACAGCAACCCATTTTGTCTTTTGTGGTCTCTCTCTCGCTCTCTGGCTCCAGGGCCATATTCCTGGCTCGTTACGAGGTTTCACAGACAGTATAATTTCAGCCTGACACCGCCTCAAACGAGTGGCTGTCAAGCCCCAGCACCGCCGTGGGGGAACTCAGGGGACGTTGTCTCAAAAATGTCACTTTGCCACTTGCCAGTGAAAGAAGTAAAGGAAAATGAAAGAAAAAAACAAACTGCATATGGCCTGGGACCCACTGTTTAAACCATGACAGAAAAATGGACGCCGTTTGGGGAGCGAGATAATTGTGTGTGTGTTTTTGGAGGTGAAGGAAATGTGTACTTTATGAGCTTCACCTAAAATAATGTAGTGAAGTGCTAGTATGTAGCAGTGCGAATGACTCTTGTGATTAATGCCTGTGGTTAAATGTGCTTTTACTACAATTACAAGGTAAAATTACTGCTACTGTAGCAAAATCATCATATTTTAACTGCAGTAAATATATTTTTAAGTTTTATTTGAAATGTTAGCATGGTTAATTTTCATATGGGTGGGGCGATTTGTGTTCACCACCTCTACAAACATATGTTTATTCAAATGTGCTTTTAACAAAAAATAAGAAAGTATACTTGCAGTTTAAATTTGATGTACTTCTTAGTAATATAATTAATATAATTGACACCTAAGTATACTTATAAAGTTTCAGCATATTTGGCTTACGTGTACTCAATATTTTGATTGAGAAAAAGTAAAATGACCTATTTTAAGAATACTTGGCATGTACCTTAAGTAGCCTCTCTTACAAAGTCTTATAAATTTAGATTTTTTAGTTTACTGCTTCAAGGGTGGACTTAATCTTCTTTGAACAAAGAATTGACTTAGAATTGACCTCAGATCCACTTAAAGGTATATTTTAATTATGAAATGGAAAACGTAAATAGAAATATAGTTGTATACTTAGTGCATATAACATTTAAAGAATAATTTGATGTTTAGTTCCCTTAAATGAAGCTTTGAGTACACTTAATTTATATTAAAAAACACTAAACTAGTACTTAAAAGAGCGTACACTTCAAAGTGTACTTTTCAGCAAGTGGTTAGTTGTGAACAAGTATATTAAAAGTATACTTTTTTTTAAACTGAAAAGTGTTGTATCAGTGTTCTTAAAAGTAAATTACAAGTACACTATAGTATTAGTAAACATACTACATAGAATACAATTAAAATGTATTTGAACTTTACTTCATAAAATAAACTTTAAGTATAATTAAGAGTATTTACTTTTATAAGGGCAGATTATGCATTTTAGTTGAAGCAAAAACAGAAAAACAAACTCTTGCATGTTGTAAGTTAACTCCTTACCAGAAATCAAGTTCTTGTTTAACTGTTGCATAAAAGCAACATCACACACGCAAATGTGTTGTTGTACCGACTGTCAGCACAACTGTGAATGTGGTATTGCTAAATAATGCAGTGTTGGTGTCTTTACTCAGTCTGTTTGGGCAGATATATACAAGGATTTGGGTTCGAGAAGTTTGTAATTCTTCTTGAATCTACAACATTTTATTTTGTGTCTGAGCAGGTGTGTGTTTGTTTGAGCGCCTTGTGTTTCCTCTAAGCTGCCTGGCCACACTACAAAGCCCTCTCTCTAAGCACATGGGTCTCGCCTGATCCCAGTGTCTTCAGCACTACCTCTCCTGGCTGTATGCCAACAACGCTTGCCTGAGCCCCACAGCCAGGGACCCTCCACACTGGACCAGGCAACCACCCATGCCCCCATCATTTACGTCCTTTAAGCCATGGACAGGCAGAGAAAGAGCAGCTCGCCAACGGCCCCATGCCAGGCCTGCCGCCTCCGATAAACAGAAACCTTCCTCTTTCTGCCCAGCGCGCTGCTGTTTTTATTCTTCTCTCATCTCAGCAATAGCCTGCCCGTACTAGCATCTGTGGACTGAGGCGAAGACTAGACGCCTGCCAAATTTGCTGTTATTTTCACAGTTTTCTCTGTTTTTTGGATCCGAAATAGAGTTGGTTGTACGGGATCCAGTTTAAGCAGGGAAACAGAGTACGACTGAGAAACCATGAAGACGATTAGGAAAACTTTTCCTCTTGAACAGTGTTTTGCAAATGTTTAAAACTGATTCATCAGAAATGTCCACTTATGTGTCCCTGAATTATATACAAAACATTCTTTTTCAAACTCCTCCTACAAAACTTGTCAGATTTGCACAAAATTTGGTATATACTGTACTATCTACATTTACATTTGGTCATTTAGCAGACACTTTTATCCAAAGTGACTTGCAGATGAGGGAAGCAATCGGAACAACATAAGGACAACACAAAGCATAAGTGCAATAAAAGAAAACTGGTCTCATACAGCCTAACACAGTATATATATATATATATATATATATATATTTTTTTTTTAAGAATAAAATAGGAGATAGAAGTCAGAACTGATCAGTCAGGTGTTGAGGATGATAGTGTTTTCAAAAGATTCTTAAAGTTGGCTACAGAATCTGCTGTTCTTGTAGCAGCAGGCAGATCATTCCATAAATGTGGAACCGATCAAGAGAAGGTCCTTGAGAATGATTTTTTTCCCTTATTGAGATGACACTACAAGACGTTGTTCATTTGCAGAGCGTACGGATCTGGTGGGTAAATAAGTCAAAAGTAGCGAGTGAAGATAAGGGGGTGCCAAATCAGTGGTGGTCTTGTAGGCCAGGATCAGAGTCTTGAGCTTCATTCGAGCGACTATAGGGAGCCAATGTAACTTAATGAAGAGAGGATCTGCACACTCTTCGGTTCATTGAAGACCACTCTTGCCGCTGCATTCTGGATCATCTGTAGAGGTTCAGTTGTGCAAGCTGGAAGTCCAGCCAGTAGCACATTGCAGTAGTCTAGTCTGGACAGAACAAGAGCCTGGACTCGGATTGCGTAGCATGCTAGGTTAGGAAAGGTCTAATTTTCCTAAATTTGTAGAGGATTAATCTACAGGACTGGGTGGTGCTGAGAAACCTGATCAGTGAAGTTAAGATGATTGTAGATCACCATTTCCAGGTTACTGGCCGTTCTGGAAGATGCGTTGGTTGATGAGCTCAGCTGAATGGAGAAGTTATGATGAATCTTTGTGTCGACCGTCTACAGACAATTCTGACAAAAAATTATTCAAAGCTTTTTGATTGATCGAACAGTTCTCGTATACATAGTAAAATAATGTGAAGGTTAGCATGCCAAAGGATCACATGGCTGTATCTCTGCCATACTTTGAAATATTGATACGAAACTATCTATAAGACATCAGTACAATATAGTGGTCAACCATTATAAGCAATTTTATTGTGTTTCGACTACTTTTAACCATGACTTTAATTCTGATTTTCATAAACTCATGACCAGACATGACCAAATGTATTTCCCTTTGTGCCCTTGTTGGGCTTAACCCTGTAATTGCTGCTTGAAGCTATATTCAAGGACGCCAGACATACTGTACAGACATAAAAAAATCAAATATATTTCCTCTTGGTTCCTTCAGTGGATTGCTCCAGCCACCGTCCTGCTCCTTCTGGAACAATGAGGGTTAACCACTTGCGTTAACCTAATTCTAATTCTGTCCTCTTTATGACATCATCAGCTTGCGCCCCAGGGGCAGGTTTGAGGTCATTATTCCCAGACGTCTCTTATAAGCAGGAATGGGGGGAAGGCACTTTCACTTTCTATCATTTCACACTCTACCGGTTAAGATCCTTCAAAGTCAGCATGCTCACCTCAACATATCACACGGAAAAACATGCACAAACGTGTGCACGTGTGCGGATCAACACACCCCCGGCACTGAGTTGCTTAGCATTCCATATAGGCTGTTCTTCAAGGCCAACTACAATTACAAATGATAACCTTGATTTCAGCTCTCGAGTAAAATAAGAGCCCCCATAGGGGAGACAAGCTGGAAATAAAGTAAAGCTTGCTCAGCTGCTGACTATTTTGAATGACCATTTAAAACCAGTTGCTGGTTGGCTTTTGGATGGTCACTTGGACGGCCGGAACCGTGTAGAAAGCTCCTAACATGTACCATTTAGGTACAGATATATATATATATATAGATTTGTTACATTGAGGTTCTAATATGCACTCTAAATGCAAAAGTTTGAAACGGTACCATCCCAGTGACAGATTCTGACAGTACAGTTCTATCTGCAAGAACAACAATCTGAACCTGCCATCAGATCTAAAAACAAATCTCATTATTAGATCTCAGTATCCTGTTATTAGTATACGTGCTTCTTCTAATCAAAAAAAATCTATCCAGTTTATATGCATTTCTTAGAAATATCATTTAATGTACTTCTTAGAAGAATGAAGTTGTGTTACCAATTTTTACTTCAAGTTCACTACTGTTACACTTGTAACGTACACTTAAAAGTACACTTAACTAAAAAGTGGACCGATTCAGTCCCAAGCAGTATTGAAATAATACTAGTACTATTGTACTTAACACTTACTACTGTACATAAAGTATACCTACTGTAAATATACACTTGAACTTTGCTTCAGTATTAAAAAAAATGTAAATAAACTTCTTCTTAATACCATCTAAGAAATACTTATTTTTTCGACCATACTGTTTTCTCTTTTCTTTTGGGAGTAGGGTGGGAGTAAATGATGGGCTTACGGGTTTTAAGTGGCATCTTGACAAATACTTTTTAATCTACTTGTGGCCCAATTATCCGTTTTATTCTGCATCACACCAGAAAAACCAGAACACACACTGAGACGAACGGTTTCAGGCCAAACACAAAAAAGCTTCCTTCAGACCTGAGAAGAGTCATGAACTTTGACATCCAATCTCAAAGTTTTTGGTCACTGCAATGTTTCAATAGGCTAGGGGCTGGTACGAAAGACCGACAGGGCCGCCCACCCGCCGAATGAGTGTCTCACAGCCTCAAAGGCGGATGAAGTAGTGTCCTCGCTATGAAAGAGAAATGAAAAAAAGCAGTAAGTGAACTAAGCGAAGCTGACAGCCTGGCTAAAAGGAGAAGAGAAGGCTGTGAGTGTTAATTACAAACACCAGGCTAAAAGAGAGAGACAGGGATGAGGAAATGGATTGAGTCAATCCTGGAGGATGGTCCTATTTAAAAGGATAAAAAAGCCAATTAGCATTAGCCATCGTTCGCGGTGAGAGGGCAGAAAAGGGGATAACAAGGACGATTTGGGGTGATTTCTCCAGCTCGTGCGAATAAAGTTCAAAACAGAACTAGCGGTGGACCCGAAAAGCCCTGAATCGCTTACAGAATCAGAGAATTAGTATTCAGTGTTTGAATATTGGTGTTCTTCAACCATGACAGCCGCTGTGAGGCTGAATTCAGCCTGTAGATGGATGATGGGTATAAAACGGCTGTGGGCGTATCTTGAGTAAAAGCAAATGACTATAGAGGAGGCTGGAAATGAGTAACTAACTCAAACTCACAGTATTGGAATCAGAGCACATACATTCAATACAACCTAAAAAAACTGAGTTATATAAAAAATGGACAAACTTTGGGGTAAAAATGTACCTATGCTTGTTTGTTTTACCCAAAAATGCTGGTTTGTTTTAATCCATTGTAGGGTTAAATATAATGATTTGCTGGGTTAATTTTACTAC
This sequence comes from Triplophysa bombifrons, assembly GCA_029783895.1. Classification (NCBI taxonomy): domain Eukaryota; kingdom Metazoa; phylum Chordata; class Actinopteri; order Cypriniformes; family Nemacheilidae; genus Triplophysa; species Triplophysa bombifrons. The sequence continues at coordinate 37,536,711 of CM056448.1, forward strand.
ATTTTTAGGTTTGTTCATTTTTGACCCAATTCTGGGTTAATTTTTTTTAGAGTGTACAGTCTACTTGACCATAAATGTAAGTACAACTACGTATTTGGCAGATCTTTACTCCAAAATGATTTACTGTGAATTCAGGCTGTTTTCTGAAAATCAACCCATGATCTTTGTGTTGCTCTTGCTCTACAACTGACTTAATCATAGTACATAATACTTAGTCATAGTAAAAAAAAGAAATAACTCATCTATGTACACTCACTGGTTATTTTTAACCCATGGTTGATTTAAAAAGGAATAAACCCAACTGTTTTGTCATAAATTAACCTAGGCTGGGTTGTTTTAACCCAAAGTGCTTCAACCCATGGCTGGGTCAGATATGGACAAATATTAACCAAATGGATTAAGTTTGTCACTTTTTGACCAAACCATGAGTTGAAATAACTAATTTTTGGGGATGTAGCTTAACATATGTGCTCTCAGCTAGCTAACTAAGGTAGATGTTAGACCACTTTGCAAACACTGGTCCAGAAACACTTCCGGTTTTTAATTATTTTTATATTACATATCTAATTAACTCTTAAAGATAGTCATTTAACATTAGTTGTAAGAGTTTATAGGTTTTCAACAGTCTGATGGAAAACAAAATCATGTTTGCAGGATCCAAAGAGGCTGATACATTTAGTGCTTTGGAGGAAGATCTGTAAACTGACATTGGACACTGCATTGCAAGTCTCGTTTCATCTTCGTATTGATGTTTACAGATTATTAAAACAATTAGTACATAAAACATGACATCCTTGAGTAGACCTGAATTCTCTGCTTTTATCTTTTTAGAGGAATAAAAAAACCTAGTTTGCTTTACAAGTCAGTCAAATGGTCTCCAAGTGGACAGTGTATGATCAGATGGAAATGGACTGTTTTACCATTTGTCTATTGCATAATCTGGCTCTGCAAAGGCACCTTTATACAAGAACGATAGCTATAAAGACAACTATAACAAAAACAACATCAAACCGACGAAATGTAATATTATAATGGGTTCAAATACGTTTTATTATCTTTTGTCGTGTCGCATCCGGTGTAGACAAGTTGTCAGACTCCACATCAAGGGAAACCAATTATGCTTTTTCTATATTCGCACGTTTAGTTTTGCATGTTAATGTGTGAGCCATTTAAATTTTCAATAGATGTCAATGTTTTATTACTCATCAGATGAAAATAATATCACTATGAAGTGATCCCAATCACATCATTCCTCCGTATTGTGGTGTGGACTTCACCACTCTCCTAAATTTTGAATGATTCCTAAAACTTAATCTTTATAGTTTACTTATTAACTATGGCTATACAAATTGAAAGATTTAAAGATTAAAACCCATACCTTAATGATGAATTGAATAGCTGGGTATGACATTGGTGGTAAAAGACTCTCACTGCCTCCTTAAAAATGTTTGACCCTTGATGGCAAAGCAGCGCACCTGTTTGTGCTTTCTTAATACCTTCACGGTAACTTTTTTTATGGCAAACCTCCATACTGATGTGCTGGTGCATACTATTTGCTGTCAACAAACCTTGCGACATAACAGGGGTCTCCCTTGGCACCCGTCTGAAACACGCAAGAATCTGTGTTTGGTTCATTATCCGCCAAATGTAGAATTTCTCTTTTTATTCCTCGTTCCTGTTTGCCACTAAATGGCTGACATTTGTTTCCATTAGGCAAAAGCTAAACGCTTCATTAAGAAAGAGTACAAAGCAGAATATTTCCCCCTCTTTTCTTTTCTTTCTTTCTTTTTCTTATCCCGGTGTGTAAAAAAAAGAACCGAAGTCACTTGTGATGTGTTTGGGGTAATGGTAATTGTCGCGATGTCAGACGGGCCTTTTGTGTTAACAGGGCGTGTTGGCAGGGCCCATCAGTAGAAAATTGCACAGCAATGGGAACACAATCAGCCTCTCCACTTCTTAAAAACAGCTCGCTCCAAACAAGCTCCTCTTTCACGAGAAAAAAACACGGCGTTGCTCATTCCTCAAAGATCTGACAACAAATCATTACGGCACGGCTATCATTGATCAACAGTCACCTGGTAATTGATATCAACAAAGACATTTTTTAACGCCCTCCCCCCTTTCGGGCCACCCGTGCGTCAGACACCAGAAACGTTTTCGCATTTTTCATGCTTCAATCTATCAAAGGAAGTTAGTAACAAAACTTAATTATGGGACTGAATACAGTGTCGAGATCTTTTTCGTCCGTGTTTGAATTGTTCTGGGTTTTACTTCGACGTCCCCTGGCACTTACGAGATGAAAGCGAGTATATATTTCAAAGATATTAGGATCAATCAAATCCCGCCAACGTCGAAGCGGAGAGAGAGAGAGGGCGAGCGAGATTGTGTTTACAGCATGGAGAAGCTGCCGTCGCATCACTGGGTTTAATTAGTAATATCACAAGTCGTTTTCTGCGCCAGCTAATACTCTGATACTACTTCTGGAGCTGCTAATGACCTTCATTTGTGTTAGTCATTTTTAAAACACACACACAGTTAGCCAACGATCAGCACCTACTCAGAAACATCCCTCTAAAGTACCTTTATGCAGATCAACCTTGCATTAAATTGTACAACACAAGATGCTAAACTGTGAGCATTTAAAGGTTTGATGCAGCAATAGAGAGCCGCAATGTTTAATGTCCACAAAAGGGACATCACAGCTGGTGGAGAATAAAACCGAGTCATGTTTTGTGCTGTAAAGTAAGCTTAATATGATCACTGCTGTATGTATTGATCAAATTGAATCAATTTTGGATCATTTTGGAATCAATCAAAAAAGCTGATGGAGGTAATGAAAGTGTGTGTATATGTAACCAACACAGATTTAATATACACACCCACTTAAAATATATTTGTTAGGTTTGTTGGTACTGAAATGCATACTTAGTTGAGCCCACATGAACATCACCTCAAAGTTGTTAATTTGATTAAGGAAACTTTGGATTTTCTTTGATCTTAGAGTTTCCAAATTTACAACACATTAAAATTTCATAAATAATTCAAGTTTTTCCCTTATGAGCCACAATGATAACACATTCTCTATCTGTCACCATGAACTATTTTCTGTGCAGTTCATTGGCAAAAAAAGAAAACACAAGATTAAAAAAAAAATTGATAGCGGTCTTTATTTATTTATTTTAATCACATTAAAATTGTTACCATCAATACTTTGGACAACAATAATCATGGAGTGAAAGTCAGGATATATGAAGTTATTATAGTTTCCCCAAACATTTCTGTTAACTGAAATTAAATAAAATATGGCCTAAATATTATTTTAGAAACAGAAATGAAAATTTGAAATGTTGCCTCAGCAACAAAGTAAAGTTAATGGACTAAAATTCTCAGAAAATAAAATAAAAAAAGAAGTTAAACTTATATAGCTACAGTATATAAAATAAATTAATTAATTAAAAAAGGAATAATACAAAAAAACAAAACAAATCGATAAAAACAATACTATAAAAACTCTGATCCTGACATTCAAAATGCATACAGAATGGAGTTATTTTTAAAAGTTATGTAAATTAATTTATAAAAAAGTAAGAATTATTAAACACCTATAAAATTATTCTTTAAAATATATATTTATACATCTATTAAAGAAAAGTGGTTTGATTTGTGACTTCATTGGCCATAAGTCTATAAATATTATTATATTGTCATTAATAAAAAGTACACGCTCACCACCGCCAAAGGTACATTGACCTGGAAGCACCTGATGTCATAATTACAATTCCCCAAGTAACGTCCCTGTAGATCCTGAAAGCATCATGAGCACCTGCAGTGCAACACTAACCCCTAAAATCTAACAAAAACTGTTTACATATTAATATTTAGGAATTATTTTAATCTGTAAGCAAGTCTTCAAATGATGGTGTGTCAAATGTTGCTATACCTTCTGGCAACACTTTTCTCCCCAAACTACAGCAACACAATCTGTACAATAACACACCAATATATAGGGCTCCGTGTCTGCTCCATTCAATCATATACACGCACATCTATACAGCAGAACCCCACGATCCCTCATCTATAGCAGTCATGACATCATTCTTGTGTTGCAGGCTTTCTTTCCCGTGGTTCTGATACGGAATCAAGCACTTGGGGGTGCTCGCTTTGATTGAAGCAGCTGTGGGGGGGCTATACATTCAACAGAGACACAAATCAAATATTTAGCTTGATGTTGATACTTAAGGCTGATGACTTAATTGCCCTGTTGGGAAAGAGGTCTATATGCGTGTATGGCTGAGATGTTTGGGTAGGAGAGAAAGAGAACGAGAGATTGAAAAGTCATTTGAAAATGTCGTTCAAGTCATTCGCTTCGTGCATATAATTAAGCAAAAAGGTCCAGGAGGCCGTATATAGTGGCTGGACGTTGTTAGAGAGATACAAAGCACCTGCATCCACCCAATCGCTTAGCTACAGTTAAAAAATGTACATAATCAGTTTTGTGGCTTTTACTGTGGTACACATCTATTCGTTTTTAAGTCATATAATACACTGTAAATGTATAGAATTTTCCTGTTTTTTTTTACAGCTTGTCCACGAAAATCGTAAAAAAACAGAATTTTAGTGTTTTTTGACAAATTTTTATGTATTCTTTTCTACAATTTTTATGTAAACTTTCGTTTTTTAACAATATTACTTTTTTAGAGTAATAGTGGTAAACAACTATACATTTGTAGAAAAATGCAATATATTTAACTATTAAATATATCCTATAATTTAACAGGAAAAAAAATATTTTACGGTACATTTAAGTTTTCCATTTTTTTACAGATTTTTTACAGTGTTTTGTACTTAAGGTTGCCCAGCAAAATACAGTATAACAGCTATGTGGAATGTATGTTGTGTATCATAAATGTTTGTATAGTGTATTTTAGCAAGATTGTTGCATCGGCCATCCGGGACTAGATCAATCCGTTTAATGCTTTGTAACTTCAAGTACGGCAATGTAAGTGCTACTGTGTGTGTATGTATATGTATCTGTTGTGCTACAATTGAGTTGCCACACTTCACATCATCTATTAATTAATGTTTGTCATTTCTCTGGCAGAGGCTGTGAGATACAACAGGACGACCTGTCAGAGGAATTTATCATCCACTGCTGGCCTCTCTTTCCCATTCTGCCATTTCCAGTCGAGTGAAAAATCGATAGCTTCTTCACATTTCTCCGTCTGCTGTCTCTGAGAGTCAAAGGCATATCCCAGAGTTCGTCACTCCACCTGTTACCCTGCAGCATCAGGATAGACTCTGAAATCCCTGATGTCATGTGGCTATTTACACTCTTTTCAGAATATAAGTTTTTCTCTGAAACTGATTGAGATGATTCTTATAATAGACTGCTGTCAATCACCACCTACTCGATGTGTTATTTTCCAGCATATTCAAAAGTGTATTTAAAAAAGCCCTCTATGCCTTTTCATGCTTCAACGAATGCAAAATGTAATTGTGAAAAGCAAGTAAATTTTTAAATCACTGGTATATAGGCTTCCCAACATAATTTCTTCATATTTTCCATCTTAGCCACATACACACACAAAAAACTTGTATATAGAATATACTGACAATTTGAAAGCAATTAAATAGAGGATTAATTCATTAGCAATGTGTTTCTGAAGATTATTAAACTGCAGATAAGTGACTATAAGAAACAAATGGAGAGAGAAAGATTTTTTGAAATATGAAAATGTAAAATATAAAATGAGAAAAATGAAAAGAAATATGAAAAAAGTGATTATAATATAACATAGGTCCCCTTTCTAGTGCAAGAAAAACATTTCTTTTAGTTGAGCACCAAACCTTAACTGTTACTATATAGATTTTTTTTACAAGAAACTAAAGAAAGAACTAAACTTCGTTGCATAACTGTACCGTTGTACAGTACCTTTTGCTGTTTGAATGTTAAATACTGTTTTGTTGCGTTGCTTATACTGGAACTCAGTTTGAGCTTTGAGATTTTCAAAAGCTAAACAAGCTATAACCTGACATGCCAACACAATGCCTTTGGTGGGACAGAGTGAGATACAAAGTGACTGGCAAAAGCATTTGTCTACAGCAAATGTGTGACTGCTGTAGCAATGATCCGAAGGGCATTCATTTAAATGCACCTACAAATGCCAAAACCGGTGCTCGAATCTTTGGGTACATGACAAGTGGCCAAAAAGTATATGCAATAGAATACATTTTTGCAAATAATTCATTCACAATGTTTACAGTTATTCTTATGTTATAAATGTATATCTGACTGACACCCCTTAGTCTAGTTTTCACCTCTTGTTGGGCATCCCTAATGTCTTATGGGGGGTCGTGAATCCCCTCAGACCCCCCCCAATTTGAACACTGACCAAAACTATATATATACATGACATTTTTGCAGAACCTGTTTTTGACCAAAGACGATGTCTTGATATATTTGCAGTTATTGTCTGTTGTCATGGATAGAAGCATCGGATAAAGCATTTTCTAAGTCTATAGCAAGTTGAAAAGGACAATCGACATGTCCATACTGTCAAAACCCTGCTGATATGTATAGTATGTACAGGAGCGCCAACCTACAGTTGTCAATCACAATTTACTCTGTAAATTTGTGCAGGATAATAGAAATCGCACAACTGGAACAAAGTCCGATTACAAAACCACTCAAAATCTAAACGCAGCATCAATAAAAAGCCAGCACCAGTGTGATATTTCGTTTTTTCAAATTCAAATACAAAAGTCAATGGTCGCCAATGTTGTTTGGTTACCAACAGTCTTTGGTGTTGAAATGATGTGAGGGTTCGTAAATGATGGAAGAATTATATTCTATACCTTTTAATGACCAAAACAGACGTCTATAGAGACCCAGGAAAACACACACATTGACTAAAACACACTCAGGAATTAACATACATTACATTGCATTTACATTTATGCATTTGGCAGATGCTTTTATCCAAAGCGACTTACAATACATTGTACTATACATTTGTTTCTGACTATGTGCAATCCCCTGGGATCGAACCATGACCCATGACCTAAGCGTTGCTAGCGCCATGCTCTAACCACCGAGCCACAGGAAGGCACAGGACTTGCATACAGACTTGCAAATCCTTCCTGTCAATCCAATTACAACATGCATCATTTTCACATTCATTCATGAACAGTATGCATCCGACCGCACAAACAAAAAATGCTTTCAACTGTCAACAAAAGCACATTTGATTTTGCCAAGAGAGCACGCGTTTACAACCCACTCATGCACTTAAAGTTCAAGCACTCACGTAGTGTCACATAAAGCACACATGTACCGACACAAAACGACAAGTGCATAAATACAGGTCTGTGGAAAAACATTTTCCAGTGTGTGCGAGTGCACGCGTGCAAAATAAACCCACACTCCCTCTCTCCTGACGTTATCAGTAAGGGGGATTTATGCAGTCTCGAAGAAAAATTTATGGAAGGCAGTTCTTCTCTGATGGGCATGCCGGCTAAGAAATTGCTTTCAAAAAACAGGAGAGAGAAGAAAAAATCTGATTCCAAAGATTTATTACAATCGACGCCAAGAAGGCATGATATATTCAATCTGTTTATTTGAGTGAAACAATCATTTTGAAGCTTGGAGAAGTCCAGCGACAGATAAGGCTGAATTGCATTTAGCGCGCTGTCTTTATAGCGTCTGCCTCAGTGCGTCTAAATCCTTTCTGTCGTTGCCGTTTTGTTTCTCGCTGGAAGGGATGAGTGACGACAATGGGTGCATCGCTTATTCTTTTGTTTGTTTGTTTTTATTGATAGATTGTTTGCCACTATAAACATTGCATGATGGAAGCTCTCATGCAGGCAGAAAGAGGATGTTTTTGAGGGGGGGGGGCGTGAGGAAAGCTTGTGAGCTCAGGGAGCAACAAATGAGATCACGTTAATATCTCAGTTGTTTCTCTTGAGAGACACTCATGAGGCTGATTTTTACTACTGTAAACTATACTTAAGCAACAAACATGAAGATAAAACTGACAACGATTGTCTCGTTTGTGTCTATTTTTATATTAGATTTTTGCGTCAAACCTGATCCTTAAATTAAACAAATGAGAACTCTACATCTAGGTTATGAAAAAGCAATCTGAGCAATAAAAATTTCCTTCGGGACTGTTTCTTTTACCTTTTTCTTCATGCCTGTCACTGTGATTTATGACATGTGATTAATATTTTTTCCTGTCTGCTTGCACATAGTTGCTTATGCTGAAATAAACCCCATCCTCTGTGGTTTAATATTTTTGTAATTTACTTTCATTCGTGACGACACAGGAGTTTAGTTCAGTTATGCTGAATCTGGCCAATATGACACTTCTAACCTTTTGAATATTATATGGACACTTAAAACAATAACTTTGAACATATACGAATACAAGCAGGGAGGGAGTGTTAGAAAACCAGAGAGAAAGGCTGTATAGTTTTTGTCCGCTATAAGACAATGGAAGAGGGAAAAGGTCGTGTCAAAATGCAGTCTGCAGGTTCATGCTCTGAGAGATATATCAAAAGGACAGGAACATATTTAGCCTGAAGGGACTATGGGCTGTATATTCTGTCCATTCAGCCTGCAAGCGGCACAATGAGAGCAGAGAGCCTCAGAAATATTCAAAGCAAAGAAAATAAACATCTTCTTGAACTACAGAGGCAGTTAATTCTATGCAAACAGCTTGCAGAATAAATCAGGTATAACTCTTTGGGCTTTGGATTTAAAGGGACAGAACATCCAGTGATAAAAAAATCACTAATTAATCACTTATTTACCCACATGTGGCGCCTGTATAAGTTTCACTAAATTTTTTTTTTTAATTTGCCATGAACATCATGACCACTATTCTACACATCATGCCATTTTAATGTAAGTGAATAGGTACTGGAGCTGTCAAGCTTTAAAACGACGAAAAAAGTCATCATGAAAACATCATAAACTAGTCCAGTTGACTTAGTGTTCATTATTGCACATCTTCAGAAGTCATACAAAAGCTTTATGTCAGGGCCAGACTAAAATGTACGTTCTTATTTAATTTATCTGATAACCTTCCCCTCCAGTCAACTGATAACTGCAGAAAATGGAGTGAGCTGAACTGAAGTGAGATGAACAGTGGCGTCTATGACAAACAAACACCGGCCTAACTCAACCTGACAGCACGCACAAACATTCCTAATAGTTTCTTCTCAGCACAAAACAGCAATAAACGTTCATGTCATTAAGCTCAGGGGATTGTGAAAGCAGATCAGATGGACAATAAACGTACGAAATGAAAGATGATGAAAATGCTGAAGATATTAAAATCTGACAATACAACAATATATCATTTAAACTAAATAAATGTATCAACAACACTTCAAGTACTATGAGAAAAGTAATATGAAAAAAAGATTTAAATGAAAAAGATTTTCATTTTTAAAGATGGCCTGAAATCAAAATGGAAAATCATATTTTTTATGAAATATTGTATTGACTTGCATATTTTTTTATTCATGTGCCCTTATAATCTTTAATCAAAAACATTGACTTCCTCCCCATCCCCAATCGAAACTACTTCACTTCCGGACACGAGGAATGGCGCGAGGGCGGAGCTTTCTTCGTGGGAGGGTACCAATGGATAATTGAATGCAAACTCGCATTCAAATCAGCTTTATTTTTGTAAGCAAATGTGGGAAATCAAGTCCCACCCTACATTTTCTTTAATTTCAGAAGACATTCTTCTTGACTATATGTCACGATAAAAGAAGATATTTAGAAAAATTTTATTATCTGGACCCATTCACTTACATTGGTTTTGGGTCCATACACTAGAAGTGAATGGAGGACAGTGCTGTTCGGTGACCAACTTTCTTCAAAATATCTTCTTTTGTGGAAGAAAGAAAGTCATAAAGGTTTGAAATGACAAATGGGTGAGTAAATGATGACAGAATGTTCATTTTTGGGTGAACTATTACTTTACAATGCTTGCAATTTTTAAATGGACAACTCCAATCTTCATTCATTTTATCTAAACCAATGTACGACTTACGTTTTTATCAGTATTGAGCCGCAAATGCAATGATCTATCAACAGAGCTACAGGAACACTTATTTTTGAGAACTACCCCTTTAACACCGAAAATGATGACAATAGAAACAGCGCGTATACGAAGCAGACATCCACTGTGGTTGTAGGCATGTCAGGCAATGCTTGGAAAAAAAGCTTTTCAAATCCTGCAGGATTAATGGATCTAGATCTAAAGGGGAATGTGGAGGCTAACAGCCCAGTCTTAGGGTCAGAAGGTCATGGCCACGGTGACCGGTGAATGGGAAGATAAACCTGGATGGGTCTCAGTTATGGTTATAACACACCGGATGAGATAAACAAGGACGGAAGGAAAAGATTCCAGGCAGCCATTCATCTCGGCCATTTTACCAAATCATTTTTGAAGCTTCATTTGACACGGTGAAAGGGGAAATTTGATGTGAGGAGAGAATATGGAATTGCTGAAAACCGAGCTCAATATGTCCTTGATATTTCACAACAACCCAAATATCATCGTGTGCCGGAGTATTAACACCAGTCAGCCAGCGCAAATATCAACTTCTGAACTCGACTCGGCTTTTCTCCCTTCAGCAAACGGAACATTGACTCACATACAGAAAATTCAGTAAGCCGTCAGGTTATAAGAGACCACAGCCAATTCATGCGGGTGTGGGCGAAAAACGCGTGTACATGTTACAACGTCTTCTGCCTCCAACTCCCGCTACCGCACTTTACCGTCCCACTGCTCCCCGCTCATGAATAATGCATAAAGGACTCCCATAGCAGGTGTAGTTGAGCCTATGAAATGATATGAATATTCAGTCATGGTGATAATGAAATCAAAATGTTAAGGATGGTTGTGTGTGGGTTGAGAGTGGGAACTACTGGGGTGCACAGATGGGGACAAATGAGAGATGTGATATCCGCTGACAGAACCAAAATGCTTAGCCGGCCCTCAAATGTAATAGTTCATCAAAATTGAAAATGTATGTGTCATTTGGATGAAACCCGATGGCAGCCATTTTGTGGATACCTTAAAGCGCAATGGAGCAATGATGGGTTAGGATGAGAATAAAAGGTTTTAGATCATTAATCATGGCATGTGATCATCAGAAACCTATCAGTATGGGGACGTTCAAGTATTTTATTTTATTGATATGGAGCAAACAGGGTCATGAGAGCATATATTACATGAGAATGAGCGTTTCACGATTATTTAGGTGAGACTATAAAAGACACAACATGGCCAGTAGTATGTGGCCCACCCCATCATCATTCTGATGAAGAGGTTTGGTTATTTTTAGCTACACCCAATATGAATAGGGCATAAACTGAAGCATACAGCAAAACAATTTTCTTAGAATAACAACTGTAATAGAATAGTACAGATAAAGTCCCTGCGGGAAGAACTTTGACATTAAATATTCATTAAGAACAAGCTGTCCAAACACTTTTGGCCATGTAGTTTATGTAATGTAGTTTGTTCTAGCATTTAATTCATTAAAAATGAATTAAAATAATAGTCCAAATGTATTGTAATATATCATAATATAATATATTGTAATGTTATGTAATATTATATATCAATAACATATTTTTTTAGATATACATAAAAACATTTTTCATTGCAACTAGTTTAGTGTAGGTGACTAATTCCAATATATATATATATTATATTACAAAAAATAATATACACATTAAAGATAAAACAATATATAAAATATAAGAAGATATAATATAATATAAATATAAGATATAATAAGAAAATTGTACAAAACTTTGACTGACATGAAAACATTCTCCAATGCAACTAGTGTATGTCAGTTAACTAATTCATGTTTAAAATAAAAACGTAATTCATGTAAAATAAATAAGAATATTTTATTTGCAAAACAGATAACTCTGATTTTTTCATTAGTTTTTTTTTAAATCGCATGTATTTGTGTTAGTTTTTTTGAGAGCATGTTATTACTTAAACAAAACAACCTAGCTGAAGTCTAATTGATATTATTTGGAATGAACTGTAAAAAACATGATTTCTACTTATTTATTTTAAAATGTAGTTAAACTCAACTCACTTGTATTGTCACATCACCACGTGTGGTGAGTGAAAGTCTTGGGTGCCGTCTCCATACAAAGTAGAAAGCAGTGGGACAGTCAACTGTATGACAAACAACTGTTTGACTTTACAGACGTACAGTATGTAGTGCAGACTATAGACAGACTGTACAAAAAAGACAATAAACATTAAACAGATATGGACGGTATATACACAATATACACAAGACATACACATTAGACGTTGGACATAAACATTAAATATGCAGGTGTACATATGAACGTATAGTGTATGTATGAACAGTTATCTGTTTTGCAAATGAACTCTTCAAATACATCATAACAAATATATTACGAATAATAAAATAAATATTGGCTGATGTAAAGACATACTCCAAATGTAACTAATGTAGTTTGCGGGACAAATTCATAATTTTTGTATTGTGTAGCAGCAGAAATATATAAATCAACATTTTACTACTGTAGACTCAAAGTTCAGACCTACTGCATGTGTGTTTCTCCTTATGTCTGGATCCTTATAGTTTCTCATAGCGATTTACATGTCTGGAGAGAGAGTGAATCTTGATTTGGGGCGAATGACAATGGACCCGGCTGACTGAGGTGAGCACACGTGTGGCTGCAAACACGCATCGCAAAATGAGCTGATTCGTTGAGGGTGTGAACACTGGCTAAGTCCTCTGTACCGTTGTCTACAACAAACACATCAAACGCTGTGATTAATAAACAGTGTTTATAATTATCCCGGTGCTGGAAGATCGCTTTTATAGCGCTACTCATCAAAAACAAGTCTGGCGGCTGTGAAAGTCAGAGAGCCAGCAAATGAGAAGAAGAGAGGCAGACAAAAGAACAGGAGCTGTCAAGCACCCCGTGCCACACCATTACCCGGGTCCGGCCCGTGGTTTTTGTGTTTGTGCCCTCTCAGATTTATAACCAAGCAGCTCCTACTGGGACCATTTACTGTCCACTGACGGTTCCGTTCTTACTCTCATTATGGGTGAGATATAACGGGTGCCTTGCGTAGAAGAGAGAGAAACAAATAAACATACAAGCCCGGCTTAAAAACAAAGACCAAATGCCTGTAAAGCTGACCGATCCAGGCAGCACCAGTGTAATATGGGGTTCCACCTTTCTCCTTTACTATGTATAACTACAATAGTTGTGTCATGATTCTGCCTCATCATGTCATGTCTTTCTGGATCTAGTGGCAAAATCATGGCAGGATTCCTTGTTTTATGTGGAGAGAGGTATTTTGGCCTTCCATATGCTCTCACCGGTCTCGCCTCTGTTCCCGCCCTCTCGTTCCAGCCTGTGTCTCATCACCCTCACCTGCCCATTGTTAATTACCCTTTGTTAGTCTCCTATATAATGTCCTTGTGTTTGCTGTCCTGTGCTGGTTCGTTTTGTATTTTCCTCTTGTCATGTTTTCCTAGAAAGTCTAGTTCTGTCAAGATTCCTGTTCAGTTAAGTTATTTGTTATTTTTGTTCTCTCTGGTTTTGCCCCCACGTGGGAAGTTTTTGATTTGCATTTTGAATACTCTTTAGTTACCTTGTCTGTCCCCCATCTTGGGTCTTTTGTTTGTCTATTTAAATAAATAATTGTTTTCGCTGCCATTTCTGTCTGCGCCTGGGTTCTGCACACAAATCTTTGACAAGTAGTTCCACAGAACTTTTCGGTTACAGACATTCTTCAAAATATATTTTTTTGTGTGTTCAACAGATCAACAAAATCTTTACAGGTTTGGAACAACTTGATAATAATGACAGAATTCTCATTTTTGGGTGAAAACAGTCTCCCTTTTAAAGGATGCCAACGCACCAACATTCCATGCTGGGGACCATTCTCAAAAACACTACGCTGGTCTTTTCGGCAAGCAGAATGAAATCAGACGTCCTGTAATCCTATGCTTCAAATCACTGTGATAAAACATCAAAAACAAAGTGTTGAATTTAATTAGCATTCCCTGCACATTCAAACGGATGAATGATTATCCGACAACCCCTAGGACAGAGAAATCTCACATGAGATCTCTTTAATACCTCAATCGTTTCTTCTAGACAGCAATGAGATTAAATGGAGATCTGTTTCTTGGATGTTACTCCTGGGAAAAAGACCCCGGCAATCTCGCGTGTCTCAAACGTGTTGCGGGCTGTGATGAGATTTGCAGATACCCATCAAAACACTATAATCATTCAAAATTCGGCTATCAAAAGTCAGACTTTCAGTACAAATTCCGAATTATCTGGACCACACTATCTAAATTGCATACCTTTATACTCGTCTTATTTTTAGTCCTCCCAATGATTTTTCTTTCTGAAACGCTTAGACAAGACTGATAACTCGATGAGGTCTTCCTGCGAGCAAAGACATGTATAATAAAATTACCCCCGAAGTAACCAAGATGACCAGAAGATAGCGAAACAGGTGGCAAGTGAGAAAGGGGCAAGGGGAATATAAACCTGGCTCGGGACAGTTGACACTGTAATATTCTCCTCCGAGTATCTGGGCCCAAACACCATCAGCTCTGTTGATTATACTGCAGGGACTCTATTGCACCACACAGCAGCACAATCCTGCCGACTAACCTTCCCTTAGACACTATATTCAGAGAAAATAAGAATGGGCGAGGCCAAAAGATTGCATAGAAACTGGTTAAAAATAATAAATAGCCTACATAATCTGACCTTCACACCATTGCGTTATGCCAAATAAAGTACAAACCGTTCCCAACATTGCAATGTCAGGTGCGATATTTCTAGTAAATATTTTGCGCAGTAAAGATTTATGGACACAAACATGCTTTTTAGAAAGATCTACCAGCTGGAGTGGCTCATAATTTGCACTCCTGTGAGGATGCTTTGTAATGTATTGTTTAAGTCAACTCATTTCTTCTCAACCTCTGCGGGCAAACCACATACCAGATGGTTAATAGACAGGGACAGTTACCTGGAGGAAACCTTGATGCATGCTGGTACAACATGACGCTGGGCAACCTACACAAAAACTCTATACAATTTGACAACACTGTTTTGTCGACTGCTGATGTTGAGAATATCATCAATCCCATTTAACCAGTTTTGCAACAAGGGAACAGATTTTCAAAAAAAAGATCATGTTTATGATGAAATCCAAGGCACAGTCCTTTCTCCAATGTAATTGTTACATACTTTATTTGGACAAAAAAATAAAACACTTAGCTGGGATGCTTCACCCCAAAATTAAAATTCTCTCATCATTAACTCACATTTTCATGTCATTCCAAACCTGTATGAGCTTTTTGGTCTGAAGAACGCAAAAGAAGATATTTTGAAGAATATTGGTAACCAAACAACACCAATCCCCATTGATTGGTATGGACACAAAGCCACATTACTCAAAATATCTTCTTTCGGGTTTTTACAATAAGAGTCGTATAAAAGATTTGAATGACATGAGGGGGAATAAATAATGATTGTTTTTATTTCATACGATATTTTAAAAATTGTTGGTAACTGAATGGCGGTTCCCGTTCACATCTATTGTATAGACAAAAAATCAATGCGTGAATGGGTACCGGCGTTGTTCAATCACCAACATTCTTCGAAATATTTGATTTTGTGTTCTGCAGAAAAAAAAACAGGTTTGGAATGACAACAGTGTGAATAAACGACGCAATATTCATTTTTGGGTGAACTCTGACTTTAACCAGAATAACTGCATAATGGTCAAACAACTGCATACGTACAGCAATCACACAAGATAGTTTGCGCTGACAAATGCTTCTGACTATATTTTTGACTCTGACCAATTTATTAACTGATCCTCAAATTTAATAGCATGTATTTATACCCATCAGGGGTCTTTCATAATGATCAACTAAGTGAACCCGTCAGCTGTAATTGTTCATTAGCTGGAGTTCGTCACTGGAGGGGATGATGGGAACCTCAGTGTTTGGAGTTCATATTAAGCTGCTGGCACAGAAAGTCTCAAAGACAAACACAGCCTTTTATACTGCCTGCGAGGGCCAGGAATATTTCTCGGTATTATTCTCAGCTGCTTCATTGATTGCAGGCCGAAATTACACCAAACAAATGCCTCGCTCGAGAACAGCTGACTTCAAATGATATCGAAGGTGGCGAGATGCTGGATGATTGCTACGCGTTTATACGGCTAATAGAAATTAATAGGCCCCCGACATGACGTCCCGTTCCATTACAAACAGTCGAGTTGGCCGCTCTGTGACGTATCACTGGGCTTCAAAGCCGCGGACACATTTCTTTGCTCTCATGCGCACACACACAGGCTGCTCAATGCTAATAAGTGGCAATCATGATAATCTACAACCGCACTCCGGCAAAGTCCCTGGCCGGACATTAGCAGCATGTTGCCAGCCAATAAATAACCAGGCAAATAAAACGCCTGTCCTGCGCGGCACAAAATGTTCCACAGCGTATGCAAAATAGGTCAATTACGGCCGACTCTAGGTCATTCCGAACCTACTCTCCTTTATCGACTGTTGCCGCAAGGCCCCGGGAATTAAGGTACGTCACAATTCATCGTCGTCGCTGGCTCGTTCCTTTATTCCCACAGAGAAGAGCCGACAAAGAAAATGACACAACTCATTTGTTTTACAAGGTTACACTTGAGTTTTTTACATCCCTCTCTTTCCTTTTTTAAACTCGTAGAACTTGCAGCTCGAGTCACTTTGTGCTTCGAAAGTAATTGAGAATCAGTTTTTCGCTAGTTTAAGACTTATTGTTTAAGGACATATCAAGAACAGGTCCTGTGTAAGGGCACTATTTAGGACCTTTTGGAGCCATTTCAAAGCAAAACATCAAAATTAGTTTACAGCGTTTCCCCTCTAAACTTGTCTGAATGTCTAAAGGCCTTTTGACACACACAAAAAATGATAACTATACTCTCTAATATATAATGGCGCTAAACGCTGTCATAAAAGAACACTTTACATCCAAAGAACCTTTCTGTATCACAAAAGGTTCTTTGTGGCGTAAAAAAAATCTAGGCCTACAAATTATAAAAAAGTAGAAAGGAATGGTTCTTTGTGGAACACTAAAGAAATCTGTATTCTAGAGTCTTAGATCTTTCCAATGATATATAGTTTGTCATGAATCGATTAGAAATTACACGCACAATATTGACTCAAACTTAGGTGTCCCGTATACGGAACGGGTGACAGTTAACAGGCTACTTCTTATATCTTCTTTCCTTGTCAAGTAAATGTATTTTGATTTAAAAACCTTTAGATATTTGTACTAGAAACCAAGACAAAAAATGCTTGGTGAGAAATTCATTTTTGTAGGGTAATGTGCGAGCCCATTACATGCAATGCATTGCTATTGTTTATCCTTGTTTCAGTATTTATCAGCTGGGAGAAATACTCTGAAAGTTATGAAACAACAATATTGTTCCTCTGTATTGTTATATTCTGCAAAAAAAAATGTCATTTTAGCTATATTTATCTTTGTCTTCCTTTGGTGGGAATAATTATTTATTCTCGAACGGTTGACACACATGCAAGTTGCATTCAGCACAATTTTGGGGTATGTTTTTGTGCACTTTTCTCCTTTGCACAATTACCTGAGTGAAATGGGTGCTAAAACAATGCAGACACTTTTTTAAAAATGTCATCAAAGTTCCAGTTCACCTGGTAAAAGTGCTGAGTTTCAGATTTTTGATAGGTGTCCGATCTTAAATGTCAAAGCCTTGTCAATAAAAGTTTAACGGATTTTTTTAACTTTCCTCTCTGGCTAAAAGGACGAGAAGGACAAAAGTGAACTTTCTGGGCCCCAGAGGAAATTTTTGTCCATATGTTGGACGGTAGTCCAATTGCTTTTGTGATCAGAGCTGTCGTAAGGTCGGTACATCACAGTACATCTAGCTTTTGGTGTTCACTTCACGCTGAGGTATACGTGTTTGTGTCAGTTTCCTCTGCCAGTCCCCTAAATCTGACTGTCTGGTCCTGGAACACAAACACAGCTGTCATGTTTACTGTCTGATGGAAAGGCGGCGAGAGCTGACAAGCGTCCCCGGTTTGGGTCTGTCAGAGCGTCTACATAAACTCACACACAGACTACCTATCTGATAACACTGATACCGCATTAATATAAACATTCAGGACTAATGTACTGCCCTTATTCCATCTATCATGCCTGTAAGAGAAAAAATGTAATATTAATAGAAAATGATGTTTTTACGATTAAATTTTGCTGTGTTTTGCACCCCTGGTCTTGTAATTAGTGCACACTATTCCAAAGAAAAAATAAAAGATGGCTTCTGGCAATAAAAAAGAAAAAAATCTCTTTAATTTCTCCATTTTGTATCCTACACCAATGAGATTAAAAGGAGAGCAAATGGGCACTTCTGATTGTTCTCTTCATCATAGATATTCCTCCTGATGAAAAGAGCCAGAAATCTCACAGATGTCTCCATTGAAGTTTTAAGAGATCTCAACAAATATCAACATTATTGAAGATTTCAACATGACCTCAAACATTTCTCATCAAATTTACCCAAATCCTGATTACTTTTCTATCTACGTTAATTCTACACCTCCATAGCCTTTATGTATATTGACAATTGTCTCTGACTTAATTTCTCCTTAGCAATTTCAGCAAAACATCTGAGACTGAGTAAAACAACTAAGAACTATGAAAGAGCATCTTGCATCGTGATGTCAAAACTTGCCAATGCTCCATCTCTGACATGAGCCAAAACTGAAAAGCACTTCAAAGTCCACCTTGCACCCAACTGAATAAGCTGACGAAACAAAAACGACAACATTGAAACAACAAATGAACTTTAGAAGTCTCTTCTGAGACAATGTCACACAGTGTTCACAAATTTCCCTTTACAGTCTGCCATTAAAAACCTAAATAAACTCAAGCTTTGATATAACCAAACTCCACATCACTGTGTATGTAGTAATATCCAAACTGATTTTAAAGCTCAATACTCTTAGTGTGTCAACTATAATCTCATTTGAGTTTATTTCTCTCAAAGAACCTTTGAAGAAACGTGTTAGACATGAAACCGAAATGAACTCCATTAGGTCTCCTATATAAACTCAGTAATAGAATAGTAATAGAATTTTCTTCTGGAGGATAATACCAGACCGAGAGAGTGAGAGAGAGAGAGATGTCAGATTATTATGAAAAGGGTGTCCAATAAAAGGCTGAAAGTGAGGTCTCGACATGGAACATATGGAGAGAGAGAAAAAATTTAGTGGAGGGTCTAAGCCATCGATTAGGTCCAGTTAGCTTTACTCTCGAGTCTCGTGCTCTCTCAGGGCCAATGTGATAGACAGTGAGCGTTCAGTGATAGCATGATTGTCAGCTGAAGTGGCAGTTATAAATTTACTCTAGATAGCCATTTTTCTGTGACGCTTGCTGAGCAGCGAGAGGGCGGCTGGAGGGAGGGGAAGCTTGTAGGAGTGTTTCTAATCTCTGGATTCCATCAGAATCCCGATAAAAGCACTTTCATAGAAATCACATTCTGCCTTGGATCACCTCAAAACTCTTGGAGAAACATTTGGCCTCTCTCTTCAGCAGAATTGTTGTGCCCTAAGAGGCCACCGGGTGGGCTTACAGTAAAATATCGCTTCTGTTCGTTGGAGGTTAAAGGCACATTAATCTTTGTTTACAGTATAATACCGGCAGAGTTCAATAGCGGCTGCATGAGCTGAATAGCAATGCCCCCTTCCCTAGAGAAACCACATCATGGGGGATATTTTCAATATCTTAAAAGCGAAGGCTTACAGACCGCTTTATCCAATCAAGAGATATCATGTACGCGAGGAAGGGTATTGAACGCAAGGGATGCTGGTGAAATATGGGGCCGTATTTTAAAATGTGTAAGGGTGGGACATGCATATGCCCACACAGCCGTATGTAATTGACTAAAGGTACCATGGTGAATAAAGACCGAACATAAATATCTGTTGTTTTTAACCTAATATGCTGCCGTGCTATGGCTCCACATGAGATATTTGATGTCGCTTTTTCTTATTGCTGCTCTCCTGCATTGCATGAGAGTTTATTTATGATCAACGTTTCCCTACATTTACAAAATGCATTTCAGTGCATTTCAAAATTGATTGAATACAATTTAAAAGATGCATCAAATTTTGTAAAAAAGAAAACCTGCTGCGCTGAAAAACATTCAGAGTTATATTTAGCGTTGGGTTAAAAAGTGACAAACCCAGCCATTTGGGTTAAATTAAACCAGTGAACTGTATATTTTACCCCAAAATAGATTAAAAACAAGCAATTTTAGAGTTTAGCTGGGTCAAATATACACGGAACATTTTCTAGGTTCATTTAAACCAACAATTGGGTTTGTTCATGCTTTACCCAACCATAAGATGAGACTCCATCCATCCATCCGTCCATCCATCCATCTTCTTCCGCTTATCCTGGGCCGGGTCGCGGGGGCAGCAGTCTAAGCAGGGATGCCCAGACTTCCCTCTCCCTAGACACTTCCTCCAGCTCTTCCGGGGGGACACCGAGGCGTTCCCAGGCCACCCGGGAGAAATAGTCACTCCAGCGTGTCCTAGGTCTTCCCCGGGGTCTCCTCCCGGTGGGACATGCCCGGAACACCTTCCCGGGAAGACGTCCAGAGGGCATCCGAAAAAGATGCCCGAGCCACCTCAGCTGACCCCTCTCGATGTGGAGGAGCAGCGGCTCTACACTGAGCTCCTCCCGAGTGACTGAGCTTCTCACCCTATCACCCTATTTGTTCCCGGTGCATGTCGGACTCCGGCAGGGCTGCCCTTTGTCGCCGGTTCTGTTCATAATTTTTATGGACAGAATTTCTAGGCGCAGCCAGGGGCCGGAGGGCGTCGGGTTTGGGGACCACATGATTTCATCTCTGCTCTTTGCGGATGATGTCGTTGTGCAGGCCCCATCAGACCAGGACCTTCATCATGCACTGGGATGGTTTGCAGTCGAGTGTGATGAGAATCAGCACCTCCAAATCTGAGGCCATGGTTCTCAGTTGGAAAATGGTGGCTTGGCCACTTCAGGTGGGTGGAGAGTCCCTGCCTCAAGTGGAGGAGTTCAAGTATCTGGGGGTCTTGTTCACGAGTGAGGGAAGGATGGAATAGGAGATTGACAGACGGATCGGTGCTGCTTCTGCAGTAATGCGGTTGCTGTACCGGTCTGTCGTGGTAAAGAAGGAGCTGAGCCACAAGCCGAAGCTCTCGATTTACCGGTCAATCTACGTTCCTACTCTCACCTATGTTCAAGAGCTGTGGGTCATGACCGAAAGGACAAGATCCCGGATACAGGCGGCCGAAATGAGCTTTCTCCGCAGGGTGGCTGGGCGATCCCTTAGAAGATGAGACTCAGCATTTAAAAAATCAGTTTAGGTGTCCACCCAATGCCTTTAAATGCTTCTCTGGTTTTGTATGGTAGCATTTGTTTACTGTTTAGCAAACGTCAACCTCGCCTTGAACCATGTCTGCCTTTACTGTCTATTTTCAAGTAGCTTACCAACAGAGGACTTTAAATACTAAAGTATACATACTATACACTTTAACTCTTCTTCATTGTTTAAGAAGCTGTCTGATCAATACAACAATGAGACCTGGCAAAGTACAGCAGTCCTGGCACACTTGCACTGCTTCTGTGAAGGAGGCCATTATAAATGAGATGTTCATTCAGTGCTATCTTCATCTAAGATGGTAAAACAAACCTCACTGCAGTGTCAATGCTACGGAATACTAGTTGAGTTGGATTCTAATGTATGATCAAATAAGAAAAAAAGTAATATTTGAAATGTTTATATAATGATCCCAGATGTATTTGGACACATTTACACATACATTTCAATATGAATTTCATTGAATCACACTTATTCACTAATATTCATATCTTTTCCACATTTCAGAGTAATAATATACTCATTATATTATAAAATGAAACCAGGGGAGCTATGGGAATTATGGTGTAACTACAATTTTTTTTTGTATCGTATATTTTATAATGAATATTTTATTATCGTCAGGGTAGTCACCTTTTGACTAGAATTTGCAGAAAATGTTTTCTAGTCGTTTTATCACGCAGCTTCTTGAGATCTCGCCCTAAAATGCATTTGAAACCATTTTAAAGGCGTTCCAATCTTTTCTGTGCTCTTATTAGCTTTTCTCTCTTCATTATTCATTATTGGTATTCATAATTAAATCATCCAAGTCATCAATTTAAAAATATATATATTAATTGAAATATTCGTTTTATCATGACAAACATTATATAATTATTTGTCTACTTAACTAACTGCAGACATTTAAAGATTCATATTACTCAAGGGTCCCAAAACTTTTGACCGGTAGTGTTCTTCTGCATGCAAATGGTGATACTTTCTTCAGATACATGTGCAGTTTATTTTGCATTTGTCACATTCTCACTGGAGTAACTGCTTCACTTAGGTTTGACAACCATTGCATTGTGGCCAAATTCATTGTGTCAAAATTTAGATCTATTTAAATTTTTGTTACATTCACAGACTCTCGGAGCCACCTTACAGTGCATTCATAAATTATTTATGAGTTTGTTTGTTCGCCCCAAAAAATAAATTCACATTTACGCATTTCTCTTAAAACCTGTATGGTCTGTCTTTCTCAGCTATTAAAGGGACAGTTCAGCAAAAAATGAAAATTCTTCCAAACCTGTATACATTTATTTTTTCTGATGAACACAGGGAAAGATATTTAAAAGAATGCTTGTATAACAAAACAGTTCTTTTGACTACCATTGACTACAATAGTAGGAAAAAATTACAAGTTGACTCATTGCTCTCTGTGCTTACCACCACATAACCAACAACGCACAACAATGTTCTTGCCTTTGACAGAAATAAACTCAAAATAATGATTGCATTTCCAGCTACAGAACGCATGTGTTTCTCTCTCCATCTTGAGTTTGTTTTCGATGGTAGTACCAAAGATTGTCTTAATATAGAGAGATGTATGGGTTTGTAATACTTACAATTGGAGCATAAAGGCTAACATGGATCACGAGAGACGCCTCGGCCAATCATATAACAGCGTCTAGTCTCCTTGTCTGCGTTCCGTCCAATCCCGGGGCGATAGCAATGGCTGTTACAAGTTTTTAGCTTAAGGTGGTAGCTTGTAGTGGCTTTGGTAGTACTTAACGTGACGTCACGGTTCGACAGGCAGGCGTCCAGACTTTGAAAAAGCTATTTCGCTTTTACAAAATAATTGATAAAACTATAAAAAGGAAAGCATGTATCGCAGCTGTAATGTATAGTTACATGGACTTGGAACTATAATCTAATTACTATTTCAAAATTTATAACGCTTTAAATTACTCCATTACCAAAAAAGTCACTACTACAGTAACTACTGCCCAATACTGAACAGCACACAGTTTTGTAAATAAAACAGAATTTTCATATGTATCAAATCCTTGTATGCAAATGCGGCTCTTAATATAGAACGCCCCGCTTTGCGAGCGGCACGCAAATCCACAGACATCTCCACAACGTCTGTGTTCTCGCTGGGAGCACTTTAGTCAGCCCATCAGGGCATCTCCTGCTTTATGGGTTATTTATTAGCTTCATTTTCAACAATCAGCACACGTCTCACAACACATACTATTACGCTGTCCCTCCTCACATCTGTCAATCCTTCGAACACGAGCAGAGCATTTTCTTCTGGGGCTTTCCCGGATTCCACTTTTAGAAGACAGAGATGAAGAACGAGTCACCGTTTCTTCATCTCCTTGTTCTAAAAGTGGAAGAAGGAGGAAGATTTGATAGGCTTTGATATATAAAGTGCTTTGATCCCCCACTAGCACCTTAAATAGAAGACCATTGCTCGGGGGCGAGGTCGGATTGGGCATGAAGAGAAAATCTCTCCATCTCAACCCCCAAGAGGGTGATGGATGGACAGGGAGAAGGTGTGGACCGCCTCCAGCCGGCGGAGTGAATGTCAAGGGTTGTGGTGAACCTGTGAATCAGAGCTGTCTTAGCCAGAGGTAAGGTGAAAAGAAAATGACTTCTTGAGATTGTCATGTGGAAGTGGCTCGAAGTAACAAAGGGAGAAATAAACAACCTGCAGGAGGAAAAAGGTTTCGTTTTTTTTAATAGGGCTGTCAAATGATTTATCGTGATTAATCGCATCCATAATACTGTATGTGTTTGTGTATTGTGCATATTCATTTTGAACTTATAAGAAAAACAAACATCCATGCACATATTTAGAAAAAATAAATAACGGTTTATATATAATTTAAATTATGCGTATATAAGTAAAAATGTCCTAAATATGTATGAGTAAATGTATTTATAAATATAAAATGAATATGCACAGTTCAC
This sequence comes from Triplophysa bombifrons, assembly GCA_029783895.1. NCBI lineage: Eukaryota > Metazoa > Chordata > Actinopteri > Cypriniformes > Nemacheilidae > Triplophysa > Triplophysa bombifrons. The sequence goes on from CM056448.1 coordinate 37,561,181, forward strand.
TGATGTATATTATGTAAACACAAACTTTTATTTTGGATGCAATTACTTGTGATTAATAAGTATAACAGCCCTGTTTTTAAAGGCAAATTTTTCTCCGACAATAAATCACAAGAAGTGAAATGGCAATTCTCTCATAATTGCCATCCATGCTAATCCTTTCTAACCACAAACCATTTCTGACCAACTTGAAATCTCTGTTCTAAAACACAGTTAGATTTTACAACAGCGGCCATGTTGATAATCGGTACATTAAATGAACGTGCAATAGGTTAATCATGTGCAAAAGCAGCTCATGAATGTCACACCAAGACGAACATAATTATGATATACGTGATAACGTCGCAATAAAATTCGGCACTTTCACAGAACCAGAATATAATTTAAGCCGAGTGGCGATGAGGTCGCAGCACAAGATTGTTTGCGTCAGCCGTGAAAATACCCAGCGTACACTGGGGCCCGAGGCCTAGTCTCCATTAACCTGAATCTGCTTTACTGTCAGCAGGCGAGATAAGGAAAAGAAAAAAAAAACAATAACAACAAGAGAACTAGGAAGTGATTTAATTCAGGACCCAGCCTGTCTCCTAAAGCAAGTCTGCGGGCCTGTATTGCTTTCTTGCCAGTCTACAAATCTGATATTGTGTCTTTCCCTCAGGAGCAGATGTCAAATTTGACTTGTCCAAATGTTCATAGAACTCTCTTTAACGTTTCTGAAAGACGTTTCGCTGCAAACGGATTGCAGCATAAATAAGCACCCATCAGTTAGACGCAAGAGCGTATGCACGGCCATGTTAATAAACACGTTATTTTGCAAATCCAATAAATGACATATAGTGTGAGCTAAACTGCTACTGTTAAGGCATTTACAGTATAATGTCGATGGACGAGGCAGTCAATATCAGCCTCAACACAAGCTTATATAATATCACTTGAACAGTGTCAAAACACAACATGGCGAGTAGGGATCAATGCCCATTCCCGATATTAAAAGAAACACACAGATTGTTAACTAATGAAGATAAAGAGGTTAGAAACGTCTCAATCGAACAAGCAGACGGGGCAAGCCTTTAATCTGAATAAGATTAAACTCTTGTTAGTTTGCTAATTATTTATTGACCGCTTATTATTATTTATGTCTTTATTAACAGTTGACAGTGCCAAAGCTGTTCCAACCGTAAACATGGTAAAAGAAGCGACGTGCCAGGAGACTCACATAGCGTGCAGGGTGTTGACTGCCAAGGGCTGCGATCGATTGGAAAGAAAGAGAGGCGGGACATGTGTCTAATTGAAATAAATTCGGTGTAGATAGACAAACAACAGGACCGGTGCAGTGAACTTTTGCAGTGGTGAGTGGTGACCATTCTAATGGCTTATTGTCAGGGTGGGCGCTAATAAAAAATAATCGTCTTTTTGGGAATGGATTGAAGTCGGTCGCTGCGTCCAAAGTCCCATACTGTGACAGTACATATTGAATTCATTTATTCATTCTTTATTTAATCAGGTTAAAAACTCATTGAGATTAAAATTTATTTTACAACAGTGACGGCAGCTACATATAACATAGGGTGACCATATGAGCCATTTCTCCCGTAGGCTTCCAGTATTTGAGTGCATCTTCCAGGAGTCGCATTTGTCGACCGCATCTAGGTTCTCAAATTTCAGTAAAAAAAAGCATTATAAAATTTACATTTTACATCGCTTAAGGCGTATGATCATTGTAGTTCATTGTAGTCATTCTTACCTTGAAATAAAACTGCTGCCTTTATAAAATAAAACCTTAAATAATAAACCTCGATGACGTATGCGGTGGACAAATGTGACTCCCGGAGAAATGGCTCATATGGTCACCCTATATAACAAAACACCTTACACAATCATAATTCACAACAACAAATTATCAAGGAACAAAACACATAATTTGTTAAAAGTGTCTCAAACTCTTTTAATGAATTAAATGAAGAATGTACTTCATGGGTGCCGTAGGAACACATTACACATTACCATATATTCATTGTCATATGAACCGTATGTTCATACATATGACATAAAAACAACAACCAAGAAAACAATTTCCTTTGTGTGGTGTTGTTAAACAAGTACAATTTACAAACAGAGAATTAATTTCTTGGTTCCTGTATCACTGCATCACAAACAGTTTTTCTGATATGTTTCATTTATTCACTTTTTGAATTTGGTGACCTCATAAGAAATCTCGACAGAAGCAGTAAACCATCTCTGTTTTTTGTATACTGAGGTTTCATACAACTCATTTTGCATACTGATTTTTACATCCTACACATAAAGTGTGGAAGTAGGCAATTTCAAATGCAGAGAGTGTCTGTGGCAGACATGTCACTTATAAAAAAAGAGAGAGGTTTCTTCTGAAACAAGTGCTATTATTCATTTCAAAAACCATGCATTAGTAAGCAAACATGTTTGCTACACAAGTCTTTCTGTTGTTTGACATGCTTATAAAATACTACTACTAAATAATACTAGTACTAAATAAAATTATAAATAATATACATATTTGTGGAAAATTATATTAAGAGATACAGTATATTACAACAACTAATAATACCAGCTGAATTTTAAAATAAAAGAATATTTCCTCTGGTTAAATTACTTCATCTGCACACTGCTCGCAGTTGATACAGTACAGTAATGTCTGTCTGTCGTGATCATTCACATAAAAGCATATTGTTTGAATCAGACTGCTGTCTGAATGCGTCTTGAGACCTGTTTGACATGTGACTATTGAAAAACAAACATCTGAAAGACGTCTATAATTTGTTTATTAAATATACCAGAAAAGTTTGACGGTTAAATAATCATTAACTAGTGTAAATTAGGCTTGGTACATGATTTTCAGGGGAAAAAATTGAACTAATAGTTGCCGTGTTTTCCCTGGTGAATGTTTTCAAATAGAAGCAGTTGTCCACTTTTTTGCCTTTTGTTTCAGTATTAGGGGATTTTATATTAATATTTAGGTACTGTAGATCGGCCAATATATCGGTTTTCGGCTTCCAATGTTAAAGAATTATCCATTATCGTTATCGGCCAAAATTTACATATCGCTGCATCTCTAGTTGAAACAATACATAAACTTTACCAAAGAGTATACGAGTGATAAATATGGAAAGAAAAAATGTATACATGCCCACTTTGTGTGAAATCGTATGCGACTTGTATAAAGTCAACAATAATGTAAATAACATAAAAATAAAAAACTTTCCTGCATAATGGATTGAGGACAAATCTACACGCATCTCAGGAAAGGGTGAATGTATTCAGACATGAGAGGCATGTTTACGCGCATAAAAAGAAAAATCCACACTTTTAAAGTACAAAACACTAAAAACAAAGTACCAGGTATTTTAAAATGTCATATAATACGTGTGCCGCCACAAACAAGGAGACAAACACAGATGTTTTCATCAGTGAAGTAGGTTCCCTCAGGCAGATTATGGAACATTAGACTAAAATTCTCTGTTCTGAAACCTCACGATAAATTCTTCGCTTTCCTATGCATGTATCCGGGCACCGTGGACCATGTTGACAAAAGAAGCTATGGTTCTATGGACTGTATCATTTGTTTTTGTTTAGCTCCAATGTGCACGAGTGAGGTGCCCTGGAGGGTAAAAACAGAACTAATAGAGATACAAACAATTGTTGACAAAACAGCCCACAACATCATCAGGAATGTAGATTTGTGAAAACATGTTAGCTAGCTCATTACAGTGACGTTCAACTGCACTATGGTTAGTGGTTGTATTTTCAACCTTTGTTTGATTCGCTAATTGTTTAGAGGTGCGCATTGAAGTTCCAGTGTATGTAATTTAGAGACATCTAGCGGCGAAGTTGGAAATTGCAAACAACGGCTCCCTCCTTCCCTCCCTTTTGAAGCACTATGGTGGCTGACACGTAAGATGTCGTCACGTTTTCGCTTCTTGGCCGAAGGAGATAACGTCCATTTAGGGCTACTGTAGAAACAACAATGAGAATTCCATGCAAGGGGACGTTTTATATAACAAATACATATTTCTAGTAACGCCATGCTCTATTTTGTTTGGAAATTGTGAAGGGGCGGGGCCTCAAATACTCTTGTGGACAAAAGACTTCAAATTCATCGATCTATCTTGATCTAAGAAAAATTTGCCAGATACTGAAAGAAAAACGATGAAATAAACTATGGAAATGATCCACTACAATAATCAATTTAACCTGACAAGTTGCGATGAGACCTGAGAAATTATTCAGACATAAAATGAGCACGAGTCATTACATTAGTAAATGCATTATTCTGGACTCAGCAATCATCCTCTAAATTCTCATTTTCTGTCAATAAACAAAGCAATAATTTCTGTGTGATTATGCTTGATGGTGCCATATGGCTCCATCACAGTCTATGTAATAAATAATGAGTCACTCAATAGAAGGACGTGTGGGGATATTTATACCCTTGACACAAAAAGGATGATTAAATGAACGTAGGTTTACGGTTATGGAGAAATGCAGAATACAATTATTTCTAAATTGAAGAGAAGATAGCAAATAATTGTTTCTCTCCCCCTAACATTTAGCATTTCCAATTAAAGTGGGATTTTATGTGTTTGTTAATTGTATCAATAGAGGCACATTTTTTCTAATATGCATTATACTTTCTTAGTGCTGTTTGTGTTTGCGAACCATTGACAGCCGGCGAATGTAATGCAGACACACGTAATGACAATTCACTGCCACTTTCTGTTTAGTGTGTACTTGGCTTATTTTCTAAGCTATTTAAGGTGCCCAGACGTCACAGCTAATGGTCCATTTAGGTCTAAAAATACAGCCAGAAAAATCTGCGGGCTAACCCTGAATTGTATGACTTGGTAACAATTTGTACTTTTGGAGATCGTTTGTTATTCATCGCAAACAATTTAGCATAAACACGAGTCCTTGGGAACAGTGCCACATGTCACAAGGGACTGAAATTCATGTCAGTGACCCCAATGTTTATATACTTCAAAGGGCATTGCCACATTGGAATTTAGGTACAACATACTTTCAACACCTCCTGCAATAAGGCTGCTTCAAGCTTTTGGAGATCTGCCATGTCAGCAGCGCGGCAAGGACAATTGTTTATATTCCAAACCAGAAGGAAACTAAATTTGAGGCACTAAAGTTGTGGAGAGTGAGATTAAAGGAACAGTTCTTTCAAAAAAGAAAATGTACTCATCCAAATCTGTGTTAAAAAAAACTAATTTGAAGATTTGAAGAATTTCTCTTTTCCACAAAATGACAATACAGGAGGCCCGAGGACTCAATTTTAATATTTTCATGGTGACTTTGTGTCTTTTCTTTAGATTGAAAGCCTTAGTCTCCATGAAAAAGAGCAACCAGCACAGTCTGCCACAGATTTTCTCCTTTTGTGATCCTTTTTTTTTTAAATGACACAATGATGGGTATATTTCATTTTTGAATGAACCCCTTTTACTGCCAAAGCAGTAAAACTCATCTCTATGATTAACATTTGCGAGCCTATTTATAGACGTAGCCACGGCAGATGTCCCCTCAAACAGAATTCTGCTGCTTTCAGCTTCTGATGTCACTTTTAGATTTATGAATTAGTCAATGTCCTCTCTTTTCCTTTCACACACATTTCACCCCTATTTCTCCCAGTTTTTTAAGAGATCTATTTCCTACGGGAGTATGGGGTGCTGCGAAACAGAGGAAAAGAAACTTTCAGACACACTACATTACTTTTTCATCAGCACACGACAGCAGGAGACTCCCTAACGTGAGTTTGTGTGTGTAAACAGCGGGGCGTCCCTCATCGCATCGCATCGCAGAACCCTTTCCCACTTGCTACTAACAAAATTGCATATTCCCAAAGACACAATGAGTGCACCTCTGATCTCATGAACGACCAGGGCACAACACACCAACACATTCCCAGCCTGTAAACTCAGTCAGCTGTCATCCAGTAACATCAATACACACACACAAACACACAGAAGCCACGCCGTTCTGTTCCGAGTCCAGCATGGTTACTGCCAGGTCCAATAAGAATGTCACTTACAGTAGATTCCCGGCAATGACCTGAGCCGGATGCAAAAAACTTAACAGAGGACTTTCAAAAGAATATTTCTGAAGAAATTGTACTAGAGATAAACAAGTTTTAAATAAATCGATCCCTAAAATCATCTTTATGTGGTCCTTAGAGTGACTGTGCAAACATGATGCTAGGCTGTTCTGGGTACCTGCTATGGCATTGATCTGTGACTTTTGGGTGTTCTGAGAGGTTGCTAAGGTGTTCTGGGTGGTTGCTGGGGCATTGCTATGTGACTTTTGGGTGTTCCCGGTGGTTGCTTAGGTGTGCTGGTTGGTTGCAATGGCATTTCTGTGTCACTATTGGGTGTATCTTTGTGGTTGCTAAGGTCTTCTGGTTGGTTGCAATGGCATTGATCTGTGACTTTTGGGGGTTTCTGAGAGGTTGCTGGGGCATTGCTATGTGACTTTTGGGCATTTCTGGGTGGTTGCTAAGGTGTTCTGGGTGGTTGCATTGGCATTTCTGTGTCACTTTTGGATGTGTCTGGGTGGTTGCTTAGGTGTTCTGGTTGGGTGCTGGGGCATTGCTATGTGACTTTCGGGTGTTTTCGGTGGTTGCTTAGGTGTTCTGGTTGGTTGCAATGGCGTTTCTGTGTCACCTTTGGTTGTTTCAGGGTGGTTGCTAAGGTGTTCTGGGTGGTTGCTATAACATTTCATTTGTGACTTTTGGGCTTTCATGGCTGGTTGCTAAGGTGTTCTGGATGGTTGCAATGGCATTTCTATGTGACTTTTGGGTGTTTCCGGTGGTTGCTAAAATGTTCTGGATGGTTGCTATGGCATTTCTTCGTGACGTCCGGGTGTTTATGGGTGGTTGCTAAGGGGTTTTGGATGTTCTTCTATGGCATTGCTATGCTACTTGCTGGACTATTCTTTGTGGTTCCTAAGGTGTCCTCTAAAAAAAGCTTTATGATTAATGTATGTTTCGTTTGGTGGTTTGTTCAAGTCTCTAATTTAAGGCTTAATTGTGACAATTTACCATGGTTTAATTATATTAAACTATATCCATGGTTTGTTGGCAGATTGATTACTTGTACCATCATTTTACTACAAATACCATGATTAACTTTGGTTACTGTACTGAAACCATGGTTTATTTTTATGAGAGAAGCACCAGTATTGTCTTGATTAAACTTTCTCAGGATTTTAGCACCTGCTATCCAGTTAGTAGACTACAAGATTCTCTTCTGGTAATGTAATTGCACTTTTCCCAATATTTTTACATCTGAGATGAACTAATACTACCAGCAGCCCCAACCCGACCAAAGAACCTGATGGTACTTATTATGCAAAATGGTCAGTAAGGCACGGCTCAATCTGCGTTTAAAATCAGACACGCACATTATTCATCCGAGACTACAAAGCCTCAGGTCCCCAAAGCGCTTAGGCTAATTGTCCTTCCTTTCCCCGTCTCTCAACCCAATCAATTCCCGTATTGTTACGAACACCAGCACACCGTTTTAATACTCAACGTGAATGTTATTTACAGGATCAGTTTGCCTTCTCAAGCAGAGGTGCGAATCAGATTTCAATACTATCTTTTCGCACCAATATATTAGCGAATTTATATCTTGTCACATTTAACAATGGTTCCACGACACCGCAATGCGAAGCATGTCTAAAGCTACGTCCAGTCTTTGCAGAAGATTGATTTTAAAGACATATCAGCGCCATCAGCACCGAGATTATGTTTCCTTACATCTCATGATACGGCATCCCCATCTCATAATCTCCATCTCGCTGTTTTCTGTCACGGTTATCTCGGTTCTTCCTCCCTTTCTGTGTCATAATGTTAATGATTAAAGCAAATCTCTTGATTTTGGAAGTTGGAGGGTCTAAAAATACATCATCCCACGTGTGCAATTACAACAAAGCGTGATATCCTTCCTGAGCTCGATGTTCTTATCAAAACCTCAGCAGAAACGCTGCTAATTGCAGAACAATTACCAATGTCACCTTTAATCTGACAGCGATGAACGCATCTAAAATTGCATATTGTGTCGAGAATGCTTTTTCCCTGACAGGGACGATTTGTTAACCTTCTCTACAGATGACTCGCGGTTTATTCCCATCAAACTATGCTAAGCTTCGGTAGGCTCAATATGGCTCCGTCTTCTTATAGATGATGTTCATCTATGTCAGTATAAGTATATGACATTTCAAGTATTTTCATAAATTAACATTGACATGAATTGCGATGAACCATAAGCTTGAGAGACACCGTTTGCTCAAATCTCCTTCATGAATACAGTTACTCTTGAACAAAGATAACGTGTATTTCAGGGCAAAGGTTTAGAGATCTCTGCACTACCATTTCACTAACAAGACCCCATTCAACACCATTTCGGTATTCGTCTCCCAGCAAGACAGACACATTGTACTATTTACAATAAAACCAAAACCCAGGGTGTTCTCCCACAGTGGAGCAGGTCTTGAGATAAGTCGAGGCCCGTAAGGATCTCATTTCCGTCGACCATAAAACATTAAGTTGTTAAATTTCTTTATGCGCCCTGCTCCCCTCGCACCGAAGGGTTCTGAGCGTGTCTGAAATTGAGTGATTGCCTGCAGTCCTCGGATTGCTTAACCCCCACTGTCACACAGACCTCGGCGGACTTATATTTTTGGGATTTTTTTCTTCTTCCAGCCCAACACAACCCCCTCTCAGACACTCACTTTTTTTCTCTTTAAACTCTCCATTTGTCTAATTCTCAAGCCTGGAGTCTATCCTTTTCCTGTCTTTCGCTCTCCCTTTGCTAACCTTATATAAAGGAAATGGCCAGATCTGTGTTCCCAGACTCTCCCTTCTCTGAGATGATGCTGTAATGCCTCTCAACGGCGCTATTCTCACCTGCTCACAAACACGTCCTTTACGAGTGTGTGGGTGAGATTGGTGGATGACAGTGATGTGCGACCCGCAGCTGCAGGGCAGCCTCTTTCTCTTTACAGGATCTCATTTCCCTGTTTATGATCATTATGAGAAAAGACCAAGTGAAGGAATCACCTCCCTCCTTTTTCATCCTGTCTGCTGAGACTATAACAATACTGATGGATTTGCCTTTAGTTTACTAGACAAAAAGCTTTAATGCTTTCTTATAGAAGAGTAGTGATCCAGAAACATCAAATTAGACTAAAGGTGCATCATACTAAGCATGAAAACTATAAAGATGACTATATTAGTGTTCACAATAAATGTTATGTTTATTCTTTTTGATTGGCTGTCAATGTTAAGTGTTAAATGACATCAAAATCCTCTGGAAGTAGGGCAGTTTAACGATTAATTGCGATTAATCGCATCCAGAATTCAATTCAATTTTATTTATACAGCGCTTTTCACAATGTGCATTGTTCCAAGCCGCTTTACAGGAGAAAATAAGAATCAAAGAATATATGTCTGTGTACTGTTCATATATTCATTTTGTGTTTATAAACACATACAAATGCATGAAGAGACTATATATTTAAGAAAAATCTAAAATACATAAATGTAAATATACAGTTTAAATACATATAAATATATTCATGAAAATATTTCCTAAATATATACTTGTACGTGTGTGTGTGTGTGTGTTAATAAATACAAAATAATACATATTTTATGTAAACACAAACTTTTATTCTGAATGCGATTAATCACGATGAATCGTTTATCAGTCCTGTCTGAAAGTGATCTAAACTATAGTGCTCTGTACCGTTATTGTTACAGTAGTTATGAAAATATATTTTGAGAAATGTCTCGGTATTTTTATTCGATACAATGGAAGTCAATGGAGTCTAGTGTCGTTTGGTTACCAACATTCTTCAAAATATCTTGTTTTCTGCAGAAGAAAGAAAGTCACACAGGTTTAAAATGACGAAAGAATTGACATTTCGGGGTGAACTATTCCTTACACCACTGTAGATGCATCTTTTTCAGAAGTGTGCCATCAATAAAAATATAAATAACAAAACATTCTCTTCTCTTTCCTACCATAAATTATTGTAATGAATTTGCCCCAATGAATTCTGGGATTGCCACAGTAAGAAGCTTATGATACTTTAAAATGAGTTCATTAAATGTGTCTTATAACAACAATCTAGCCTTGATTTATGTAAGACTGAAACACAAACGATCCCTTTCAAATGCTGGCCTGTAGAATAAAAGCACACTTTTGTGTTACAGTCGTGTTCCATCTATTAGGTGACTAAAGGCAGAAGTCAAGCTGTCATTCCTCCTCCATTCGGCAGAAGACAGCGTGTCAGATGGAAACAACAGCACATCATCTACTTCCTGTCTTCCGTCTTCGAAGCTACTGAGTGGGAATATTCCCTTTCAAAACCACGAGTGGAAGAAAGTTCCTTACATTTGTCAAAGTTCTTGCGTGGGCTTCAACCTTGACACAGAAGGGGGCTGGCGCTGGTGCAGATGGGCCTTTTATTTTGTTGCTGTTGTTGTTATTGCGCCTGTCTCCCTGTCTCAGCTGAGGCCAGTTAAATTAGCAGAAGAATAAATTACATCAATTGCGAGCGGAGTCGTAACAGCTGGGGCAAGAGAACAATGAAACAGCGACAGACATACAAACAGGGGGTCCATAAAAACAAGCTCCCCGGGCATTTTTTTCATTACGCGAGGCACGAGGTATCGATGTTGAGGACGTGCCTCAGATCAGAAGATTTCCACGAATCTTTCTTTCACTGCCAAGCCCTCACCTGATAGGAGAATACACAGAAGCTCATTTGTAAGAATATGTTAAATTGGAACCGAACATCCTGACAGACAGTCGCCGTCCACAATCACCAAAGTGCAGGTGTGGAGCTAATAACAGACTTGTTAAATTAGCACCTGTGCTTGCATCAAACACACCCATATCATTCAACCTCTTTTTTGCACTTTTATTCTCTTTTTCTCTGCGCTTTTTCCAGCTCGTCCATGTTTCTGATGTTCAATATTCCTTCCTCTTTTAATCTCACTTTTCTGTGTCTGTTCATTCACTGCTCCACAGCTGACTACCCAAAGTCACCAAAGTAAATATATTCTTCTTTTAGGCAAAAATGGGGTTCCTGCTATTAAAATGTATTTATAAACTTAAATATTTCTTAACCAAATGATCCAAAATTTGCTCCCCACAACAATTTTACACTATTAGTGCAACATGTCTAAGTTCAATAAGCATCCTCGTTCAGTTTGTTTCTTCTGTTTTCTGCTTAACCAGCTGTGCAACCAACCGAGGAACAACTTTGCCCAATCTGTCAAACACAGGTATTTGTGTGTGTTCATAACATGGCTATGGAAATTCACATTCCCCCTCTGCCAGACTGCACAGACAGGGAACGGCGGGGAGTCCACCCCCACCTTCAAACACAAGTAAGCCCGAGACGCTTCAATTGAACGCACACATCAATTATTGATTTTTCAAATCCTGATCCAAAAAAGATCCATTAGTCTTCAATTATGTATTCATTGCATGTATCACATCATCATTCGTTCTTCAACGGTGGCCGCTTTGTGTTTTGTAGCATTTTATTAACCCGGACACTAACAGCATCTCATCTACTGTAACACGTCCAATTTTTGCTACTGCGTGTCATTTTCCTGTAATTCGAGTGCATATGATTATTGATTTTATAAGAACATCAAGAACGAGGCCATTGAGAATCTACATTTAAATTCATACAGCATTTCTATCAGTGCATGCTCTGTGTCTCTGAAACAGGGATATTGTGACAATGCACGCGGTTAGATCTATTCCTCAGTCTCCAAATGAATGCCCTCTATGAAATGGGACTATCAGAGTACCTAAAATTATGTCCATCAGTAGCTCCACTAAATAAGGCAGAAGGGACATGAGTAGAGAGGGGGGTAGAATCATGACATGTTTGATTCCAAATGAGTTGCCCCGTGCATTTTTCTTATCATTTCATAATGATGATGATTGCCTCACACACACACACATGCACATTCTCTCCTGCCTGGCAAAGTAGCTGAAAAACACGAAACAGAGAATTCAGTGGCTCCGCTGCAAAATGCACTCCTTGACAAATTATAGATATATATATTAGGACATTCAATTGCCCGAGATTATGCCTCGGCTCCTTAATAAGAGTTGTAAAAGGAAAACTCATGCATTTAAATATGCTTTTTAGCCTTGACTGGCTTTATTTTTTTATTCGAGGGCCTTTGTGGTACCGGCGTGACACACCGCAGCGTGTTTTCTGTGCAAACACTAGTGTTTGTTTGCCTTTACGTATGAACGCCGTCTTCGTTTTTCTTATTTTTCTCAAGTGTACAAGTCACTTTTGGTCCATTAGATTCTAATTAGTTCAAGCCCCACAGGCAGACAGAGAGAGAGAGCAAGACAGACAGAGAGAGAGAGAGAGAGAGAGAGAGAGAGACTACGAAGAACGAGTCATAAAGACATCTTGTGGATGAGTGTCTCAGGTCCCTCAGTGACCTACTTGTTGGCTGTCTGGGTCGGCTGCTTCGATCCATCACAGCACAGAGTTTTATCTTTGGCACCACCGCCTGGAGATCTAATGGCTCAAGGAGTTTGTTAGTGAAAAATCATATTTCAATGTTTCTGATTCAGTCAAAAAAAACCTAGTTCTTCCAACACAGGATGTTTGTTTAAAAAACGTGGTAGGTTTGTCCAGATTTTGTATGAATGTTTTATAGTTGTGTTTGTAGTGTAAATAAACCGGTGCTCAGTAGAATCTAAGGAGGCTTGGCAAACAATTACACACAACGCAAGACCCAGAAGTAAAAAACGATAGGATCAACAAAATATTAATAACTGAACAAATTCTAGTCCATGCATGCTTTATTTCATTTAAGCTTTGCTTTTATATGCATTTTTATATATTGAAATAAAACCCCAAACCTCTATATGTGGCAGTGTGCCATTTATGTAGATATATAGAGCTATACATTTTTTCTTTCAAATAAATACCGTAACCAAGTTTGGTGTTTACTCTTTTGGGTACCATACTTATATTGTGATGCATTACTCAAAGCAAACTGAGCAAATATCTCCTCCTGACATCACTCTGTTTGCTACCGTATATTAAAAATGAAACAAAAGGAAATTTGGTGACTCAGTTGGGATTGCATGTCAAGTGGCAACTCTTATTTTTTGATGATGTGTTTTATCACGTTCTCATTCTCTATACTAGAAATCTACAGAAGAAAATGGATCTAGCAAATGGTGCTACTATTTTTACATATAAAATCAATACCTATAAAAACATCCACTTTATGAAACATCCACCATAAAACACCAACAACTGATCCCAACCTGACAAACATTCATAATATCACTAGCATCATGTCACAAAATAAGTAATTTCCAAAGAATCATCTCGTTTCCTTTGAGTATTTAGATAAGCATGCTGTGATGAATGAAGTTGAAAGTATAAGTTGAACCCAGGCGGTAAAAAAAGCTCTGGGGAAGAAATCCTGTCAGGTACACACGGCTCCCCTTCCTGCTATTTCGATTAGGGCTAATAATCTCATCTATAAATAGGTATAGCTCTCTCTGTTTTATGTATCACTTTTTATCACTGCAATAACCATCATAGCCGTAGTTTATGACTATTGCAGCCGAATGGCACCCACAAACACAGTAAGCTTTGATAGGACAACTGTGGCCCTCCAAACTTTTTGCCAACGTGAAAAAGTGAGCCAGATAGAAAGAGCAAGAGTTAGAAAACGTGAAAGATTAGGTCGATTTCAAAATCCACCTCTTAAAATGCTGTTTAGTGAGCCAACATATCGGTTCACCATGTTTGTACGAATACTAACATCGGTACAGAAGAAAATGCAGAATTGGTGGCTGTAACATGCACTACGGATGACCCGTCGGATTGCACGGGTCAGGAAGCAGAAGAGGTGGTCTGCTGACACCAGCTGCAAAAAGACCCTTGAAAGACAGACCCTCAAATGGAGAAGCACTATAGCACTCAAAGCAACAGATCCCACAGGACTCAAAGCATCTCAACCTCAACGTTTCAGAAGTTAAAATTTTTCATTCTGTTCATTTATAGAAAGGACTTCTGGTTTAAAGCTTGAGATGAACTTTTTTTAAATGGTGTTTTTGTCAATTAAATATTTGCCAAAGCATTACATTACAGATGCTTTTGTCCAATTGAATAACAATTGAGAATTACTCTATTGTAAAAACTCTTCCTGTTTCTCTCTCCTTCCAACAGGTATTGTCATAAAAAAATGTTCAAACTTGTCACTTCGTATAGCACTGGTCATATTATTGTCGCCCTGATTATTGTTTTCCACACTGTTGTAAGTCGCTTAGGAAAAACTTTTCATCAAACCCTGGTCTACCACATAGCTCAGCATATCCCAAAAATATAAAGACGTATTTTACTCTATGGAAAACTTCCCTCCATGCTTCTCTCTTCCTCCTCCAACCATTATTCTACCTAAAAAATGTTGAAACTATTAAGTACACTCTTAGAAATAAAGGTATGTATAGGTTTTTTCACAGTGATGCCAAAGAAGAGCTTTTTTGGTTCAGCAAAGAACCATCACTCTTGCCTTTTTATAATCTGAAGGACCATTTTTCTGCACAAAGAACCTTTTGTGAAACAGAAAGGTTCTTCGGATGTTAAAGGTTCTTTATGGAACCATTTAGACAAAAAAGGTTCTTCCATGGCATTGTGAAGCACTTTAAGGGAGTGTCTATTTACACTGAGCGGCCAAAGACCATTTGCACCAACTCTGGCCACCAATATGTGATTGGAAAGAGAAATTGTAAGAACAACGCCATTTTAAACAGTGACTCCTGTGGCGTAAGGTGTAAAGTCTGTGTTGCTCGGCATGGAAGACTGGGGTTCTAATTCATCTTTTTCTATTACCCATTACCAGAGAGGCGGGGCAAAGAGGAGATACAAACATGCTCGGTATGTGGAAAATACAGCGTTTTTTAAACCTTAAATCGTGTACACACATTGTATTACATCTAAAACAAACGATAATATTCGTTTAAGCCATGTCATATGACTTCTTTAATGGACAACAATACTGAGGTTTAAATAGTAACGTAATCTGCCACTATTTATAAGTAAATAGCATCTAACTACTGTTTCTATGTAATCCAAAGAAAATACAGCTACTTTTGGTTGGTTTAAATAGCATATCGTTAAGAAATGCTGCTATTTTCACTTAGTGTAAACAGAATGTAGTGCTATTTAAACTTATTGTAAATATCATCTATTGCCGCTGCCTTATTTTTAAGTGTACAGTATATACAGATATATTTGACACATCGTTTAAAATTTTGTAAAAGTGAACGACATATTAGGAAATGGCTGTGTAGTGCCAAAACTGGATTTTTGTCTTTCTGCATGACAGGTTTGATTCCTGCAGAGCCTGTAAATCATTATCCTGTGTACAGCTCTAAAGAACAACTAAAAGTGGGCCTTCTGAAGATAATAAAGACAGAGTAACAATACAGTACCGTCAGGGGACGGAAGTCAACCATAAGCCAAAAATAATAATAACACAAGAACACAGCTGTAGGTTTGTTGCATTGGGCTAGTTTGTTTGACTCAAATCACGACCCAAATTTGTTGGCGCTAGTTTGTTTCTCAACGTAAACTCTGGCCTCCCTTAGCATTAGTAAGAAATTTCAATTATGTTCCTGGAGAAGAAGGCGACGGGGCCCTTGGAGAGCGGCATGCGACCCACTGACGTGATGAATGGGTAGCCTTTAATGTTATGGGGGATTAAAGATAACTTTTGAACGATTCCTTGCTCAACGTATAGGCAGCTCCTCTTGCACACCATTTTAATTACTTTCTGTTTAAACTTGAACCAGGTTGGCCTGGGTTAAAAGAAACAGGAGCGGCAGGTTGGTGGTGATATTGGACGTTTGTTTAGTTGTGTGTGTGAGCGGGTGGGGGGGCATGCAGGTACCCCATTGATTACATAGGGGTGCCACTTAAGATCCTGGAGAGAGAGAGCACCGAGAAACATTCATCTTACAGTCATACTGAAGCTCCCTTAATGATCCACTAGCATGTCATAAATTATGCAGATGGTTTTTAGCCCTTGAACGCAAAACTCTTTGTTCTATCCAACCGGTGGCGCCCTTGATGTCTTCATGACTATGGGACCATCTGAAGAACCACCGCAGATGTGTCAGGGAAATAATCAAGTCCTAGATAAAACGATTTAGCCTTCACAACATCTAGAAGGTGATGTGGGATCACGTAAAATTGCTGTGGTCTTCCAAAGCGAGTTGACTGAATTGAACAGATGGTAATTCATCATGACTACACAGGAGTAGATGTAGCACAGTGGTTCTCATTTGGAGGGCCTCAGGAAAAAAAATCTAGAAAATCTAATGCAAAGTAACATATAACGTGCATGATATTTCCTACTCCAGGGAAAAAGTAGGAACTCTACATGCACAACAAGCTCCTGACAATATTCGCTGCAGCCAACAACCTTGGCAAGCAAAACTGACAGATCTTTAATTTATTCCCACACCAATCGCCGGCATATCCTGGATATTTGTATTGGCAACCTCTGTGTTTTATTTACTCTTCAGAGATATTTACTCATGTCTACTTTGAAAAGATATAGTCTAGTTGAGCAGATTCAATAGCTGGTTTAATGGGCCGTTCAAGAAATGTCGAAATGGTGGAATTTATGAGATGAGCTCCAAACAAACAACACCAAAGTTGTATTGACAAGTTAGTAAAAGGAATAAAATGCATTACTGTGTTGACAGGGTAAAACAGTCCTAAAACACATTACATTATTTTAATGCATTAGCAGCAACTGTTTCTCCAAAATAAATATTTTAAAACTTTTCCTAAAAACACGTACAAATATTATTGTTGTATTGCTTAAAAGTGAATATGAACTTGTTTTCTTTGCAGTATTTAAGGTCTGAAATACAGAGCCTTTTTTCTGTTATTTGGTCCTGTTTCTCCAATTTTCATTTTCTGCATATGAATGCAAATAGAAACAATGTTTTTATATGAAAGTTGGGAGAAATATTAGTAGTAGTTCACAGAATGCAACAAAAATCATAATTTTACCTAAACACATAAATAGTCAATTCTAAAATCAGAGAAAAGGTCTCTGAAACGGGCTCTTATTTTTTCCGCAGCTGTATATATTTAAATGAATATTTAATATGATTATTAAAAAAGAAAAAATTAATATGATTATTAAAAAATTATAACATAAAAAATAATTGTTCAACTTTTCCTAAATACATTTACAAATATTAATGTTGTATTGCTTGAACGTGAATATAAACTTGTTTTCTTTGAAGTATTTGATGTCTGAAAATATGAAGAGCATATTTTCTGTTGTTTTCACCAGTTTCTCCAGTTTTCATCACAAATATTTAAAATGTGGTAGATATGTTGTTAGTAGTTCATAGAACTACTCAAAAATTATGATTTTACCTAAACACCTAAGAATTATAGAAAAACCTTAAATAATTTTCATAGCCGCAGAAAAAGTACATATATGCACATAATAATGCTTAAAGTTTGTAAGGTGAATTTAAAATGATACGAAAATATAAAATGTTATAGCTAACATGTCTTAAATTTTTTCTGAGGGAAAAACATCACTCTCACTGTCTTGCCAGTCTCTGCCATTTGCATCAACCTAAAATGTTGACTATGCATAACTTTTTAACATTTTAAAATCATTCAGTTATTGCAAACCATTGATATATTATAAGAATGACAAATTTCTTGCAACTCCAGTTTTTGTTTATGCAAATTCCTACAAACTGGCACCCTGGTAGGTCAAAAAGACTGAGGACCACCGATTTAAGATGTATTGACAGGACATGGTAACAGGATTTGTAATTAGGGCCGTACATCCAGTGCTTTGCTCACTTGCTTGCCTTCAGGCTAAAAATATATTTCGCTATCAGACTTTACTGGTGAGCCTCGGAAGTCATGCTGAGCGCTCTTAAAAACATCTATTAAGCGACGGGTAATCATCTAGATATAAGGACACTGAAAATCATCCCTGAAACACTCTTTCATTACCTTCATATCAAATGCGCAGTGTAATTCTCCATCTTATTAGCTAAATTAAACCCAAACGAAAACAGATGCTGAAATCTCCATCATCCCGAGACTAATAGTGCACCCACGCCTGACTGAGCAGGCAGTATACAGTGGAGCATTAATCCTCGACGGTAAAATATGTTTTTTGTAAGTCTGAATTGGAGCCTCAGCTCGGACCCAAATAACAGATTGAACGGTCACGCGGAAGCGACAGCACCTCATTGGCTGGCGATGACAGATTTCCTCTTAGGGTACGGTCATCCGTCCACACCTTTTAAGCGCGGCCGCATCTCCTCACACGAGGCTGTTGGAGCGGCTTCAACCGCGCTGAAGCTTCCAAGCCCTCGCAGCGGCACAACATTAATGAAAGGCAGTAAACTTTTGTTTCAAGGTTTTTTTGTTTGTATCATTTACCGTGTTTTGTACAGTCTCAAAATAAACCAGTGCAGATTCTGCAGCGGCGCAGTATTCCCTGTGTGGCAGCCCGGCAAAGTTCACTCGCTCAACTCCCATGGTTGTGCATTCTACAAAGCTGTGCATTGCCCAGGGTGACGGTATTGTTTTGGAACATAATGACGGGTAAGGAGAAACAAATGAAGGTGAATCGCAGGACAGTGGCTGCTTGTTTAAGAAGAAGCTCTCTTCGGATCTGTAGCCTTCTGCTGCTCTGCTAGTGTGTGTGTGAGGAAGTGTATACAAATATACGTACACACAAGATGTAAACACTTGTCCATTCTATTTTTATCTTACATACGTCATTACATTTGAAAGATACTCGACTGAAACAGGAAGTTCTTCAGGGCCAGCGTTGTTTACATCTCATCTCTATGTTACACAACATTTAAATAATTCGTGCAACTTTCTGCGAGACTACTGCGGGATGTGAGAAACCCAAAGAGTAACATAGTTGGGTGTCTGTTTTTTAATCATAAGCAATGACGAGTTTCACATGAATTCAAGCTACATTGGTCAGGAACCCTCAAGAGGGTTTTTGACGCATAGGGACGAATTCACAAAACAGTCAAGAAATCAGTGCAAACACACATGTAATCCACAACCTTTAAAAAAAGCACTTACAATAAATGGATATTAGACATTTGGCATAACTTTGAGTAAAATCTTCTACCAAATAAATAAATGTAAACAAATGCGATGTATATTACTGTACACATATACATAACAAAGGGGTAAGTTAGGTGAAACAGAACAGGTGTGTTTAAATGACATGTAATGTACTACGCCGTTTCCAACACAGTGCTTAAAATAAAAGAACTGCACGTGAGAAAACTGTCATGTTAAGTATTTTTCCAGAAGCAAGAGGCGGTTTATTCAGGATTGAAGAGAAAGAGTGATAAAAGAAAGAAAAGCCAGCTGCTATGAGGTGCCCACAACAGCACTAACCACACATATATAACATCACTTGATGCTGCACTGAGTTTCATCACATCAGCGCTTCATTACCTTCCGCTGGTCCTTTGATTACGACTCAAACGTCTGACCCACGCTGAACTAAAGACGTGATTTCTCTGTTAATTCATCCCTACGGCCATACCCCAGCCATCCTCCTTTCCAAACTTACGTAAGCGCTATTTCTTGTGTTTTTTCTAATCTTTTTATGCCGTTGTTAGCATGCAAAAATTCCTAGCATATTTTTAAAGGGGTGGCGCAAAGCTATTTCATGCATTCTGACTTATTTACACTGTTACAAGTGTTGGATTCTCATGCTTAACATGAGCAAATTGTCACAAAAATGAGTTGGACGTATATCGTGGAATTTCTGTGCAAAATTACACTCCCTCAGCTTTTATACAAGTTTCGCAGAGTTTTTTAAACCATGGATTACCGTGAAGAAACGGAGCTCCTAATTCCTTTTATTGGCAATTTTTATGGAAACATAACCCAGAAAAAGAACGAGAGGAAAAGCACGCCCATCAATTTGATTCGTTCAGCTGTAGAAGTCTTTTTGTTTGTTCACCGCATTTGGGTGATGACTGTTATACAAACGGTGGATATAACGCTGGATTTGCAGATCATTTGAAGTACTAGCGATAAAAGATGCCGGTCATGAACCACGCGCAATAAGTGAGACTCTGTTAAGTGTCTGTGTTTTGTTGGCAATCAGTGCATGTGTGCAAAATTTAAACAATACGAACGTATAGTGAATCAACAGTCATATTATGCGATGATAATGCGATGATGTATTGTGTGGTCGGGCTTTAGTTCCGCCCACTGCACGCCTCCAGGAGTTCAACTTTTTTCAAAAAATAATCGTATAGTTATATCTGTTTTTTATAAACACGATCAAACTAAAGGCTCTACAGAGATATGAAGAAGCTTTGGTTTAACATTTTAAATTCTCTTCCATTTAACAGTCCCTCATTAATATCATTGACATATAAAAGAGCAGCTCTCATCTCTAAATCCTTTACGAGAAGCAACAATGGCTTATATTTAAAAAAACCTGCAGCACTTTTCCAAGTCAAAGACTGGTTTTATTAATATGAACTTTCCTGTAGATTTTTCACAGTCTACGATTAAATCCTTTCATTTTGGACTTTTTTGAAAGAGCTCAATTCACTGTCCTCTCACCGTGTGATACCTCTTGTACAGAAATGTAAAAAAAAACATTAAAATATAAGACGTCCCAATCTATTTGGAGGGCTTTATGCAACCTCCATGAGCTGGGGAACCAGATTGCCTTTAAAGCTCTGCAAGTTTAAGACATTTAGCAGCAACTCAACTGGACCAGACATCATGATGATAATTATAAGTCTGATGTTATCTGATGTAACAGCACTGGTTTCATTGGAAAAAGGCAATTAGAGCAAAATTATTTCATTCCATTCCTGAAAAGCCATTTTCAGTAGTGTTTTCTCTACTTCAATGTAATATCTATCTGAAGACCTTGGTGAGTTGGTTCATGTGTGTGTTTGGTTAGTGTTGGCGCTTAAAACAGTTGACAGTTACCTTCCATGAAAGCAAATAAATATCACTGCCATAAAGACAGAAAATCATTTCCAAACATTAGATCTCAGAAGGACAGACATCCAAAGGTACTTACAGTGCCTTGAGAATCGTACCCACAACCTTTTTTTGATGCAGCAATGAAGCAACAACTGAACTACACTCACAGGTCATAGGAAAAGATGTTCTATAGATTGTCTGAGAATAGCCAAATCAACATTGTCCTTAGCAAAGGGTGGAAATGAAATTTCACGAGCTTTCTAATGACATCCCGTCTCCATCAATGACACTGCTTAGATAGAGAGATGCACGACCAGATTAGATAGAAAGGCATGATGTTTTTCAGGCCAATGTCCTTCACTTCTTTTGTCAATGGGTTGTACAATACCAACATTTTCAGCGTTCCCTTTATATATTGCACTTATAGAGTTATATAATATTTAAGTATAAATCTTTAATTTCTTGCAAATTCAACACAGTGTCAAAATTAATGGAAATGCATTTTAATTAAAGAGGCCTTTGGTTGTAAGTGGATATTGATAAAATGCTCTGGATCAGAGAGGTGCAGAGAAACCCTTGCGCTGGGTTCTGTTCTGCTTAAGAGCTGTTAAAAATGTGTCATCTTTGTTTAAAGATGAAGCGTGTAATATTTTCGTTGTTAAAATACTTTCTCCTATCACAGTTAAATG
This sequence comes from Triplophysa bombifrons, assembly GCA_029783895.1. Lineage (NCBI taxonomy): Eukaryota > Metazoa > Chordata > Actinopteri > Cypriniformes > Nemacheilidae > Triplophysa > Triplophysa bombifrons. Next base: position 37,582,954 of record CM056448.1, read on the forward strand.
TACCGAGATAACTGTGAGCGAGTCATTTATTGGTTGACTTCCCCGGGGAGCGTAAACACAGTGGCGCTTTAAAAACATTGCTTTCTGAGTGGTCCCCCATGTCAACTTTTGGCTCAACCAATAGAGATAGGACTATATGTGTGGCCAAACAATGGAGGACAGGAGTACAGAAGAGCTTTTGCAATTTCATATGTTGCTACAACCTGTTAAGTGTCGGAGCCCTCTTTGAGCCTACAAATGAAAACGCGTGTTGGAACTAAAATGTCGGTAACTCATGAATTCTTTGGGTTACAGATTTACGGTTGGTCTCGTTAGAAAAAAGAAAAGTAGCTGATTATTGCAAAAAAAAATCACACATACACAAAAAAATATTGTTATGTTGTTAGGTTTATTGTAAAAAATTTAAAAAAATTGTTTATGTATTTCTTTGATTAAAAAATACTTTAAAAAAAATATGGGTCGCCAAAGGATTACAAAATATCTAAGCACACTCTTTATAAAAAAGAATCAATTACTCTCCCTACAAAAATTATTTTGAAAAACACCAAAGAAATCTCTATTCTAGAGTCTAAGACCTTTCCAGTGAAATACAGTTAGTCATGATTTGATTAGAAATTACATACACAATATTGACGCAAACTCAGGTGTCCCGTATACGAAATGGGTGACAGTTAACAGGCTTCCCCTTAAAATGAAAAAAATAATTGGGGGTCAGCTTTCCTCTGAGAGGTTTTATATTTCTTCCGGGGGAAAAAACATGACACAAAAACTGTTGGCTTTAAGGCAACATGTTAGATGCTCCCTCATTTGCAAATTGCTTTGAATAAAAGTGTCCCCTAAATTATAAAATGTAAACGTTTTTCAATCCCTTCAGATACAGTATGTGAAGGCTGACAGTCCAGCGTTTGTGTGGATTCATGTACTTCTGGCTATCACAGATACTCTGGGTTGACTCTATGGGGGCTTAACGCATTCCTTTATTTCATCAAGCTTTGATTACTTCTGTGAAGATTCTCTCCCTCTTTTTCATAATCTCTCACTCTTCAATGAAAGCCTTTTTATTGTTCCACACTTTCTCATTTTGCACTATTGTGCTCAACAGACCCTGTACAGAAGTGGCTCGTTGGCCTGAACGCTTATATAGTAAAACACCACTAAGTCTCGTCACAAATCTGAATCCGCTATCATGGATGAATATAAGCGACCTATAGGCATTTTAGTGCCATGTTAAATATAAACAAAAAATTATATTTTGAAATAAAACTGCATCATTACGAAAAAGACAACTATCTATAATAGGACCTTTAAATAGTGAATAATAAATAAATAATGTTATATCATCATAAGCTTTACAGTAAGTCATAGCAATCTATTTTTACACTTAAAATAAAACCTCCAAGTATAATGAGATTTTATATTCATATGAGACGAAGAACCTGTCACAGGTGTGCTTTATCATTAATAAGAAATTTACCAATCAGAATCAAGGACTGAAACTATATATTTTGTATATATATATTTGCAGTATGCAACATCTCACTATTTTATCCATTGAGTTGACTGTATCGTAAATAAGTGACTGACACCACACAGACTTGCGAGGGGCATTTATTCATATGCTGTTCAATTCAATGTCTAGCTAATAATCAACACTGGAAAAATATGAAAAATTTACCAGGAAAATGTTTTTCATATACATAATTTTGTATTTACAAAACAGTCCAAGAGAAACAAACCAACAGAAAGAAAAACAACTAATGTATGTTGATAAAACACCCTTTTCATAACCCATTAAAATAACTCCATGTTCAGCTCTGACTCCGGCAATACTATAGTTAAACTAATCTGTCAATGTTACAACATAAATTTGTGTGGCAAACTGCTCTATCAAGACGCCACATTAGCTGCACATGCTGTATCATTTCAAGTGCTCACTCTCCTCCTGCTGTCATTCAAAGCTTACGTCTAGCCAGCTCACTAGCATCAAAGACGACAAGAAAAAAAGCGATCAAACACACTCCATTCAAAAGTGTATTTATCTTTCCCGATGGGCCATTAGAAAGGCAAGGTATTCATTTGTAAATTAAATTTGCCAATCAAATTAAAGAGGGGAGGACATAATGGTTGGAAAGTAACACTGGAGTCTCGGAGTCGGGCATATATAAATGCAGGGAGGAGCCGAAGAGAAAGAAAGCATCTGGGGTGAAAAGAGAGAAGACCTTGCACAATATGTACAACTGAACATTAAAGGATTCTTCAACGGGCAAGTGAAGAATTATGGGTAATGCTCAGTGTTTTCGTATTAAAAAAATACTGTTTATTTTCATGGCTTTAGTTTGAGATTTTATTCTTATAGCTAAAGTTTTATCTTTTTCCTGGACACAGACTTTAAATATCTGCAAATCTATCATAAAATATTATTACCCTTTAAACAATAATAATCAAAACAAATAGTGAAATGATCATAATATTTATGGTCTTCAAATTATTTATGCATCACTAATAACGTTTTATCAAAATTAGAAATTGGAAATATGAGCAATGTTACGTGTTTAGAAAATGTTAAAGGGATATTTCATCCAAAAATGTAAATTCTGTCATAATTTACTCACTCTCAGATTGTTCCCTACCTGTATAAATTGCTATGTTCTGATGAACACACAGGAAGATATTTGGAAGAATGTCAGATCTCATCCCCCCCATTGACATCCCAAAAAAGAAATTCATACAGGTTTGGAACCATCTGAGAGTAAATGATGACAGAATAAAAAAGTTTCGGTGAGGTATCCCTTTAATATTACTCATGAACAGAATATTGTTTGTGTACATAAACTGTTATAGAATTAGCCTCAATCTCAGAAAATGTACATAAGCATTGTCAGGGATGATACCCTTAAAAAACTTACTAATCAATTCAAGGTAATAGAAGAACACCTGACCCCTGTGGGCCTGGAGAGATATTGCAATATGTAGTAATGTCCATGCTCGCGTACACATAAAAAAAGAAAATATGCACCAGGCTTTAAGTGCCAAAGGGTACTTAGCTAGAGTGACGGCTTTTGTACATTTATTTCTGACAGTGCTAAGTCTAACAATTTTATTCAAAATTCAAATCAACATAATTTTCATCACAGAATGCTAATAAATATATCATTTGGATATGGTGAAAATACTGAGTTTACTATCTAAATGTACCCAGCACCAAGTGTCTATATTTAAAAAAAACAATTACTATATACGATGTGCCTATTGTGCCTGACATTTTATTTTAGTTAGAACTACCAATAAATATTTTAATGTCGAACACTATAGAGATCAAAGGAGTAAATACAACACGAACACTTAATGTTTCATCACTAACCAGGACATTGTCCTTGTTTCTCATATCACATAATGAATATTTTTAACACAGACTTACAAACCCTGATGCACATCGTCCTACAGCAGAGCACATAAAATCATTCATTTGTCACAGATGAGAAACATGTCCGTATCCGTGCGCCTTGCACTATCCTTCAGTCGTAACTTTTCCAGAATAATGTGTTTCTATTATTGAACTTGAACGTTAAGGTGTAACATTGGCACTTTTATCGGGAAGTTGTAGCAGGGCAAGGAGGGGGTTGTTATTCCATGAACCGGTCGGGCATTAATCTCTGTCACATGGTCCTCTCTGATATATACCCCTTCCAAATGAGCAGAGCGCGAACCCAACCCGCTTTTCTCCTGTCTGATAGCGGCACGCTTCAGGCCCCTGCATCATAGCTGACATTGACGCCTTGCTCTCCGAACAAACGTGGAGGGTAAACAAGAAGGAAGAATTAAATTTCCTCAACCAGGAACATGAACAACAAGATAACGTTGGGTGCTCAGTGAGGCTTTTTTCCCCCTACCTCATTCATTGCGGTTCCTGTTCAACTTAAAGTCTATTACGACCAGCGCAATGGCTGCGTGACAAGTTTGATCAAAAGCAATTAATCACCTACTAAGAGAAATGGCTCTCGACTTCAAGTGCGCCTAGAGAGAGTGGTCTTCCGTATAAACTATGTATGAGGACATTTAAAAAGCAAATAGGAAGGGATATATTATAACGTGCTGCTGATTAAAGAACGGAGAGCTCGGAACGGATCCAAACGCACTGGATGGATCCTCGACGCTCTGCGTATCGGTACTTTCGACTTCATTAAGAGACCACCAGGAAAGATGGCTGGCATCAACACGCGCATGCCAAATTGTTTAATTATAAATGATTTATCGCCAAACTGTCATTTGCTAAGCAGTAAACCCTCTTCCTGCCGAGTGCCGAGATTGGCACGTCGCCTTCGAAAGCTCATTTACATTAAAATGAGAATCACCGCTAATTCCACGCATACATTCTGAACTCAGCACGCATCCACACGCGGCCGGTCCGTGCGATGGTACCAGATTAGCACGGCCCTTCTGTACGGCAACTTCTTTATTATAAACGAGTTAATAGATGTTTGATCTCACCGAGATTTCCCATAAAGATTAAAGCGGGAAATGCGGCCCCACGCACAGCCGCGTACATCAAACTCCAGCCTCTTCGCCGCAACTGTGAGGAGAAAACAAATCGACTGAGTTTAATAGCTTTGCTTATTATACCGCAGGCCACCGAAAGCTCACAGTGTTTTGGATGCACCCTCGTGACACACAACCTATCGAACAGCTATTCGCAGCAATGTGATGAAGGAGGTCTATACTTAGAAAGGGGTCATAAATAAATATAAGCCTAAATATCCCTCAAAGTAATATATAAACCACATTTTACACGGCCTGAGGAAAATGTGTTCTGGGTTCTTGCAAGTCAGTAACACAGTTAGGCCGATAACGCATTGCTTTATTGTTGATAGCGTCCTCCGTGTGGTTCTTATGGCATTTCTTGGTGGTTTCTAGAATGTTTTGTCCGGTTGATAAACTATACATTTTTTGTGTTATAGTTATTTTTGGTATAAAAGGAAAAATACTGAAGCATTTCTATAGTAAATGGGGTATATGCATACGGAGCGATGACACAGCTCTGTTACATTGGAAACAATGACGTTTCTCACCCGGTTGCTTCAAGATGCACTGAGGATTACGGTCAACAACTTGAGTCAAATTATCAAAATACTACGTCATACATCAACAGCCAATCAACAGAAGCGCTTCAGGATATCCGTTTCAAGCTACATTCACAAATATGAAAAAAAGGAAGTCAACTTTTGCACAATGAGAACGGAACGGGATTAGCTAGCGAAGATTTTAGAAGAGGTACGTCATCAGCCTGTATGCAAAGCTCCATTGTAGAAATTGTAAAATAATCTAATATATTATTGTACAGATTTCAGTTTGTTGATGTTCATGTACGACAGTATTCTGTGCCATAAACTACAGTGAACTGACAAACAAAAGCAAAACAACAAAAACAAAAGCAAAACAACAGCAAAAATGTCAACAATGTGTAAGTGCCCTCACTTGTCCACACAGTGCATGAATGTATATTAACATTTAGAATAGAATTGAAAATTAGCTTATGGTAGTTTTTAGCCCATTGTATCAAACAGCAAGTTGTTTCTTATCAATAAGCAGAAAAGGAAATCATTTATGTCCACAGACCTGACAACACAGACAAAATATGTGCCAAAGTTATGTTTAAGTTACAAATCTCTCTGTATGGGGAATAATAAGTGACACTCGTCCACACCAGCGTTAAAACAAAGCACCAGAAAACAATATGAAATCCATTAACTGAACATTGCACTTTAACATGCCGGGCAAAGATAAAAATACACCAACATAAACACCACGCAAACGGTCCGAATGTATAGAAAAGACAAGTTTTATGCCGGGAAAAGAATATCGCTGTACCATGGGGCCAAAAAAGCGAAGCCCTGATGGAAATGGGAAAACAATAATGAGAGAATTAAATATAGCCAGCAGATGAAAAATAATAACATATCGATCTCACAAGCAGCACTTTAAAGGTGCATAATACCTTGATTCCTGGTATTGATCAAGCATGTGCGCTGTGTTAGAGTATCGCAGGGACCCCCAGTGAGAGGGAGATTGCTTCAGATTTTGACCATGTTATTTATATAGCCGTATTTTGGTCTGCAGGAGCCGAATCATCTAAACGACGCACGGGCTGCATTCTACACGCCGCATGAGACGGGGTCAGCGCGGGCTAAAATGGCATGATTGCATTAGTTCTTAAAAGGGCAAGAGATATCAACATGAAATCCGGCGATCAAAGTCATTTAAACTTCAAGAAAACAACATTCTGATGAAATGTTGCACAAATTTTCCATGTGAACTTTAGATGACTGCGCCCAGGTTCCCAATAACAGACTGTTGTGATAAATAATTCACTGATCAACACAAAACTAACGTAGCTCATTGTGATCAAATAAAAAGTCTAATTACAAAACAAAGAACACATCCATTCACATATCGCTACTTTAGTTCACATCGAAAACAAATCATGTCTTCACTTGATAGCCAATTTTTCAGGTCGGTTAAGTTAAAAATGCGTTTACGTTGTGTCTACTGAGATTTGGTGGCTAATGATGCAAAAGGTGACTGTCGATAACAACAAGTAACCAACACCTGAAAGTAACAAATAAAATGTACATGAAATATGGTTATTTGTGTATTAAAGCAAAGCGAATTTAACAAAGTTAAACGTTTCATATTCCTGGCAAACATTACGGTATGTTCCTGAGTTAGCCACAACCACTTATTTACATACTGCATCAAACACAAAAAAACAGTTGCAATGTTGTTAACTATACAGGAATATTAATTTTCTAATGAAAAAATTCTTCACTTTTTTATTTCAAAAGTCAATAAAACGAAATTTCTTCGAAAAACAATGCCGCTCATCCTTTAAACCACACATGCTATAAACCCGCATTGCTAAAATGTATCTTATGTGTTCTTTTCTACTCGTGCAGAGCATCCGAGAGAAAGGGCAATATGAGAGAGTCTGATGTACGATGTCAGTACAACTATAGCAGAGTGTGAAGCTGTCACCGTGCATATCTGGCCAATGTGTTAACAACAGCCTCTTCTTTAAACCGGAGACTGTTGGGGCCGTGATGGAAAATGACACACGAGACATACGCAAAGCGGCCGGCTGAAGACTGGATTAGATTAGCATTGGGTAGAAAACAGGTGGGTTTTTATTGGATACGTGATAATGTCAGTCTTTGAATCCGTCTCACTCTGCAAACAGACTATCTTGTGATTCATTCTGAGGGTTGACTTGGAAATCCGAGTCTGAGTTTAAAGCACGTCGTGTGCAAAACATGGCTGCGTGCAGTGGAGAAGAGTGTGATTCATAGCAATGTTTCAAAGCCAAAAATGGCAGCTAATGTAGAGAATAGTAAGTGGGGTTCACTTCAAGGCACATAAGTATGTTAAAAAAACATCAGACAAATCGAGAGACTTAAAAACCGAGGTTTGTCACGGTCTGGAAATGTAGTGTTCATCTGTCGACCCAGGAGGGTGAAATGAGTGACAGATGCTTTGAGATTACAAAGAATTATAATTAGACAAAGACGACATGAAAATATGAATGAGGAGAGCGGCTCCTTTATGATTCTTCGCAGAATTGACATATGGCACTATTTGTAAATAACTGAGGCGGAGCACCAGAAACATATTGGATTCTATTATTATGAAATATGTGGGATTCCACAAAGACGAATGACTTTTAGAAGCAGCCAAATTTAGACCATGTGAACAATGTGCCGGCTCTGAGCTGTCGGGGTACTGTCTGAAATAATCTGAAAACATTACACTTATGGAATGTTAGACCGTCGTATGCTATTGTTGGACATAGCACGACCACCGGATGCTAAAAATGTTAGAAAAAAATAGGAATAGAACTGCATTTAATTACAAAACAGCAAAGTGTTTTTCAGATTTTCCTTCTTAGATTGCTTAAGAGAAATAAAAACAGAAACAAGTCAGACAATTGTTAAAATGCATGTAATATGGAGGTGTAAAATAAATATAGAGTTATAGAGAATGTAGAGGTAAATGAATCTGGATTTTGGTCAATGTGATGAGAAATGTTTGAGATCTTTAATGGTCCTTTCCTCGCAGACTTGGCAAATCTGAGCTCAGTTTGTGACATTGACATTGTTGAGATCTCTTCTGGAACTCTAATGACAGAGATATTTGTAATATTTCTTAGAAGAAACATGTGAAACACAAGAGACTTATATCAATTAAATCTCAGTGATGTCTAGAATAAATAATTGATATAGCTCATCTCATTTTAATTAACCATAAAAATATTTTCCTCATTCTCTTTTTGCTAAAAGTGTAAAATAACAACGATCATCTAAACTCCTAAGAACCTCATAACACAATCTATTACGCTGTCTTTTTCTGTAATTTTACAGAATTTTATGTTATTTTTGTACAGATTTTCAACGTAATTTTTTTTCTGTATCTTTTAAAATACGGTCGTATATTGTAAAATTACAGAAAAAGACTGCAAATTTACAAGAATAACAGGAGGAAAGTATTTTACAGTTTATTTCTGGCGGAAAACTGGGGGAATGGGGAAAACTACTTAATATATATCCTTGTAACCTTGTATAATGTATAATTATTGTATAACTTTATCGCAAAAATTACGGTATGTTTCTGTTTTCTCCAGTTTACAGAATTTTTTTGTTTTTTACAGATAACATTTTAACAGCAAACAAGCAAACATTTGTTTCGATGTTTCTGTTTCAGAAACTAATACATTTACCGTCTGGCGTCAGCCAGTGTACTCACTTGTGCATTTACAGAGAATAGAAACTTTATTTTTAGGCCGAGCAAAGAGGAGATTGAAAATTGATTCACAGAGGAGAATGTGTACTAAGCCGGACTGACAGACTCCATTGTAAGAAGAGCCAGTACCAGAGAGCGGAGGAGAAGAGGAACAGTCCTTTTTATCCTTGTAAAGTGCAGTCAGGGATAGGGTTTCTATAGAGGACATACTGGAGATGCAAATTTCTGCCAGCACGTTAAGCAGAAGCCATGGTTACTTTGCAAAGAGAGCTCAGAGCCTCTTGTCTGAGTGTGCATTGTAGCAGAAAGTTTATACGTAAACTTGACTGGGCACGTTCAGGTAGAATGAAATTAGATTCGGTATCATTTTTGGTGAAAATCAAAAGTGTTGTGTTGCTTTTGACAAAGGCGACCGGAAACAAAGTAACATGCAGTGTATTATGGAGTTTGCTTTTAGTTGAAAGAAACTCGGTTTAAGACAGGTAGAGCTGAGAGGTGTGGTGAATTTCTCACAGTGGCAATTTTTTTAAAGCACGGCTGTCAGATCACAGGGAACAGGCTAGAACATACGGAACATCTCACCTCAGGATGTGTAAGAAAACCAAGAAGCAGCTAGCAGCTGGCAAAAACAGGATAACGTTGTAAGACTAACACTAACAAAAAACTTCAAATAAAACTTCTTAAATCAAAAATACTTTTATCACACACCTCTCCTGAATACTAAACCCTGATCATTTCACTGTCTATATACATTTATAATTACAATTTTACAAATGAAATAAGTTAACCACCATTTAATCTGCTTCACATCAGGGTCCTGTTGAACCCCCCAGGGTTTATTTTGTGATTAAAACCAGATGATTTTGAGTTTTTTTATTAATATATTACATTTGCTTTTATTTGAATAAAATTATTTGTAATGTCAATTGAAGTTTCAGCACGTGGTCTTGTCATTTTCTTATTAATATACATTAAATAATGTTACATAGGTTTAATTTATTTTTATTTCAGTTCAAGTTTTGGTTTAGTGTTTATTTATTTCCAGTTAATTAATTTTTGTGCCTCAATTTACACTATTTTTTTATTAATTAACTAATAAATATAGACAATTTATAATAATAACATAATAAATAATAAAATTGTTGGCCTACATTTTATTTGATCGTAATTAGCATAAATGTTTTACCAGTTTTAGTAAACTACAATAACCCTGGTAACTATAAAGTTTTCTATAAAATTGTCCTAAAATTAAGAGAATAGATAGAGTCCACAACACAATGTTTGAAAATGACTCAAAATCTGTTCAAATTCAAACATACTGTACACTATCGTGCCTTAGTGTGAATGATAACATCAATATTATTTTTACAGTTACCATTCTTGGTGTGAATGGGTCTTACGACAGATTTCAATGTGTGTTTAAAAATGTCTTCCCAAAAACTGAATTTCTATACCTGCCTTCCGCAGCAAAGTTCATTGTATGCCACTGCAGTGCTTTGACAAAAAAAAAGATGTATTTGAGAGACAGGATAGATTCTACCCAGGAATCCTGACGTCCATTATGTTGAGGTGGTTTTGGAGCAGCATGGGGTATGTAGGCACTACACCCCGGTGTCATTACGTACACGTTTAGAATTCTAAAAAGCTATTTAACACAGTAGGAGGACGAACAAATTCACTCTATTACATCAACACGGCTTAGCGCTGCTAAATGCATAAGTGGTGATAAATGACGGCTTTGATGCTACTTTTACCAAACTACCTCCTGTCCTTCACAAAGGAATACCCTTGTTGCTTATATGAGTCACGTGCCATCCCATATACAGTACAGTTTACAGTACGAGCAGGAAACCACCATCATTGTCCAATGTGAACTATTTCAACAGACTTGTGCGTGCACATTTGCAAATGCCACTTTGTTTATTAAGAGTTTGGTTCCAAAATGAGATTGATTGTTTTTTTATTGTGCATCCCAATTAATATCATTCAAACATCAAAAACAAAGTTATCTCATTTTGGAACCAAACTCTTTATCTATTCGTGCATGCCCTCAACCACAGATGTTGCATTTATAAGCGTATTAGCTGAAGTTGACTTTCACACGGTACGGCTAACCGCTGCGATGCACCCAATTTCCCAGGGACTGAGGCAGCAATGGGGCGAAAAGACGCGCTGACCGCATTTATTTTTAACACAACAGTTATATAACAGCCTGCCAACAGCCCAGTCATTTAAATGGTCCAACTCATGCGCTATGTCGAAAGGGAGCACAGAAAAGCAGTGCAATGGGCCCCTGTTGTACCACGAGCAAAAGGTTAACACAGTAGGGGGAATTAATGTCTAAATGACACTATAATGAATGTGGAAATATGGGCGAAATGTGTCTGTGAAGAGAGAGGACCCACCAATGCATTAATTATCACCCACGTGGCCGGGTGTACGGTACGGTAATGACAGCTGTGAGAGTGTGGGCCATTACCTCTGGGGTTGTCGGACTCTAGTAAGGTGGTCTTCTCCATAGGAGGTGGTGGGGTTGGCCTCTCTTCATATGGAGTTGATGACAAAGTTTAAACCTTTTGTAATCAACACTGCAGAACTTTCCTAACAATTTGAACCGTGGTGGTATCATGGTCTTTAGTTTTATTAATCTTTTTATTAATTTATAACTAGTTACATTTTTAGCTATTTTGTTTTGTGTTTTTGTTATTTAATCATTACATTTTATTGTTTTATTAATATTCTTTTATTTCCATAGCATTATATTATTATTTTTATTTTTAAAGTAAACATAAATAATAATTATTATTAAAATCTCAAGAATAAGTAAATTATTATTATTAGTATCAGTATTATTATTTATGAGTAATATAAGGTATTATTTTAATTAATATATCATATCATATCATATCATATTCTTATTATAGGACCTAGGCACATGACCTGAAGTTAACTTTCGGTCTGTGTTTGGTTATAATTTAAAAATAAATGTTATATATAATTAATATTAATTTTCATTTACATCGCTTTTTTGTACATGAACAGTATTAAATTAAATTAAATTGGGCCACATACCATTTGTTTATGTTGTTGCCGCTGAAACCATCCATACATAGTTTGATTAGTTATTCTATTATTTATTTTAATTTAAATAAAAAATCTGAATTGAACACATCATTTTACCTCAAAACATATATAAAATACATATATATTGAACGTCAAAGGTTTTGACTTTGGAATTGCCATGCCGTAGAAATACCTGGGTAGGCTCCTTGTTAATAGCAATCATAAATCGTGTACGAAACCTCTATACCAAATGTTCTCAAAGTAAATTCTAACAAAGCAATTTTTCAAGCACGAATAGGAATTTACACCATTTCCCCACAACAAATACCTGAAAACACAGAAGAGAGGCAATGCGTTTTTAAATCTCAACAGAACGCATCTCATTGCACTAATATCAAAAGCGCCTCGATGCATCATTAACACACATAAAAGCTCAATTGTAAGTGCTGTGGTAAACCTCAGCCAGGGACATCCATTCATCATCAACCCACCCACAGCGAGAAAGAGATTAGCAGGGTGGAGGTACCAAGAATTTTAAAAAGGTCTTCATATTTATTCAAGTCTGCTCTCGTGCCTGCATGATCTGGATGGAGAAACATTTTTCGAGATGATTTTCATTTGTTAGCATTTGAGAGTTCATGGACTGGAGGAATAGCTTTTAAATGAGCAAGCGTGTGAGACTGCTCCCCTTGAGTTAGAGCTGATCAAAATCAGATTTACCAGCTGCGGTACCTGGCCTGGACTTCGAATGCGAGGAAGAAGTGTGGCCTCATTCACACTCGCTGTTTATTTGTCCAGTTGATAAATCTACATTACAAAGCAAAGCATTAGCTACAGTGTCTTTAATAAAACCTCTTAACTTCCACAAGACAAAGAAGGGGTCTCCTGTGACCACATGTGGCAGAAAATAAACGATCGTAGAAAAGAAAGAAAACCAAAACAAGACTGTATTGCAATGCCATGAACACAATGCCATCCTGTGGTATTGTTCCTTCACATTAATACAGCAATAAAAAGTAACTCTCTCACTATTTAAACACCCCAATGGTGTCTGGAACCTGCAGGCTGAGAATGTGTAGAGAAATACATACTTTTTCGTTTAATGATGTGTGAAGTCATACGGTTCGGAACAATAAGCGTTTAAATATTTTTTGGGAGGTGGACTGTTCCTCTTCATGTACTTTTCAAAGAAAAAATGGCAACCCTGAAGGATGTCTGCTTTGAAACAGCAGAGTGGAAGCCACCTGTCTTCTCACGGCTCTGAGGTTTTACAGCTTCGTGACCATATTCTGCTATAAAAGCAGTGCAAGCTACATTCAAGAAAAGCTTCCGGCCCTTTCTTCCTGCTCGAATCTCTGAGCAAGCGTCGTCTGTCAGTGTTTTGGTATCTGCATGCAATAGCTCAGGCTATTGGTCACACAAATGGATAGTGCAGGCACAATAAAAACTTTCATGTCCTTATCCTATGAGATTGGTGGTCCATGTTCTTACGTTTCGAATGATGCAATCAAACACAAACTTATTTTTATAATCATTTTACCTTTATTATCATATTTTATCGTTATCAATGTTGTCACTGTTATTCATTATTAATGATCAAAGAAAACTTAAAGCCAACTCTTGTGATAAAATTAATGTTTTCAATTTCGACAGCATATATTATACACTGTAGTTAACAAAAACTATTAAAACATTTATGTTAATTGAAATCAAATAAATATATATATATATATATATTATATATAAAAATATAATTTTAATAAATTAGAAATGTTGCTTCAACTAAACTTACATAAGTTTAATAAATATCATAAATAAATCAAAACCTTAGCTAAAACAAAAACTAAAATAATAAAAATCACGGTAAAAATTATTCTGGGTCATAGTAGATGTCATTAAATGAATCGAGTAAACTTTACCTACAACAATTGTGTTTTTGATTTTTTTAACCAACATGTAAAGGAAAAGTTCACCTCAAAATCAAAATGGTGTAATTTTTTACTCGCACACATGACGTTCAACATGTTTTAAGACCTCCCGAATTTAGGGACATCCGAGAGATTTCAAGGCCTCCTCATAGACATCATGGTTATAGTTGTTGTCGAGGAACAAAAAAGTAGTAAAGACATCGTTTAATTGGTCAATCAACTTAAAGTGTCTCATTTAAAAAAAAAAAAGAGGTTTATACATCAACTACTTTTCAACCTCACATTAATAAAATAACGCTCTTCTCTTTCTTTACATCAGACCTATGAGCAACACCATGAATTCACATTCCAATCGTTCCTTTATACTATAGATGAACTGGCGGATCTGTTTAGACAGAAGAACAACATCCTACACATACACAATACAACAGCGTTACAATCCGCTACTTCAAAGCCAGCGACTTCTTCAAGACCTAAAGTGGGGGGATACGGTCCCTCTTTAAAGGTAATTAGTCTTCATATTGTGGCATGTCCATCCAGTTTGCCCCCACGCTACTCTGGGGAATGCACACACGGACATGGTTAATAGACTCTGTTAATGAGCCAGTCCTTTATTATAAATCTTGCGAGCGAACTTCCAGTTTATGAGAATAGCATGCTGTGGAACGCTCTGGGAGAAAACATGCTATAATTGTTATGTGCGTATACTGAAAGAGTGTCCACAGAGGAACAACGCTGCTCCGAATGTGAGAACAAGCATCCTTGTGATACGGCGAGAGCTGCTAATTTAAACACAACCTCAGACAACGCAGTCTCGATTCTAGGCCTTTTCTAGAGGGGGAATGCCCTTTTTGTCCTCAACCACCTGGTCAAAATACTAACAGCTGACTTGCTTGTGACCTACACAACGGCCATAAATCATATCACACCTCTAGCAGATACGTCTACCCAACCCTTGTCTCCATTCTGTGCGTGGCAGGCACCATTTTAAAGGGATAGTTCAGCCAAAAATTAAAATTCTGCAGAACGCAATAGAAGATATTTTGAAGAATGTTGGCAATCAAACAACAATGGCCCCCGTTGGCTTCCATTGATGGATGCAAAGACACAAAACATTTCACAAAATATCTTCTTTTGTGCTCCACAGGTTCTGAATGACATGACAGCGCATAAATGATGACAGTTTTTAATTTGACCGAACTATCCCTTTTAGTTCATTTGTGGCATGGTTTCCAGAAAATGGACATGCTTTGACAACATGCCAAAAATCTTGTTATCAAACTTCGTAATAATATCGAAATAACCATATTCAGACTTACGTCACCTTATCATTAATTTCTGGATGAAGCTCAAATTTAACCCTAAGCTAAGAACCACCTCAGTGTACATACTGCATCGCTCCAATGAAGTCTCATAAAATAGGAATGAAAATGATGTTCCACATGACGTGCTTTACTCTGCGTTGAAAGACAGCCTCCTACCCAACACATCATCTCGCGTACATATAACATGAAAACAACAGGAAGTGCCTATTTAGAAAAATAGGAGTTACAACAGTGAATGTCAGATTCTCCACTTGTTACCGTTATAATGATCTCATAAACAAACAGACTTACATGATAGATTCGTGCTCTTAAGCATACCTACAGGAAAAGTCCAACAATCCTTTTTTATGTGACAGTTTTCATGCATCTTGTCATGCTGTCAGTCTTTCACATTGCCGTTGAATGACTTTGTCCCTCCTGAGGTTTGATTTTCTTGAAATTCAACTGGGACACAACATATCTTGAAATGCTGATTAAAGGAAAATTTGGAATGGTCTAGCCCTTGTTTTTTATGGCTCTAACAAAAACAAGCCTTAGAAAGCAATGATCAAAAAACTAATGATCCAAAAACTTTAAAAGGTTCACTTTGGTATGGTATACCAAAAAGTCAGCCATGAACACATTACTCAATAACTGGTCACTGAACTGAAGTTGTGCCTCTTACAAAGGTCTTCTAGATTTCTGTGTGAGTTCGATTAAAACAAGTGTATGCCCTAACATAATTTGATAAAAGCCAAATCACTGATCTTCCCAAAATGAGTCTTTTTCTGGCCACTGTAGGCAATGACCTTATAGAGATTTGCTAAGGACATCGGGCACCCAGCTTTGTTAAATTTCTCTACGTTTAATTAAAAAGTGCTGAAAGGCCTCTTGCTGGAGACATGGGCTCCTGCAGACTGACATGAACCTTCACTACCCGTGTTCCCTTCCTGCAGACCCCAATGTAGCGTCTTTGTCTCCGGCACAGGAAACACTCCGGACCAGCATGTGATCCAATGAGGGGCGTCTCTCATTACCTCTTATCTCGCTGCATCAGCTGCGACAACCAGGAGCCCGCTGCGAATTCCTTGTTGTGTAAAACGTGTAACCTGTCAAAACCAGAGCCAAGATGGCGTCCGCTGGTCCGGACAGCCAGGCGGGCGGTTTCTCGAGCTTTTATCGAGAGTGGCAGCAGCTGGAAAGCGGTAGAGAAGAAGAGAGAATCGCGAGGGTGCATTTGTGTTGCAGCCGCAGGGGGATTTTCTGCGTCCGCGGCAATTACAGCTGATGTGACAGACTAAAAGGTCCTGTGGGATTGACAAAAGCAACAAATTGACTTGGAAAAAAATGGCAAAAAAATCATGCAATTTCATCTCCGTGCAGTTTTGACACCCGCCGAACACGGTGCTACCCTTATAAACCTTCTCCGTCCCTGGTGCCACAGAGTGGGAGCGGGCCAAATCTTTGACGGGTGAGAACATAAGTCTAAGTAATGACTTTATCGCATGCTTGTGAAACTAACGTAACCGCCGGTTGGCCGCATGCTGTAAATGTCTTTCAAAGCCCTCAAGGAACACACGGAACGAGACAGATGTTACATTAACGCTACCCTGACACGCACACAAAAAGCCCAGCGAGTGAATGATAAAGACTACTTTCTGACGAGGTAGCATTAGTGTTGCCTACAGCGCGTTTTACAATAGCTTCACATCCGTAATGTTCCACAAGTGAGTTCATTCCTAATGACGACATGATCCCTGACAGCTGCCGGAAATGTTCCACGACTTGTTGGTCACGTATCAGCTTTTGCACAACAAATGGAAATGCATTGCATGTTCAGTAGTCCTGACCATACATCTGTCCCCCACTGATGATTTCTCAATGTTTCAATGTAAAATTACATGATTTATTTCCACTGACACATGTTATCATCTACATGCACCTGCACACAGTATGTATTTCTGGCTTCCGGGAACCAGGTTGATCCTCTGGGTTCGAGATCCACTAACCTCTGACCAACTAGCCTTGTGCAGAATGCTTTTATGGCTTAAGCTCCAACAACCTATTTGACCTCGGAGACATCACCAGCCACAGGGGGCTTTCGACGATGGACATTTAGACCATGAACTTCATCTCACCCTGAACCTTCACCTAGTGGATGAATGGGATTGGGAGGTGGGATTTCGGACCTACATCCACATCGTGTCATGTAAAGAAGTTGTGTTAGGTTGTAGGGGGCAGATGCGCTTTTGTCTCCCCCTGGCAAGCATTTCTGACCCAGAAATCTGCGTGTACTATATATTAGGAGCTATTTGAACTCTGCAGAAGCAACAGAATAAACTGGGATGCCACAAAATCAGATTTTCACCATACAATTACATTGGCCGAAAATTTTTACTGTATCTATTATCGTGATGTCTATTGAATAAAAATCAAATCGATCTTTAATTTTGTTAAAGTGTCACGTCATCCTTTTTTCTCCAATGAATCACACTCAAAATATGAATGTGGGGAGGCAAAGAGATAGTTCATAACCATTGCAGCCATCTCCAACAATTTATGATATTATCATGTGTATTATTAATACAATATCAAAAATTGCAATTATTAATATCACGATTATTGACAATATTGTGACACCCCTAAATAAAAAAGCAATATACACTGTATATGCAGACGATACTTAATGTTTGATTAAAATATGATTTTTGATATAACTGAGACTTTTTTATATCTAAAATCATATTTCTTATATTATTATTAACGCTGATAAGTAATTTAGTAAACTTTGGCTTTTCTATTTTCAATTCTGTATAGTGCTACAGCTACCATTGGTATAGTACAAAACAAAAAGTAGAGTAGTAACATTAAACAGAACTTTGTAATTACATCAAGAGATATAAGATTATCTCAAATAAAGTCTGATTTTATATAGAATGCTTCATGCTGTATATCCGTACAGCTAAGTCTTTACTTTTATTGAATTGAACACATGAAAACAAGAATTTACCTTTTATGTTATGCTATTTCTGCATCAAAGAAGGTGACCGAAGATGTGAGTTATGTGGGATAGGGTTAGGTACAGACAGGGGTTACGACACTCTGACCTAAAATACAATGAGCTCGCAAATTCACACAAGAAAAAAATCCCGAACGTATCGACATCGAAACCTTAGTGTGACAGAAATGACTATTAAGGTGTATGAAGATACTTCCCTGTCCCGGTACTTCCCTGTCACTTCTATTCAAGGATTCTGGCGATGTCAAATAATATTCCATCTAACAGAACATCTCTTCAGCTTTAGCTGATCTTTGTTTGTCATAAATAAATAATGCTGCATTTTCATTTCCTCTTAGATCTCTAAGGAAAATGAATGTTGATAGCTTAAGGAATTTCCATTAATATTTCTTCTTCATGAACTTGTATTTTCCTCTTATCTTCTTTATACACAAGACAAGCAAATTAATTCAGAGACGCTAGGACTGGAAGAAAAAAGGAATACGTGGTTATATACAGTAAGATCAACGTGAACAACACAGGTCCTGTCTCTGTTTTTTCCTACAGTGAGGCCTGTAGCTCCCCGGAGACTCCTGCAATAAAACACTAGCATCTTCATTTTGACTGGTGTCTAATGTAGCATGAAAATTCAATCCTCTATTTCAATACGCAGACACGTGAAACCTATCAGATGAAGAAATAAAACTGTGCCATGCTAATCTGAGCCCATAAACACGCTAGGGCAATAAGTCACTGTCTTACTAATGGAAAATGCATCAGGCGAAATCTAAGAAATATCTAATTGGTGGAGGACTCGGACGAGTAAGGCGTTTATTAATGTATTACTTTGGTGCTTCTGGTCCACAGAGTATAGCCCAACAAACCCACTCAGCTTCACAAACATACAGTGCAATGGTCATTTATATTGTATGCATGCTATGTGATAAACTAAATCATCTGCCACGACACTAACTCCAGCTGGATATATATGAACTGAAACGAATTACCTATGAATTAAGTTGAGAGAACACATATACACATTAAGATAAATAAATTATGCAAAAAAATCACAAACTGTAAAAAAGGAAAATACTTTCATATATAGTATACTTTCAAATACTTGCTCAACAAACTTCAAAGCTCTTACGTGTCCAATTTTAAACCTAGTTGCATGCAAGGCATTTCTGGGAGGAACGTGAGGCAAGAGCTTTGAGGACTGACGAAGACCTTCGACCTAATATCCCCCCGACAACCTTACGTTCCAGATGGAGAGGAAGCGCTAAAAGGTTCTTCAGCTCCACGCTCCGTCCGCTCACCTTATTACAGCAACAGCTTGTGTTTCGGGGGCTCTTCCAGCGGAGCCTGACCTCATTTGGCAGACTGGCTCTGAATCAACGGGCCTCATGAAACGTTGCTCCTACTGTGATATGAGCGTGAAATAAAGGAGTTTTGGTTATCCTACGCAGTTCTACTGACTGCCTTCTAAGGATGAAACAATTGACACAAGGGGTTTCTTTTTCTCAGCCTTGTGGAACAAGTAAACATGCCTACAAGCATGTCAGTATGTAGTAAAGGGACATTTCACCCAAAAATAAACATTCTGTCTGTATAAATGTCTTTGTTCTGATGAACACAGAGAAAGCTATTTGGAAGAATGCTTGTAAACAAACAGTTCTTGGCCACCACTGTCCACCATAGTAGGAAGAATGGCAATGGCAGTCAAAAGTGCCTCAGGACTGTTCGCTTTCATACATTCTTCAAAATATCTTCATTTGAGTTCAACAGAAAAAAAATCCTACTATAGAAGTCAGTGACATTCTTCAAAATATCTTTCTCTGTGTTCTTCAGATCAAAGACATGTATACAGATTTGGAACAACCCGTGGGTGGGTAAATGATGGCAGAAATCATTTTTTGGGTGAACTGTTCCTGTGATGTCTGCTAAAGTGTGGCTCATCAGTCACCTACAAGGACCTCCTTGTACAAAATAAAGATGTTTTGTTTCCTGTCCCAACAGTATTTCTAGTTATTTGGCTGAGATCTTCTTTAGAAGAAAGCGTTGCGTGTTTACTCCATAACTTGCGAGTGAAACCGGTCCACAAGCTGACGTCGGGTCTAAGGTTTTTGAGAAGTTTTGAATATCAACAAGCCATGCACAAAATAATAACCAATTAGTCAGAATTTGCTCTACCTCAACTAGGCAATAGCGAGACAGGCTGTCATAGAACTAGAAATGAAATGACAACGTTTTGATTCATTTGGTTGCGCAGTCGTCACATTCGTCTGTATTTCGTCTCTTTGGTTTGGCTGCAAATACACCGTGATCTTGAAGGGGATGCAAATTCGAGATAAACTAACGCACCTTCAGTAACATGCCCTGGTATATGTAGACACTACTGTTATCTATTTGAAATGGCAACGGTGTACTTCCTTTTAAATACCTGTGTTTATTGTCCAAAAATGAATCAATTTTGTCTTGCCACGCTTCAGAAAACCGGAGCAAAAATCGAAAATAAAAAATTGAAATGTGTGTCATGTCAGTTCCTGCATTAAACAAAACAGGCCAGACATGAGCCACAAATGACAAGCGCAGAAAAGCGAAGATTAATGGGTCTGAATTGATTTCTTAAGCTTCCCTCTGTTCAGCGCAGAGCCAGTCAAACAGGATTTACCTTCACTCCCGAGAAGCCCATCTGTCTCTCAAGCAGCATCATGTGTCTTTCTGACCCTAACGTAACTGAACGTATTGAGCATCTTTAACACTACAAACCAACACCAAAGAGTCAGTAAAATATGACGATAACTGAGCAAAAACACAAAAATAACAATTCTGTCATCATTTATTCATCCTCATGTGCTTCAAAACCTGTATTTGACTCTTTCTTTTGTAGAACACAGAAGAAGATATTTTGAGAAATGTCTCAGTGGTTTTGCATACATACAATGAACGTCAATGGCGGCCAATGTTTTTTGAAAATTTTTTAAAATATCTTTTGCATTCCACAGAGGAAAGGCTTCTGGTTTTATCAATACAAGTCGTGTCCAAACACGATTCAGTGAATAAAGTGGTTTGAACTAAATTCAACTCACTATCCTGCTTTTGAAAAGGACCTGTAGAGTTTCTTTATGCTATCACACCATCAGTACGTTGTATTTATAGCCTGTCTTCTTTCACAAAGTATATTTATGCACAGCAGCACCTGTTGCCCTACAGTTAACCATTTGCTAAACACAGCGTTTGTGTTTCTTGCCACTGATGTGATTTATAACCCATAGGATGTTTTTTCATTGGCGCAGCAATGTCTGAGCATACTGTTTTAGTGCCATTTAATAATTAAAGTGATAGTTCGTGCAAAAATGAATAATTCTGTCATCATTTACTTACCCAAACCTGTGTATTCGAAGACATTTAAAATAACGTTTAAACATTTGACATCCATTACATGGACACAAAACACAGAGACATTTCTCAAAATGTCTTCTTTTGTGTTCCACAGAGAAGAGTCATATACAGATTATGATTGACATTAAAGACAGAATGTTTCTATTCAGGTGCACGATCCTTTTCCCTTTGCTATGTAATTTCATAAAAAGATGGCAATCATATAATTCAGAATATGAATATCTTAAATGCACTGATATAATCTGTTGCTGAATATGTACCAGTGTGCTGCGGTTATCACAAAACATCATTTCAGTGTCTGATCAGTGAGGTTCAAGATTGCCCTTCAGGAGTACAGACAGCCAATTCAAACGTTGACGAATGAGGGAAAGCTAAATATCGTTTCACAAAATAGTTTTTCTTTCGAATTCATCTTTAAAATTACCCACTGAGCGCTTGAGACAGTTAGCAAAACGTGGCAAAAAAAGCATAATTCATCAAACGGAACCTGGTACATAAAACATGAAAATGTAATATAAATTATTTATGCCGCTGTTGGATTTCATTAATGGAGACAGCGCGACTAAATGAGTTAAAGTCAAGATGTACCTCATGTTCTGAATGACATATAGCAATCATTTGAGCTAATTGAGAGAGAGAGAGAGAGAGAGAGAGAGAGAGAGAGAGAGAGAGAGAAAGAGCTGCAGAATGAGCAAAATGAAACATCAAGTGGTGGTCCAATATGAAAGCCACTCCATATTCATTCTCCAAGTGAAGAGAAGAGAGCTATAAACCTCAGAGAAAAGAGAAAGATATACATATGGCCATATTACAGTAACTGACCTTGGAAAGACACTCTACCCCCCCCCCTCCACTCCAGAATCCCCCAAAGCCAATTCCTTCATAATGAGTCTTTTCGAGTGGGTCTGGAAGGTTGGGTCGGGCTGTGCTTCTTCAGCGCACGCTGGGCTGTTTTCTTGCATTGTTAATCCCATTAGCCCTCCGGCAACTACTTCAATATTTAACATTCTCTATTTCGCGAGCTCTCTTTTTTCAATTCAAACCTCCCTCATTGTTCTCTTGCAGCGTCTTTCCATTTGTCTCAGTGAAATTGACTCAATTAAGCGAAGTGGTCCAAAAACGAATAAATGGCCAATTAGTCTCGAGCCTGCAAATAAACCGTCGCTCACTGTGAGGTAATAAGTGCTGTACTTTAAGTGTAAAACAAATTAGGACACCGAGGAAGACGGACGGTGAGGTGGCATGAGCCTATTGGCAGATTAAAACTGAGTCTCGGTTTGTCTTATGACCCCGCAGAAAGGTAGTTACCTTCATTTGCTGCCAATCGGCGATGCTCAGTAAAAGCCATCGCCTCATTTAACTGCAGACGTGGGAAAAGTCCATCATAACTGGTGGTGTGTTACTCCATATGAATCCCTTCAAATTATCCTGTGAAAGACTGATATGAAGTCAGTGAATCTCCATGGCAACACTGAGCAGCCCACTCGCACAAAGTACACAGGTATGCGCTGTTGTATATGAGTTGCGGTTACAGGCGGGAGGGTGAGAAAGCGCCCATGCAGGACCCGGATATATTATGGTATTTGCATGTAAAAAGTTGGAGTAATTGACGTTGCCGGCTTTAAAATATGTCTCGCACAATGGTGCCGGGGACCTTTTCATTTACCCGGTGAAAAAGGAAAAGACCGCACAGAGCAGAAAATAAATTCTGACTTGTAAGTAAATACATGTAATTGAAGCAGTGGACTGTTGAAAATGCATCAAGAGCAGGGGCCTTTCTGTTATGAGGATATTTATCTTCTCTTAAAAACAAAAGGTCCAGGAAAACAAGGAGGGTGAGGGAGTGGGGAAGGGGTTTGTTTGTGGATATTATGTGTGGAAATGTGTGGCGAATGCTTCTTTGAGATCGTGAGTGAAAAAATGCAATGACAATTTCAGGGCAATTGCAACTATAGACATACAACGACGGTGCTTTGGGTGCTAAATCGTATGAGAATGCCGCCACCATATAGAGTTAAATATATATATAGCCCCTTTTTTATTAGTAGTATTTTTTCAATATTACATATATAATTAAATCTTAAAGATCTTAAAAATCGTATCTTCAAATTTTGCCCCATTTACTTTCCATTAGGCAACTGCGGATTAACGCACAGGCTTGCCTAGGCTGCAGCCTAGGGGCCCCACCTGTTTATGGGCCTCTGATTTGATACTTTATAATTTACTCCAGCACAAATAAGAAATAAACCCTCATTGGCCCTTAAGAAATATAACAAAAAATAAGCGGTGATTGTATAGATGTTACATTTGGGTCACATCTGTCCAATCAGCTGCTGATGAAATCACATCAACCATTTTCATTTGCGTCACTGCTAATGCTAGACTGCATAGCGGCAAAATGTCTGAAAGAAAGTACGGTGGAGCACAAAAATGTAAAATACAATGGTTAAAAGAACAACGTGACTAAGATAGCAACAGGAGAACTGGCAGCTGTCATGAACTAACATCGGTGCTGCGGTTGAAACAACTTCAGCGGGATCCTTAGGCTCATCATATCATCTGAAATATTTCAGGGAGTTATTCCACACAGACACATATTATACAGGTTGGTTTTTAATTATGGCTTTGTTTTATACACAGTTTATGTAATGCACAGTGGTTTGCGTCTCAGTAAAGAGCCACAAGGCGCTTTTTGGTCGCCGTTTATATTTCACTTAAACTTGTATAAAACTGGCGCTTGCACTCTCGTGGTGTTTGCCGTTGCAAAGTAACACGGAATATAGAGGAAACACTAAAGTATTTTTTGTGTGTATCCGAGTGCGATTATTCTGACGCCCCTCGCAGCGTTGGTTTGTGTCTCAGGCTTGATTCTATCGAACATTAGCTTTCATCTTACGTCATCACGATTGTGCATGACACATGATAGTAAACAGAACACGGGTCAATTTATTGTGTTTTTATTGTGACTTGATGCTATAATCCACAGCACAGAGTAAACAACACTTGGTTTTACTATTTTTAAATCTGAAAACATTGTATTACCATTCATTTGGCGCTATGAATGCACAAAAAAGGCTCACTCTTGCTCAAATCCATGGTAAATTACCAACGGTATCCTTACATGTGTTTTAATGAAGTAAATACATTGTAATTGGCTAAAGCAGGTGCGCAGGGTTCGGTACGCTGGTGTGAACCTGAGTTCTCGTGACAGCTTTTACAATCGCGGCTTTTCATGCAAACCGTGCTCCGTTCCGAACTAAACTGCAAGCGTGAAAGGCACCTGAAAGCCACCTAAGGGGGGCCTCACCCCAAGAGCAGCCTTGAGGCCCCTGACCACCTTAATCCACCCCTGATAGTAGGAATAAAAATTACTATGGAATGTGAAATTTGGAGTGAACAACTCCTTTAAATGTATTTGTTTAACATTCTAATTAGTTATAAATATTCTATTGGTTGTATTTTGTTCAAACATTTATGTAACTGGAAGTTCTTCTGGACCAGTGCTGAACCAGCATTTTATTTCGTCATCCGAAGAGGTCTATAGAAGGTAAACATATACATAATGTGTAATAGGTTTTCTACAAACCTCATTTATATATGTGGTGCCAGTGGGGATATTACGACATTTCTAGAAACAGTAATGTGCCATCATCCTGCATCTTTATGTTCTTTCATGCTTGACATTTCCAGGAATACTTCTCTAACAATCTGGGGTTTCTGAGCCATTACTCCAAGTGCAAATAGTTAATTGCAAACACAAACTATGACATCAAACACTCATTTACTGAATTAAAAAACAGTTGCTATTTTCACACATGATGAAAGTCATCAATTAAATGATGTGAGAAACATGTTGGGGAATATCCCTTCCTCCCACGCAGCATACAGGTCTCATATTCACCACTAAAAGTGCTAAATACAAACAACAGTGCTATATTGCATTACAATTCTACAGCGTACTAACAATATGCAGTAATTTTACAGTAAACTTTTGATATTTTGAGTTTATTTAGCAACCGAAACTGTTCATCATGGAGACATACTGTACAAGTTCGAATGGCAATTGATGGCACATCAATAACGTCAAATTTAATTGGGTCTTCCATGTCATGACAAAACATGCACAGGACAACCAAAAGTGACACATGCAGGAACAGTTGAGATTTGATGTTATCAATATTGCATCACAGCATTTAACAAGACATTTATTTAACATATGATAAAACAAAAACCCTCGAGGGGATAAAATACAAAGGACAAGGGTAAAAACAAGATGGACGAACCTGAACATAGACTAACTACAACAGACAAGACTTAAAGATAACATTGACATTGACTACAGACTAGACTAGACTAGACTAGACTAGACTACACTACAGTACACTACAGTACACTACAGTACACTACAGTACACTACAGTACACTACAGTACACTACAGTACACTACAGTACACTACAGTACACTACAGTACACTGAACTAGACACACGGACTCACCACACAATTCAAAATGAACCAGCACAGGATAGAAAACACGGGGGCATTATAAAGGGATCAAATCAAGAGGGGAACAGGTGCAGGGTATGAAATAATTAACAACCAATAATGAGGAAACGAGGGGGCGGGGACAAAGACGAGACCAGAGAGAGCGCATATTAAGTCATGACAACAATAATATGCCTCTCTCCACAGTAAACACAAGGCTCTGTCATGATCCTGCCACTAGATCAAGAGAAACATGACATAAATGGAGCAGAATCATATACATATTATTTAAAATATATAACATTATAATAAGATGAAACATGCATTTTGTCTTAGAGAGAGAGGGAGAGAGAGAGAGAAGGAAAGAAAGAGACTGGTGATTTTCGCATACGTGTGCTTTCAACTGTTCTTTTCTACATTTTAGTATGACCGTTTTTTTTAATCATGAATTGTTCGTGAAAGCGTTCATACGCAGGTTTCACGCACAAATGCTTAGTGAATGAGACCCAATAACTTTAATTAATATCCTAATGATTTTTGGCATACAAGTAAATCGATAACTTTGACCCATACAATGTTTTGTTGGCTTTGTTCCCAAATTATCTCATGATACTTAAGGTTTTGTGGTCCAGGGTCACACTTATCATCGAGATCGTTTTAGCTTGAGGGGACAGAGTGTTAAGAACAAAAATCACAATTCACAACCTTTTGCATCATGACTGTTACTATATTATAATACAGCTGTTGCATCCACAACCAGAAATATCTGTTAAACAAAACATGCGTTTATCTAAATCTAAACAGTCAACTTATAGAAAAACAGATACACTAGTGCACATCAACAGTAAGAAGATATTGGACTGTGAGCTTTGACAGCCAAGGCAAAAACACCGCTGGGAAATCCAAGATAAGGTCGTGGTTACAGGCCATTTTTGGCATTCATCGATTTCCTTCCTCTGACAAAATGAATTATTCAAATATATTCTCTAAAAAAATGAATCGCCCCTCTAAAGCCACCTACTTTTCATCTAGAACAGTCACTAACCTATTACGAAAAAAAAAACTGTGCCCATGTAACCAATCCAGCTCATTCTGAAGTGCACGCATTAGCTCCATTGGTTCAGGTTTAAACGCGGGTCTTACCATCTCTATGCGTGAAGTGTTTTAATTGGGGAATAATCACCAAAAAAATTACATCTGGAAACAGAGATAATGATCATTTGTCAGTTAAGGCCACGGGAAAAATCTGCTTAACCATGGCTTAGCTCAAAGTCCCAAGGTGCAGGGAATTTGATGGAAGAAATAAAAGGATGCGAAAAAAAAAGCCTTGAAATTCACACTCTAATCACTTTAATAGGTACTTTGGAAACTGCCTGGCTAAATAAAGTCAGTATTTAGGAAGTGCTTTCGCTGAGATTAAATGTGTGCATTGCCTTCATTTGTTTCAGCGTCATTATTTTGTAAACAAGTCGACACCATAGGTACCGGGTGTTCCTATTAAAATCAGTCACACGGTCTGGCGTAATTTCATTTTGTTTGGAATAAATAAAAGTCTCTTCCCTCCGAGTGATTTCATGCCCTCGGAATCTTCCTGCTTGACTCCCACTCTGATGAAACGGCAGGCACTTAATGATGCAGTTGATTTTAACCGCTTGAAGATCAGAGGGGAGAAGTGCGGCATGATAGCTGAGAAGAATCAGCCCCACATCAGCACCGATTCTCTTACGTGCAAGAAAACAGCTATGAATAAGTCATACGGCCTGCTGCAGAAGAGTCAATCTGAGCAGCTAATTACAACATTTTCCATTAACCAGAGTACAAAAAGTTTTGCGCAGAGTTCATTTTCTACAATCCTGCCATAAACTCTATAATTATGGCTTTTCTCATTACTTTTGGGGAAGGGAGACTGGAATTCAGAAGTCTGTGTTACTGACTGTTCTATTATCAGTCGCAAACCAGAGGTTTTTATAAAGACACATAAAGCAGCGAGTGCAATGAAGAATAGCATGCGTGGCACGTAAAGTTTCCAAAACCGGGAATGGACGTAAAGATAAATGGAGTCGAGGTTGAGTTTGTCATGATCAGAGCACATTTAAAACAATGGCAAAATACACAAATGAAATTTGTTATATTAACACAACACAAGTTTTACGATGATCTTTTAAAGCTGACTTTGTATAGTATGTGGGGAAGTTGTTTGAATGAAGTTATACAGTACGAGAGACAAAAACCTAAGCACCATTTACACTCAAAGCAATCATTTTAAAGTAGGGCTGTGCAATTATTCGTAACCAATTTTCAATATTGGTTTCCAAATTATGAAAACACAACAAATTTAGGAAAAACAATTATTGTGTCCTGCATCATGTTTTGAAAGGATTCTCTAATTTCTTTTTATAGTTTTTGTATGTATGCATTCAAACTTTATAAAAATATATATATTTTTGAATTGTTGTTAAATTGAATACAGTGTTACATCGAAAAGTGATTTATTTAATAATAATGCCCAAAATCTATTTATTAACTTTTTTATGAAGTAAATTAGTAACTGTTTCAACATTGGGAAAAATAAACGTGAATATAATTTTTGTCCTAATCGAATAGCCCTACTATAAACATGACCAAAATACAAACAGCATAAGATAACACTACAGACGGTTTTAGCGGCAACAACAAAAACAAATATTATGTGGCCCAAACGTGACTTCTGCTAGACCTCCGCAAAGACTCTATAATATAAATATAAATTAATATTCATCTAAATTAAATATAAAATTATTTGTTATATAATAACCAAACACAGACCGGAAGCCATGTATGTGTTTATTCTAAACTCATGCATTGCAGTTTCACATTTTAAATCTGTGAATCCTTTAAGTATGAATGGACTGTCAAGGTTTTATCAACTAAATTTCTACACTTTATATTTATTCCTATATTCTCTTAATGATTTAAAAAAAATTATAGCTACAGTTATTGCCCCTGGTGTGAACAGGCCTTTATTAATTTAAACATTTTTACAGATAATAAAAAATGGTACATTGAATATGATTCCGTTTGTAACACAAAGCTGGTAAATGTAACCAGACTGTCCTCAGACTTCATAAAAGAGCATGTTGACCATTTACATATATTCCTTGACTCATTAGATTCACCTCCACAGGCAGCGTTCTGCGCTCTCTATCTCTGCCAACAGATGTAAAGTCCCTGTGTGCTGGAAAAGATCCAAGGAAACATTAAAAAACAAAACCAACAATTTCAAGCAAACACGTTAATCCCCACACTTTGCCGTCTTATTATTTGTGCATGTAATTAAAGCCCTCATGCTTTCTCTTTATGCGGTTACCGATACTTGATGTGCCGGATTACGAGTGTCACAGTAGGACATCATTTGTTTATAATAATAAAAAACATTGCGAGGATTACGTTTTATTGCGATTTAAACAGCCAAGGACCTCTGGTTCTTTTGCAAGTTGCACATAAATGAGGGCAAAAATGTTTTGGCATCTTTAATGGGTATTTAATTACCCTTATTATACTACAAATGAACATAATAAGAACGATTACGACCACTAATGTGATTATTATAAGCAAAAAAGTTGGATTTAAATGGATGTCGGTTTAACATATATTTGCACTCATTTATAAAAAAAGAAACAAGGTTCAATGGTGAGAAAAAAGGTGCTATTAATTAGTGGCCTAATGAGGATTTTTATGGGTTGCCACAGTAGAGAGCACATAAAGAGACACAGTCATCACTAATTTAACATGGCAGGCTTGGAGAAGACCATCTGCTGCTCAAGAAACTCTTCATAAAGTCACAATTGTTTTTTTGTAAGTACTTTAATGAGGAAAAAATTGCTAATTAATTAAGCTACAAACAAAAAACAAATGAGAAGCAGAGGAATTCAAGAGGCTAACTCGCCAAATATGAGAATAGAACCATTTGTGAATTTAAAGGCAGATGTGGCTTCTGTACTGTAGCCTGTGTAGTGCATAGAACAGACAGCTACACAATAAAAGACTTCTTAAAAAAACCTACTTCAGAAGCAGTCTGGGATGCTGAACTAACAAACAAAAGATTTGCAAATATCCAATAGCTTATTCATAAAATTTGCCAAATATGAATTAGAAAAGTTTTAAAGCAACAGTTCATACAAAAGTGAACATTTCATCATCATTTATTCACCCTCATGTTGTTCAAAACATGTATATGACTATTTCTGTGGCGCAATATTGTTTGGTTACCAACATTCCTTGAAATATCTTCTTTTGTGTTCTGCCAAAGAAAGAAAATCGTACAGGTTGGAAATGACAAGAGGGTGAATAAATGATGTGGAAGTTAAATGTATCAAATATACAGAATAGAATTTCTGTGAATACATTTCCAGTACAGATTATATGAACACCATGTTTAAGGGGTAGTTAAACCTTCATGTTATCCTGTCAGGACATTAAAAATGAATAAATATTACTGAATAGAGTTGAAATTATTATTGCCATGGTATTGCCTTGTGCAGACTGAAAGTATGACAGGATTCCATGCATTGTGAATTTTCGTCATGCAGTATCATAACGTCTTGAGAAATACGATGTAGAGAAATACTCATGCGTGACTATCAATCTACTAAGTGCTTGTGGAAACTCAGCCTCTGTTATTAATAGTGCACCAAAAATGTCTGTATAACTTTTCTTCCTAAATTGTTTTTCCACTCTAATTACCTTCGTCCTGTGGGAGAACAGGAAAAAGACAGCAGTGTATGTCCGAAAAAGCCAAATTATGAAGCTAATTCCTTTGACACTTGATTCATTCTGGATGTCTCATCAGCTAACAACTATCCATCTCAACATGCTCGGGTCAAGTTTACACCTCTAGGCTAGCTTTCAGCAACTTATTGCAAAAGTGCCATACTTCCATTCTGTCACAAACCTTAAACTACCCCACAAATTATATTATATTTTATATAGATATATAAATACGTACCAAACTGTATATTTATACTTTATATATACTGATAATTATCTCGCTTGATGGGACACTTCTGTATGTCATCCTTTATTCAACCCCGTATCATTCCAAACCTGTTTGACTCTTTCTTCTCTCAAACACAGAAGAAGATATTTAGAGAAATGTCTGGTTTCGTGTGCATACAATGGAAGTCAATGGGGTCAGTGTTGTTTGGTTATCAACGTTCTTCAAAAAATCTTCTTTTGTGTTCTGCAGAAGAATGGCATCAGGCTGTGACGTGTGACACGTGACATGCAACAAAAAACACTGAATAAAAGTCATACTTTCTTCATGGCTATTGAGGTTAAGTGGTTGTTGCTTGTGCATCTTGAGCACACATTTATCATTGCTTTTTCAGCCTGGAAGAAACCGGGAGCTATCAGCAGAAAATACTTCCCCCACGTGTCTTCTTTGTGTCTTATCTCCAAGTGCAGCCCGCAGGCAACCTACGACCTTAGAGCTACTATACATCTGACCTCCAACACACACCACAATCCCTTTATATGTGTGTGTGTGAGACTAATAGTGACAGAGGTATGCCGAGCAAAGAAATAAAACGGGATAGAGTGATTATAAATGGGTGCCATTTCACCTCGGTGACAGAAGGGCGGTGATATTGCTCTTTTGAGATTAACCACCCTGGTGCTATTTGTTTCCTATACCGGCTGCGATTAAGCTAAGAGTAGCCCGCATACGCACTTACGAATGTGGATTCAAACTAATCGCCCTCATTAATGTGATTTATGAACCATAAATTCTCATTCGCTCAGAAACCCCTTTGAATAATGGGGGAAAGGGTGTCCCTTTAAATTTTTTCATTTAACACACAAACCGGTACTAATAATACCACCCAAACATGTACTTTGGTATACAATGTGCACTAAGCAAAACACGTGTAACTAAGTTAGCAGTACGCAAGAACGCAAATCAAACACTGTATTTTCCCCGAATTCAATTGATTCATGCATTTGATTTATTGAATCCCCCGTCCGGCATTAATATTACGCCACGTATCCGGAGTAATTGACAGCGGAAATAGATACCCGAGTATAGTGGCATCCACTGCGTTCTTGGGCAAAAGTCAATAGGAGTAAACACAAAAACCCGCTGAGCGAAAACACTTCTGGAGCACAATTATGATCCATTTGTGTTGCGGTGGTGGCCATTTTCACTGAGACTGATATGACAAGAGGGCTTATTTAACACAAAACACGCTGGTTAAATCAACTCAATCGTTGCGAGTTGTGCTTTGTTCTCAGGAGTGGTAAATGCTCCCCAAACAAACACACGCAGTGTAATAGTCTCAACTTACGCAAGCGGCTCGCTGAATCTGCCTATGTGATCAATTCACAGCAGGACATAAAACTCTCACTTCACATTGTTTTTTCTGCACATTCTGACTGCACCCCGCTCAACATGTTGTCTGTATATCATTCTGAAGATAGAAGTTATTCATATATTAAAATCTGGGGTTTCATCCAGACAGCAATAAAAAGTAAGCAAGAGCACATTAAAAGACTTTTGTTTAAACATTCAAACAAACATAAAAATTCTGTCATGAATTACTCACCCTCAAGTTGTTCCAAACCTGCGTGTCTTTGTTTGGTTGAACACAAACAAAGATATTTGGAAGAACTGACATTTCTTGGACACCATTGACTACCATAGTGGAAATAAATATTTTATCGTTTCTTTGTTCTGGTATAAATAAATACAAATATTTTCAAGAATTTAGAAAAACAAACCATTTTAATAGTAGTCAATTGTACCTCTGAAATCTCAGTTGCTCACATTTTTCTAAATATCTTTCTGTGTTCGCAAGAACAAAGCAACTAAACAGACAGAATTTTCATTTTTGGGTCGGGTATCCCTTTAAGATTCCTACTTCTTAGATGTTTCTAATGGTAAAAAGACTTGATTGTATACATCAATGGTGTACAGTGCATTCATCTCTAAATAGCTTTTATAAAGTAATGCAGATGGCATAAGTCAGCCTCCCTTTCAAAATGTTATATAAATGAAAATATGTGTTTTTCAATACCAATAAACTCAAAAGTGCATTGATGTTATTTGTTGATTATTTTATTGGTGATTAAACAATCAACAAATGTTATATTGTAACGCAATTTCTTCATCATTCATGTTTCCAAATAGGAAAAATAGTGAGTAACCCTAAATTTAAACTTTCCATGGCCTCCCTTAGTTATATATATAAAAAAAACTCTTCTGTATTGTTCATCTTAAGAGTGTCTGTTTAATGAATAAAAAATCAACCAATGTTAATGTGAAAGTAAATAATATACAGCCGGTGAACAAATTAAGAGATTTTATCATAGGTGTGCTCTTGGGTAAAATTATCATTTTTGTTTCATTCTGAGAACTACTAACAATATATCTCCTAAATATCAATTTGCATTTATTTGCAGAAAATGAAAAAACGGATTCAAAATAACAGAAAAGATGCTCCGTATATTTCCAGACCTCAAATATAACAAGTTCATATTCACCTTTAAGCAATACAAGAGGAATATTTGTACATGTATTTAGGAAAGATGCCCTTGATTTTATCACAGTTTTCATGTGTCTTGTCATGCTGTCAGTCTTTCACATTTCTGTTGGATGACTTTATATCACTCCTGAGGTTTTGTTTGAATTCAACTGACACTGGACTGGAATTTTTTCCGCAGCTGTATATTTGATTTGAAGCAAAATGATATATTAATATCAGACGTAGTTAAAGAATATCCAAATATTTTAAAAACTGAAAAGACCTTAATGTTATTTTCAAGTCCTCCTTCCTCGTTTCTCCCCCCCGATCACTAACATAGACCCTAGTTCTCTCTCTCTTCTCAATATCGTCTCTATCTCCTCCAGTGCATTCAGCTTCTCTCTGCTCCTCTGGCCAATCTGTGATTTATGTCGGCCCCAGGTGAGCGTGTTCACATCAGCATTACCTCCCTTTTCCGAGGTAGTGATCTGTTACCCTGAGCTCACTCGCTCCGCTTCACCAACCAGCCGCTGCTTGCTGCCCCTTCATACCTTTACCTCACCGTCCTGAATTCTCCCACCCTTATCTCTCCCTCGATTTCCCTCTGTAAAAGTACAAAGCATATGACGGCAGCATGAAATGAAGAGATGTCTCAAATGTATCCACTTTGAGGATTCATTGACATTTTGTAATTCTGCCGTACGTACCACAGTATCGAAATTACACGGGAGCTCAGAGCAGCCGAAGGTTTAAATTAAGAAAGGGAAAGGTGCGCAGTCAAAACTGTACAGGTTTGTGCTCGGTCACACCAATAATATCACCAAAATATTATCTGTTAAATGTGGTTTTCTCAGAGAGTTACCCAGAAGAAAATGTTATGCTCAGATGTTGCTCTTTCAAAGCCCAGGGGATGTAATGGCGTTCTAAGTTGCGTTTCATTCTAGTCTCAGATGCTTTTGCTTAGGAGAAATAAAAACAGAAACAAATGAGACAATTGGAAAATTCGTGAAAGTATGAAGGTGCAAAGTGAATGTAAATTCAAGTGTAAAAATAATCATTTGGAAGTCGCTTTGGATAAGCGTCTCTATTATAATCTCTATTTGGGTAAATTTGATGAGAAATGTCACAATTGTCAGAAGAACCCAAGCACAGGCAGTAGTGAAGGGGTTAACGCAAACGAAACTTTAATAATAACAAAACAAAACACCCACAATAGGGAAAACAAACTAGGGCAAAATGCAAAACAAAGACTTCCCACAAGGGGGCAAAAACTGGGAGAACAAGGTCAAACTACAAGTTGCACAATGTATACAGGACTGGGGAAACAAAGCATCAAAGGTCAATTCAACACGACAAGGTAATTCCACGAGACAAGGCAAATAGATCCACGACTGGTCATACACAAGGTATACATAGCAAATAGGAACTCAAGCACACAGGTACAAGCACAATGAACAAGCACAGGACAATAGACACGAGGGCAATATATAGGGAGCTGGACATGAAATGATTAAGAATACTAATGAAGAGACGAAAGGGCGGGAACAGAAGCGAGACTGGAGAGAGCATATGGAACGCCAAATGTGCCATAATGCCTCTCTCCACATCAAACAAGGGATTCTGCCATGATTCTTCCACAAGATCAAGAAAGATGTGACATGATACGGTAGAAACATGAAAGAGAAATGTTTAAGTTTAAATTGAGATCTTAAATAATATTGACTTTTGATGGCAAACTTGAAAAATCTGAGGTCAGTTTTTGAAATCTCTTTTAAAACATTTTTTTATATTTCTGGGTATTTTTCCGAGGCGAAAATTCACAGGCAACAAATGTGTACATTTGCTCTTCACTTTTAATGTTAATGATGTCTAGGAGAAATAATTGAGACATTAAAGACATCTCATTGGTGACTTTTCTCTCTTATGGGTACCGACATTTTAAGCTACACTATAATGTACAAGAGTTTAAGATACTAAGAATTGCTTTCTGTTTACAAACAGCTTTGGTGTTTCACTGGGAACACTTTATCAAACAATGAGAGATTGCTGAAAATTAAAACAGGTTGTTCAGGGAATTTTTAACCGCAGCTGTTTTGCCGCCAAAGGCATCATCCCACATGTACATCTGTATACGGTGGGAGCGCCGTATAGGTTTTAGCACCTTCCACACTGGACGTCTTCAAAGAGCAAGTGAATTTCCCATGATGTGACTGAACTTAATGACCCCTCACCTCTTACACAGGCTTGTTTACCAAGTGCTCTGGATCTTACATGTGTAACATTTCCACCGACGAATATATCTCACCTCTCCATCTACACTCTGTGTACATCACAACAACAAAAGAAGCTGAGGTGTGTAATTGTAGCTGTGTTTCCAAGAAAACGTTGGAGATCCGCAAATAAATACGAGACATCTGCACGCTGAAATTAAAGCATGAAAACCTTGCACCTCCCATAGCTTTCTGGCTGATAGGATAATCAGAGTTCTTGATGTGATTTTGATAACAATGAAAGTGTGTGTTTCCAGTGATCCACATTTTCTGTGTTGTCACAAAATGCATAATTCCAGTAGATGATTATTACTGTGATTAGAGAGTGGTCGAATAATAATAATTAGACACTGTGCCGATGATTATGATTGTCATTGTACGAGAGGAGCGATACCCAACTTTTCATTGAGTCATAACACGCCGGGCCTTATCATTAAATGGGTAATGATCTCATCTTTTATTAATCTAATTAAACTGCAGTGAATCTAAATTCATTCTGGATGAATTCCTAAATTTGACTGAAACACATTCATCTTCACATATTCTATGAGATTACCTCACATTGATCTTTAGGAAACAGACAGCGGCCTTATTTCACGTCGAAGCTTCTGCTAACACGACCCACTATGTTTAATTAAGCAGTGCAATCTAAAAACCAGCACAAGCGACACAGAGGACCATCAGCCAAAGGCCAGGAGGTGGGCAGCTACATAAACTTTGTCCATTGATTCCACATGATCCCTTTGTATCCCTGTGGATTTCACGGTGGATTGGGGATGTGCCATAAATCCTGAATTGTAATCTTTGAGCACA
Organism: Triplophysa bombifrons; assembly: GCA_029783895.1. Lineage (NCBI taxonomy): Eukaryota > Metazoa > Chordata > Actinopteri > Cypriniformes > Nemacheilidae > Triplophysa > Triplophysa bombifrons. The sequence goes on from CM056448.1 coordinate 37,619,499, forward strand.
CACAATGATCTTCCGAGAGTGGAATTCTACTATCGGTGGCAGGGAAACGTTGTTATACGCATACTGTAGATATCTCATCCGAACTAGCGATGAATCAGAGAATGGCAAACTATGTATCGATGAAGGAAGGTTTATAATCCTTGAGGATCAGAGAGAAGCTGAAAAGACAGAAAATACTGCTACAAAAACAACTTGTCAAACAGTGCAAAAATTAAAGGAGTAGTTCACCAAAATATGAAAATTCTCTTTGTGCGTGCTTCCCCTTATGCCATCATGTACATTTATTTACTTTGTTTATTCAGTTGAACACAAAGAAATTGTATACATTTATATAAATATATATAAAACATAAGTCAAAGCTTATTTATACTATAGTGCTTTTTACAATGTTGCATTGTTTCAAAGCAGCTTAACACGAAAGAGAAAACACAGAAGAGGACAATTCTAATGAGTTCAAACACAGAGAGGATCATCCTAACAAAAGCAATATTAATGAAATTTGCAGAAGATATTCGAATATAAGCAGCCTCCCGGTGAGCAAGCCGACACGGCACTGTGGCGAGGAAACAAAACTGTGTTGGAGAAGAAAGCTTCAGAGAATCCGGTCTCAGCGAGGAGTGCCAGTTCTCCTCTAACACATTATAGCTGCAGTCAGTGACTTTTGAGCAAAAGCAAAAGTCATTATTGTTATGTTTATACAGGGACTGCTTAAATAGCACACATTACAATAGGCTTGTAAACCAAAAAATATTTAGAGCTTATTTAACAGTTCCTACATCATATATCCATCGGTGATCGGTGCTGTAAATTCAAATACAGTACGGTGGCACGTTCATAACATGAAATCTCATTGGTTCTCTTGTGTCTCATGACTTTTTGTCATATGCTTGTGTCGTCAACAGTAAGATTTTCCAATATCACTGTGTCGTCTTATTTCATTACACAGAGTTGATCCTTATGTTACATATTCAATTAAATTGTATTCATCGTATGTGCAGTGTTGCAAAGCAATAGTTACTTTAGTAAAGAGATTTCTGGATATCTGGAATAGCATTTGGGCGAGCAAATTGTGAATGTTATATTTAGGTAAAGTTTTCACTGAAGAGTTTCATCGATCACTGAATATACAATAATACAAAACATTTTAGAACAAGAACATTAGCATTGATGATAACCGCAGCTAATTGTGCTTTAATTGTGTTTAACCTTAATAAGACACAACCAAACTGTAAAAATATAAACATTCAAGGTCTTCTTTAAAAAGACATTTGGCAGATTGTTAAAATAATAGAAAAAACTTGGATTTTATTGAAGTAAAATCTTCACATTCCTTAAATAAAACACTGAAATACATTTTTTTTTGTTAAATAAATTGTAACGTTATTTACATTTCTCTAAATAATTTCCATAAGATAAATCATAAATAGAAAAAATAATTTCCAACCTGAGACACCATTAGGATTTACCCACATGTCCTCCATCACATTTGCTGTTAATTAGGGGATAACATAAAGTGTTCTGCCAAGAGAGTCACGAGAGTGCCACAGGAGATCTAGGTGTATTTTATACCCATGAGCTCGTCAGACTGCTATGCACCCCTGACTGACCCGTCAGAGCCCCTGCAACAGCATTCCTAAAGACCTGCTGCCATCATGAGGTCTGAGTTTACTAGTCACAAAATCTCAGGCTTAAACTAGTGGAGCTCCTCCTGCTGTGATCAGACACACACAGAATCTCAGAAGCAAGATCGGCGGATTCCTCTAGCGTCAAAACGCTCATCAAGTCCCACAAAGGGCCAGCTTTTATTTATTATTCAATATTTTGGGAAGTCAGATACCCGATACGTCTAGAAAGAGAAATCAGAAATGAGATCTCTTTAACATCTCAGTTATTTCTCATAGACATCAATGATATTAATTGGAAATGTGCATCCTGCATCTCAGACATTTCTCAGAAGAAAGAGGAAGACATCTCACAAATCTCAAAATGATGTCACAAACTAAGTCTGCGATCAAAAGTAAATATTATTGAAGATCTAAAACATTTCTCACCAAATTTACCCAAATCCAGATTATTTCACCTCCACAGTCTACATTCATTCATTTTACACGTTCATACTCTTCATGTATTGTAAAAACTCTCGTTTGTTTCTATTTTTATTTCTCCCAAGCAATTTTAAGGAGAAACTTCAAAGACTAAGCCCAGTTAGTCTTAGTTAAACTTAAATGAAACAACTGGGAACTCTATAAACTCTCCTAAAAGCTATGAAAGAACAACATCTGAGCAATATTTTTCCCATGTGCCTTGCAGTATTCTCACCTCAGTTCGACATAATTTACCATGTTTAAAAACCGTTCAGCAGATATAAACCATTATGTAGATTTTCTGACAGCATCAGCACCGAAAATGCAAAAAAGGAAAAAAGCTATCTGGGCCACATGTGACCTATCGATTGGCAGCTCTATTAACAATCATTCGGCACGGTTAAGCTCTGTTTGTTTGCATTTAAGGACTAATTGGGGCAGAATTGCAAAATCAAACACTATAATATGTATATTAATAAAAAAAGCTTCAGTTGCTTCTGGATGGGGGAAGTCAATATCGTAAAACTGAAAAATGCAGATGAAAAATGTGCACAGGAAACGGAGAGGAGGAAAAACGCAAGGGACAAGGAAAAGTAAGTCAGGCTTTTTAAGAGCACACAATCCCCTAGCTGACACGCAGTCAGAGAGAGAAAGAGGAAAAAGATGGAGCTATTCTCGCCAGCACAATGGAACTAAAGCATGCGTACCGCAAGAGAAAAATCATTCGGATCCGGTTCGCTCAGGGGCCCTGCGGTGAATGCCCAGTCTAACGTAGAACCTGGCATGAGACTGAAATAAAGATGAAGAAACAGACACTTATTGGCTAAAAATGCATCTTCGAAAAGGTGTTGGGGGATTGGGTAGCTGTGCATTGAACTACCATAGATCGAGCAGAGGGTTAGCACACGCAAAACAAAGCCAGAGGGACTGATTTTAAAATGTTTCCCAGCTTCAACCAGGGTGAGTGACAAGCAGATGTCTTAATACATCACAAACAATCAAGGGAAAAGTTCCTTGATAGTCCCTTGGCTTGGTAACGAAAACAACATACAGAAAATATGACATCATGCAGTGTATGTTTCAAACACATGCAGTGATACGTATAATCAGCATACGCCAGAGAAGATAAATGAGAGTAAAATAATAGAAGGTTCTCTGAAAAAAGAGAGAAATGACCGGGAGAGAGTGACAGCGAGGTCGGTTCCACTGAGGGAGATTAATAGAGCAACCCACACTATACACAACACTAGAAAGCAAATGGAACCGGTGTATTCACATGCATGGCAACATGTAAGAAAAAAACGTATTACAACTCTCCTACAAGCAGAATATCAATACGACGCTGTTCAATCTTATAGTATGTCATAGTCTATTGGGTTTAAAACACCATCCCGGTGGTCAAGGAGGGCCAAACTGAGACTGAATGTGATTAAAAACCAAATCTAAAGCACAAAGTATAGTCCGGCCGCCCCCGTCCACGCCCACCTGCATGAAGTAATTTTCGTCAATTTTTGAGACCACGTGGAATGAACGAGTACAACAGGTCATGCGCGAAATTTTGTGGATTCCACTGGGTAGCAAACCCTCTCGGCCCTCTAGGCCCTCTGTGGTGACCTTAACTATCTATAAAATTTAGATTTAAAAACTATAAAATACTGTTTTCAATAAAAGTATATTTGACTTCCTGGATTGATCCACGTGAGATTTCCAAGTCTTTCCGAGTCGCAGTTCTGCGATGTCATACGCTGTCTGCGCAGCCTGCGCATGCTGCTAGAAGTGGAATGTCTGCTTACACAGGATTTCGCCTAGCATACTGCAGACTGAAAGTACATTAAATCAATGGGATAGTTTCATTTTGAGTGCCAGTAAAACTGACCAATCATAGCACTTTTTTAAATGGGCGCGCTTTGTTTTTTGCTATTTTTCCATCATCTGGGGTGTTGTTCACTAACAGTCTCGTAAAGCGGAAGAAGCACACGAAGTTGGTTCGTCAAGCGCCAAAAAAAACTGCAAAAGAAGAAATGCAGAAAACGTCATTAAAAACAGCATTTGGATGAACTTTGTTATCAAGTTTCAAAAAAAAGAAGAGAAAAAGCTGATAAACGTTTTTCAAAACAACCGGAGTAAGACCTTGTTATCAAGTAATTTGATAATCAAATTGTAATTTATTTATGATTTATAAGGCCACCGTACATCAGTTTATTTTGCTTGCTGATGTCCACATTTGTTTATCTTGCTTAGCTTTATTTGAGACAAGTGATTTCGCCTGTGGTCAAACATATTGTGCGTGCATATTTGCTGTTATTCTGCATAACACTGACATTTTATCAGATAAATGCAAAATTTACTACAATCAGTTCCATACGTTTAGTTCACTGTAACGGTACCAGTTTAATATTAAGATTTATTATAATCATTGTTTATTCGCTTGTGGAATTTTGGTGATAACCGTCTTGCTGTGTTCAGCTTGTTGCGTTTGAAGGCTGGAGTATCATTGTAAATGTATCATGTGGTCAGTGTGATGATATAATGTTTAGGTCTGCAACTAACGATTATTTTAATTTTCGACTAATCTAACGATTCTTATTAGATTAATCTTACAATGATTTTTTTGGTTACCTTATTAATCCTTTGGCAAACTTTGCAATAAATAATAAGTTCTAGTATTTTCTTACATTATAAAGCATATCATACTTTTTACTCCACTACATTTCATAAATAAATGTTATTGTTTTAACATTATAATCCTTGTTTACAATAAAATCAAAAACCTTCTTTATATTTTTATGTCCTTAAGTATTGTATTAAAGGCAAAACATTTAAAAATGTGTTTTTGAAATATTAGAGCATGACATATTCTCTGTATTTTTTTATTCCTCCACTTAATATCCGACTCTGTTTTCAGTCTCATAATGTAATTGAGTAAATGTAAAAATACTATACTTTTATAATACACCAATGTGGCTTTTGTCATTTTGGAGCATTAAAACTTAAATTGTATGAAAAATCTATTCTAAGTATATTCTTCAACAATGCCATACAGGTTTGGAATAACATAAGGATAAGCAAATGACTGACTTCTCTTTCTGGGCGAACTATCTCTTTAAGAAGTTTGGGTTATCATCAAGTCTTTCCGGTCCAGTTCTACACAGCTGTGATTTAAACTGTCATCATCACAACCTCCACGTCCGTCTGGTTTGGCTCTGCACCATCGCACTCCAAGAAGAAACTATCGCACATTGTGTGATGTGCAGAGAAAATGATCGGTTGCCAGATCCTCTCCAATCACAGACACATATGCATCCCGGATGAGAACGAAGAGTGAAAGTGATATCAGAACAATCCCACCCTTTACGTCTTTAACTTTGACAACTGAAAATGAGTACATTTTCCTCCCTGAGGCCATAACTTTCTCAACATTCATGTGTAACCCAACATATTTTAATATTGAAAATTACTTGTACAGATTTTCCAACTCTCAAATTAACATCTGGCGCACTTGAACCATATCACTTGTTCATGTCACATTATTTCTATGTTTATGTGAAATATTTATAATCTTATAGCTGAATACGACTATGCCTGCTAAGCAGTAATCAATCCATCTATCAAAAAACAGATGCAAATTTACATATTGACACGTTTGACATTCTGAGAAGAAATCATGTAAAAACTGTAATACATTTTCAAAAACAGATCATGAAAAAACATGGATTTCCATGTTGTTTGTAGATTGACTCTGACCCGAGACTTAACTCAAAATACTACAAACTCTCTCCACTAGTAAAATCCGAATAATCGACCGCCTCTCCCGCAAAAAGAGACCTAATGCGCTCCAGCCACATGTACATGGGATGAGCAACATGAAAGGCAATCATTTTGAGAAACGTGTATCACTTCCTCTCCAAACACAGCGACCTCCGATTCACCTCCCTCGTCACCTGAGCCGAGCGTGCCATCACGTCTGTGTCAATATGGCAATTTGTTTTTCTATTGCCTTTCTTATCAAGGTTAAACTGAATAAATCAATCATTGTCCATGAGGCGAGAGAGAGAAAGAGGGGGAACAAGGGAACGAGAGAGAAACTTCCCGTCAGAAACTGGGGGTTATAAATAATACGCCAGCAGCAACCAAACACTGCCAACGTGAATTTTCAATACGCAAAAAGCCAATTAACGAGGAAGGAAACCTGAAACAAATGCCTTCTGAAGGTCCTTCCGCCAAATGTAAAATGAGGGGGCACCCAGGATCATTTCAGCAGTCTCTGTGTTTAAATTACAAGCTTTTTGCCCTTGACGGGTAAATATTAATATTTTATGTCGACACATTGCCAAGGAACGGTACTTTTCGCACATCTCTCCTCAGGAGGCAGGATTTGCGAATAAAGATGCCCATTACCGTATGTGCGCGTCTGTAAGTGTTATGTATTCTTGCAAGAATTCATCGTATGGAAGTTTCACAAATAAAATGGATACTTCTGGACCAGAATGCATATTTCAAGGCATGCTAAAATCGACAACATAATAAGAGCACACCTGCCCACCGATCACCGCACAACCTCCAACCGTTCTTTTTGAAACCTTTTATCATCACAAATGATGAAAGCAAAGTAGAGAATATCCCACTGACGTGCACATGGATGAACAAGAATATGAGCAAAATATTTGCATGAATCGCTATGAATAATGCAAACCCATTATGAATCCAAACACAACAGATGATTCCGAGACTGTAATTTATCCAGATGTGCCAGATGTTCACATATGTAAATAGAGGCTGGGTGCGGTGCTCGTCCCCATACTGACTGAATGCACCTCGGATTCATAACATGGAAGGTCATGGTCAATGTACAGTCACAAATTAATGCGTGGGGTTAATTTTGGGTCAAATGTAAACCAGCAAAAGAAGAATTTGTCACCCTGCTCGCACGGTGGGTGAACATGCGCCCTTTCAAGCATGCCATTTTCATGCCCGCCACTGGCAAACCCGGTGCATGCCATCCGCTCTCGCATGACATTAAATTCAACACCTACGGATGGAGCCTCGACTCACACTGAGCCCAATAAACCTCCCTGGACAGGTTAGTGGGCGCGGAGTATTTAAAGCCTGTCTTGCCCAGGTGTTGTGCAAACCACAGCACCTTGCTTTGTTTTTATAAGGCCTTTATTGCACAGCTGTTTCGGTGGGCTGACACTGCAGTATAATCACCTCCTTACTGAGCTGAGCTCCCATAATCATCATGGCCTCCAGAAAGCCCAAACATAAAACTCCGGCAACGGCAAGGGACATAAACTCCCCGCAGCTTGACCGGCAGCATGGCAGAGGCTTAGCGGCCAATGAGATGAGTGTTGGAAAGCTTGGGTTCAATTCACAGGGAGATGCCTTGTTGACTATTGTGTCTCTCCATTAAGCAAATAATGAAAAATAATAATACAAAAATAATGAATTTATGAATTTTTCTGCTATTTCATCACCACTTCTGTTAGAAACATTGCAGGTAACTTTCCGTACATATATGTACGTGGGTTGATGCCATTTCCAGTGACATTGTACCTCAAAATATACATCAATATTATACATTGAATCAGGATAAGATGAGGAGACCGTTTGGAACATTGTGTTTATTGTTAATAAAAAACGTAGATCGTATCTATACTTCTTAGTATTAAATGAATATGAATATATTTATAATCAACAATTTCTTCCACGTGATGAATAATTCTTCAATATGGCAAGAATCGATCCATAAGTTTGTTGCAATGCATTCTGGGATTGCCATAAATGTGTTTGTGATGCCTCACTAGGCTTTGGAACATAGTTGAAAATCTAGGTCTAAAAAGTTTCTTCATATAGATGTCATCATAAAAAAAGTGACAAGAAGTGAGTGAACTCCTCACTTTAAACCCATCCTCCCCTCCCTGTTCTTTACTCAGAGGTCCCATCATCTCCCACCCCACGTAGGGGAGAAACATTAGCCTCGCTTTGAGCACTCCAGTGCAGCTGAATGGAAATGCAGTGCGGTGCCACTGTAATCATTGTAATGCATCTCTGTTCTTTTAATTAAGGGATAATGTCCAATTTCATGACGTTTATGAGGTTATAACATTCATTAGCCCTCAACAGATGCTGCGGCGGAATAGCTAACTAGCCTGGAGCCGAGCGGCGCTGGGCCCTCCTCCTGGTCGTAGCCACAAGACTGCACCATTAATGGTCAGGGGGATTCATGACAACCGTTGTCTCCGTCTCTCCCCGCTCGCCAGAGGAAATGGGACAGATTTAAAGAGTATAACCGCTGAACTTCAAACAGCTCGTAGCCCTGGCACATAAAACTGGCATTAAAATTTGTGATTGCAATTAAAGCAAAGTTACTCGCTATGAGAATGTCAAAAGCAGTTCTAATCATTTTTATTGTTGGCGCTTAATTATTGTTACCCGTGCCTTTGCCAGGGCCAAAAGTTTCATGGCTATTACATTTCAACCCATTGCTCCCTGTTTTGCTGACAATTCATAACAGATAGCGCAAACAATTCGCGGTTCATCTGCAAAAATATCTTGTATATAACTTGTATTACAAAACCAAAATACATGTGAAGAATTTTGGGGACAAGTGACAAATAAAAAGGAAGAAAAACTAGATCTTTTCTTAACCGACTAGTGGTTGGTTTGAGTGAACAATTACTTGGCTAGTTCAGATGACCAATTGTATTAATAAAAATTCCCTAAATGTAATTTTATTAGATGTAATTGATGTGAAAGTAATTTTAAGGCTGCAATTTTTAACATTAAACAAAAACCTTTCAAAGCTACAAGTTCTTAAGTTTGCACTTTGGCTTAAAATTTGAGATGCACCAATACTAAGTTTCTTTTCCAATAGTAATTATCCAAAGTGATATCTGCCAATAGCGATACGATTCTGAAAATTAAATCAATATTTTGTCACTTTCCAAAAGTTATTAATTCCTAAAATTTCTATTAATATTGATCTACTGTTTTTCACCCGTAAGTGTGAAAAATTGCTTTTATCGACCGATTACTGGCAGATATATCGTTGCATCTTTGCTTTAAAAAAATTTAATAAGTTGAGCTGTCATGTAAAATGTCTGTTAGGGGTGCGATGTCGGTCTGACGTCATTTCACTTTAACCATTTTTAACTTTAACCAACTCATAAGATTTGATGATTCAGAGTCTGTACAGTGTTGTTCATAACATATTATTATAGCTGAAAAATCAGTAAAAACATACTAACGGGGGTGTTGCAAACTGTATATTTGCCGAAACTGCCACCCTAACACCCTTTTCACGTATTATGTCTGAAGGGGGCGGATGCTATGGCCTTCCCAAGAGTGAGCAAAGATCTGTTGGGCAGCTGTCTGGTAATTAATCCCCTTCCAGGTGCTTGGCCCCTTGCATCTGTAGACCAGACCCACTACACGGGGGTGGCCTTCAGCCAGAACTGTGGGACACACATCAATAAGATTCATTACAGCTTATTTACTCACCTACACACACACAATGAGAACAGCACACAAACACATCCACTCAGACACTTAAACTAACACACTGGTTAATTTAGAGCGTATAAATGCCAGGTGAAGTAACTTAGCTTAAATTGGCCGCCATTTGTTCACCTGTAAATTTATGAAGAGCAAAACAGTAACCAAGTCTTTTTGGCAGATTGATTGTTGTTTGTATTACCATAGCTTACCGTAGCACTTACCATAGCACTCTAAATATCATGTGTTGTGAAACTGCAAAGTATTTTTTTTTCAGATTTGTTATAATATTTACATTAATTGGTGTTAAAGAAACTACAATAAACAAACATTAATTGCTGCTTTCAAGTGAAATCATTGTAGCTCCAAAACAGCTACTTTTGAGGAAATTACTGCAATACTGCAAAAGTATTTTTTGAAAACTGTTTGTTGGTTAAATATTTACAAAACCCAAAGAAAAACATGAAGTGTGAGCAACTATGAAAAAGAAAATAAGTTTAAAACAAAAACTTTCTTCTTTTCATGTTTTAAATGATAAATATTAATAATATAAAACAAGACATTTGTCTGATGTTTTTACACAGCAGATGTTTTCAGGAACTCTAGATCTTTCGCAAACCTTTTACAGACATTAATACTATGACCAATGATATATTGTTAACAGTTAGTCAGGTATACACAGGTAGTCTCTCTTCATACTGAAGGTCTGGAACTTATCGCTACTTTCTTTGGAAAGGCGCGCACAAGAGGCCATATGACTGACAGGTAAAGCAACCAATCACGTTTCGTTTTGTGCCGCATCATGTATAGAGGCGTAGAAATGTCCCCGCAGTAACAGATCGGTTTAAATTAACGAAGGTGTCAAAAGTTAACATAAACAACAATGATTATAACTTTATGCCATGAACCTCGCATACTTTGAAGAATTAAGCGTTTAGTCGATGAATTCTTATAGCAACCGATGAAAACAACACACCTTACTTCTTAGATCAGACGGCTTCGTGTTGTTTCTATGCGGACCGTTAAACAACGCGACACGCACGTCTCCAGGAAATCCTATGAAATTCAACCAATCAGATGACGACTTCGGACATGCTGAAGTGTTTCCAGAAAAGTGTGAATTATGCATCAGGCGTTCAGCCAACGGAGGATGAGACTACACCACAGGACACATGTACGGTATTTGTCAACTACCCGTGTTGAAACTTGTTCACTACACAGCAAAGTGTTACAGTATTTACAAACAAGTAGTAAAATCTCTTTGTTGCTCCTACTTTTAAACTATTTGATTCTGTAAACTCTGTTCTTCTACTTTAGTAAGTGTCCTTGTATGAAGGGGGTTCCTGAGGAGTTAATGGCAAGGCGCTATGACTAATGGGGAAAAACCGTGACAAAACAAGACAAATGGTGTTGGCCAACTTCATTACCTTACTGACAGCTTGACAGCGTCACTGTTTAATGTGGTATTTTTCATCTGTGACTCATTTGGTTGCAAAAGGGACTAGTTCTTCTTGTATCACACTATGAAAATGGACAAACAGTACATCTCAGGATCAGACATCACACCTACTCGGAGTGAAATATGAAGATATTTATTCTCTCAAACATCAACTCCTTCCATTATCAACTTACTTTCACAGACACACGGGCTGACAAATGCCAAAAAGCCGAACAGGAATTTAGATGGGATTCTCAGTGCTCTCAGACGCGGGAGTGAGATGATCTGAATAAAGACTAAATAAAGCATCAAGTCAGCTCAATATCAGTGATGTAAATTTTTCATGAATGGAGGTCAACGGGTCTACTGTAATCTCAAGACCAGAGAGTGCCTTTAGTATCAGCTGTCTCTTGTCTTTGACCATTGTATACATTATTAATGTCATGGGGACATTTTTTGTAAGGTGAGATCAGGCTTGTTTTGTTTTTCATGGAGAAACACAAATTTAGCCCACTATTATTGAATCAGGTTTAAATAATGCAGGAGCTTTCAGCAGGTTAACTTCACAAGTGACGCTTGTCATGGGTAGTTTGCGTGTTCATTGAGAAATGATGTCAGCCAATGCACCATGTGAGAATTCTGTTAGTGCGGAAGTGCACTTTAGATGATGTCTCCCATAATTTACAGCAGAAATTACATCTCTAAATGTTCATCCTCATTGAATATGACATTGTTTCGGTGTACCAACCTACAAACAGAGGAGAGCAAATGAAGTGCACATCATGGCACTTAAGAGAGGATATCGAAACCAGAATACCTAATCGAACTGGAAAACAAGCAAGAACGAGGCGCACAACCAAATCAACAACCTGAGGCCAAAACAACAACGAACGGGTAAAAATTAAAGCGATCCTCACAAAAACATAAGGCCGCAAGCGAGTGTCATGAGGAAGAAATCGTCATTAAATATATTTAAAGGGGGATATGACACGGCTGAAACAAATATTATCGTTTGTTTTAGATGAAATGCAATGTGTATACAAAAACACTGCATTTTTTACAAAGCTCATCATTCTGAAAAGTGAGGTGTGCTATGATTGGCCAGCCTCAATCATCAGATTTTCGTAACGTTAGTAGTTTCGTTTTGTGCACTTCAATGCCCTTTATGTCCACTTGCAGGGCTTTTACGGGCGAATTGAACAAACCTCTGAAGCAGTAAGAGACGCATACAGAATGTGCAGAGGGGAGTCGTGAGGACCAGGATTAAGAACAGCAGTAGCTCGGCGGCTCCAAGTCAAACCATTGTCTTACCTTTTACATGACAAGGGGGAGTGTTCGAGGGTGAGAAAAAGTTTCTGTTGAGAAAAGTCTACAAGAACACTACAAGATGTTAAATGCAGTGTAATCGTTATTTCAAGCAGTCTACTCATTTTCTTCTTGCTCATCTTTTCGTAATTTATAAAAAAAGAAACCGAATATTGTGTGCACCCGCCATCCAAGCGTACAAATAAAACTCTTGCCGCAAAAGTCAAGATGCTACGCACAGCACGTGACAAAATTAAGCCAATAACTTTGAAAACAGCGGGAGCACTGATTGGTCGTTCAACCAGAGTAAAAAAAATCAACAATTCCTTATTTATTATTTTAAGCAATCAAAAATGACCCGTTTAATGTCCTTTAAAGATTAAACCTGTAACTTTTCCCTGATTGCACACAGGTAAAAGTTACATTCATATTTGATGTCTGCATTTACATCTACAAGACGTATTTTTTTATTGTCTGCTCATCTGCGATACGTCTCTAAAACGTTTCCTGCCATATGTCATACAGACATCTAAAAGATGTATGTAAGATGTTTATCATTTTAAATGTATACAAATCAGCTTTTTCGAAGACGTTTAAAAGATGTTTTTACACAGCAGGTGTTTTCCAGATCTGAAGCAGACATCTTCCAGACGTATCTGTGCTATCTGGGTTGCCTCTATACTGCCATCCCTGTTTGGAACGTAAATCTTTTCAAATTATGAAATCATACTCAACAATTGAAATTATAAATCAGTATTATACGCTTATTGTTTTTGGAGACATATTTGAACATTGAGAAAAGTCACAGATTGCAGCTTTAAGCAAACTTTGACCTAAAATAAGACCAAAACCTGTTGTTGACAGGTAGGATCGGCCCAAAGTGTATAAAAAAGTTGATAGAAGAAACTACACTACACACGTCCTCAAAAGCCTCAGAAAACAGCAACGCAGCATAATTAAGAAAGGTCTGAATGCAGTCAGGCAAAAATAAATCTGACTAAGTAGAGTCCTGCCATATAATTTGGCATCTCCGCAGCTCATTTCTGTGTAAATGCAGCACAGCCCGGCTCGCACCAGCGCTGTGTTTAAGCCCAAGAGTCGCTGCCTCCTCCTGCGAAGGAGAATCCATTAAAATCTCCCGGGAATGGTGAGGTAGCACAGCTGCCCTCCCTGTGAGGCAGAAAAAGTGTCGCGTTCGCAGATTGCGTATTATTGTAGCGGTTTCTCCTTCTTCTCCATTTCCTCCCTCTCATCTGAATCTATCTACGCGCTATATTTGTCTGCATTTTCTGTTTTATTGTTATGGAGAATGGAGCTTTGGCCATTACACAGCTACAATTCATGCAAATGCTATTGAAACTAGCAATGCAAGTTTTTTCTCCTGCTGCCTCACCAGAATAGAAATCAGCCCCCCTCCATAGTACACACAACAACCCTCGAACCCCGCCAATTCAGATGACGTGTCTCATAATGTTCAGAGAATACGTGGTTTTTGTGAGTTATGTATTCTTATCACTGCATGAAGAAAGGCTTTTTCATCAGCTTTTTAATCGTATCTCCATAACTATTGACTAAAACATTTTAAAAACTACCAGCCATGGAAAACAATACTCTCTTTATATAAAAACACTTCTGGCAAATGAATGCGGCTGTCATTTTTTCTGTGTTAAAATTAACCATAAATTGTAGTAACGTGAGCAATTGCTAGCAAAAAAGTCTATTGATGATTTTCACTAGACGAAATTTCACTTCTTTTCTCTTTCTTAAATGCCCGATTTTTGTGCTAATCTTGTTTACACTTTTATTGTAGGAGATCTACAAGATCTCCACTTGGCCAAAAACCTTCTCCTTTTTCAGATGACAGAAGTCTCGCTGGACTGTCGGGTCACAGACCACATCAATACAGAGCCAGAGAGAAAAAGAGTCAGAACTTTCCTGTTTAGACATTTCATGTGTCTGAAAAGAGGCCAGACGCAGAGCTTATATATACTTTAAAAAAGCTTTTCAATCTATTTTTGGGAAAAATATGAACGAAACCAAACATTGGGTTATAAATTGTTGTAAAATAAGTTGTTGTTTCCAAGCATGGATTAAAACAATACATTTTTAAGAGTGTATATAAATTTAGTTTAATACATTCACACATGAAAGGTCTAAAGAGAAGAGTCTTTCTGATTCTTATGTACTTAACTCTGATAAAATACAGTGAATTTCTTCTTTTTTTTATTTTTATTACAGGTCCAGTGTATGAAATGTGGTGGCATCTAGCAGTGAGGTTGTGAATTGCAACCAACAGCTCACCCCTCACTTTCAAAGCATTACTGTAGCTGACAGAGGACAAAGATGTCGTCACATTTTTGCTTCTTTGCCAAAGGAGATAACGTATTTACGAAACGCTCTGTAGAGCAGCTTGTCCGTTTAGGGCTACAGTAAAAACAACACAGGGAATTAAATTTAAGGTGTATGTAGATCAAACCTTGAAAATGAAATATGAGCCCACCAAATCACAGAGATCCTGATTCGCACAGGCTTAAGATCACAGAAAACCTCTGCAATTAATACAAATGAATAGAGGTCCCCAGGAAATAATCTCTTGTGAATAGTGCTCAGGGCACATCAAGTGATCTCTAACAAAGCAATAGTGACGCATTATACTGACATGTTTTACTCACATAAGATTGCTGCGTGATTCCTATCGGATCCAATATTGACAGCACAGCTCTGCTTTTTAATTTTAGTCTCTCCACAAATACACAGTCGACCTGTGCCTTGTTCACGAAGGTTAAACAAATGCTCCACGTTTTTCCCACATGAGCTGGAACGTCTTTGAATATAAACTTTAACCCCATATTCCTAATGTCGCAATCCGAAGGAAGGTTAGGCAGCGACTGTATTCTTCCACAACCAGGGGTGGCACAATATTTAGATATCTTTAACGGCTTGTTTGTTTATTGCTTGTTCTCTTAACCCACCCCCTTCGCTCTCCATCTTTGCTTCCTGTCCTCTCTGCAACTAAACTGTACAATTAAAGGCAAAACTAAAAAAATGTCATTGTATCACAACTAAAAGAAACACAGCTCATTCCTTTAAGTCCCGTTACACTCTTCAGTAGAACTCCATGGTAACCATACAGCCCTGTCTTTTACAGCAGAGAGAATATGTTTAGTATATGAAAATAATTCAAGCATTGAAAGAACCTTAAAAAGGGTCAGTGCATCGTATAATTGGGGATATGTTCGGATTTTCCAAGATGATTTCATAAAAGATAACCCTAATTTTGAGCAAACCTACTGAATTACAGTACAACATATCTTCTTTGCTTTTGTTGCTATGTTGTTCGTCCCAGCCACTGTGACAGGTACATCCAGATACACACAGCATTATCAAATGTGCGCAATTATTAAATTACTGCATTATATTAAATTGTTTTTTGGACACAAAGCTTTCAGCCATAACTAAATTTTTCTGAAACAACTCTGTGTATCAGAAGACTCTCAGCAAAAATCAAAGAGCGTTTTCCTTCTCCGCAATCAACAATTAGTCTTTGATGGAGAGCTCAGTGGGAATAAAAGAAGTCCACATCAATAATTAAACGAAAGAATGCAAACAAACACGATTCAAATCCAGCAACTTTCATCTATCCTTTGACACACACATCACAAGAAAGTGTCTGCATTAGGTTTAGCATTGATCTTGATGTTTTTCTTACATATTTCTTTGTTCCCTACCATGCCTCCGTCATCACAAAATAAAAAGCAACCTCCCTCCTCTGACTACTGTAATGTTCTCTTACCAATCTAGTCGAAAATCAGGTTCGGGGCGACACACGTCTACTCAAAAACCACCCCACGCCCTTCTTCACAACTACATAAGAGCGTAATATTATATGTAACAAACTCTGCATTCACAAACATCACATTTGGGCGGGGGAATACAAATTAACCCGAGGTGCCATCAGCAATTAAGCCTAATTTCAATAACATTTAAGCGGTTCATATTCATGTGCGTTCTCATTAGAGTAATCAAGCGACAACAAATGTTATCTCGAATGGTAATAGCTGTCATCCCACGCGCACGGAGAAATTGCGCGTCAAGATTAGATTTGGTTTCCCTCATCAGCAGGGGACCTCCAGCCAATAGGACGCCTGACATGCCGTCCTGATCAGAGAGCAGAGAGAGCAACTAGCAAGTCGCGTACTCAGCGATGCCCATCCTAAAAACCCTCCGATGCGCTACTGTTTGGCTACGGCCCCCTAACAATGTTATCTCTGCAATGATGAGACACCACCTCTCTCGGCGATGCTACATTAATATTCCATGTGGCAGCATAAAAAAAGTGAGTTGGATTCCACAAAAATGAAAACGCTGGACTGACAGGGTAGCTTCAAAGAGACAAACTTGATGGAATGCCAACAATGATTTAGCTTGGAACCTAAACGGACTAGACAGACACTATCTGTTTAACACATTCACAGACTACTGAACAAAAGAAAATCCAATCTCAAACTGGTCGTGAATTGCCATGATATACTGTACGTCTACGGAATCATTTACTCTGAACATCCATCTGAGGTGGCAGTTGTGTGTTGATTATTAAACCTCAGACAGTTACAGATAAATGAGGTATTTGTATCAACTTTACTAAATGAAAACCATTTGCCAAGCAATAACAGCTACATCCCTGCAAGAGCATAAATGATCTGAAAACAAAGTGTGCTAGCAATGCTTCAATATTATGGGGTGTTTGCGAGTCATAGATCAAGTCCTAGAATTGAATACGCATTTCCAACGTGATAAGAAAAGTATTCAGTGAGAAACGGTACCACTACAACATCTATAAATTTGACGCCAATGCAATAAAATCCCATGAAAAGTATTTTACTAGCTACCTTTTTATAAGAATTGCACAAATATAAATAAATATTTTTTAATGTTTCATTTTTTTGATTAAGCACTCTGTACAAATTACTATCAGCCAAGGTTTATGTAATTATGACTTTAAATATTTAAAATATATTTAGCATTTTAGAAATGAGTAAGATATCTTAAAGCACAACTGTATAGACCTCTTCACATGACGTAAACCATGTTGGTTCAAAATCACCCAAAATTCTTACTTTACACAACTCTGAGATCACTACTGTTCATCACGTCAACTAAACTGGTAAGAAAAAGTCAGCTTCTCTCTACAACGGCTCTCGTATTCAAAGGAAACAGGCACTGACTAAACAGAAGCAGGATGAGTAAGTGTAAAACTTATCTTTCTGAGATACACGTTCCAGTGGGCTCCAGCCCAGCATCCTGGAGAGTTCAAATACAGGCCTGAATTCTGCAGACATGATATACTGACCCTGTAGTCTGATTCTGGTGCTATCATTTATTTCGGATACGCTCAGCCTCATTTATACAGCATGGATGAAACAGATTGGCCAAAAAGGCTCGTCAGTAAGAGAGCACTGATAAGAGGGTTTTCAGGCCATGAGGGTTAACTATTTAACTAGAGGGAGCTGGAAACAAAGCCATAGAAAGTAATTTCCCAACCCTGTAATGTTCTTACTAGATGCATATTGGATAATTTGCACAACTAAAGCATTCAACATTCTTCATCAACTGGCACAAAATGTAGGCTAGATCCTTTGAGGTATACATATGAGTGACAATATGAGACAACACTGCAGCTTCTCTGACTGTTAAATTTCTATTTACCCGGGGCATTCATTTTCATTGCATTAGAAAAACAGTGAAATGAAACATGCCAACTTAACTCTAAATCAAAATGGCTGAAAATCTATATCCATGATGTTCCGATTAGCCTACTACGGCAAGATGTATACATATATATACAGCAGATCTGTAGTATTTTACAGTTATCCTGTCGTCAGCTGGTATAACTGTATGAAAATAAAACCCAACCTACAGAGAATGACCATCTTAGGAGGATCGCTGCTAGTGTGTTTGATGCAGTATTTCGTTTTTCTTGCTTGATTAGTAAATGTATGGTAGGTGGGTCTTGCTGTGTTAAAAACTGCAAAAGCATTACGCAAAGTCGTTGAGGAAAATTTCCTGGTTCTTTTACTTTCGATTTTTCAATATATCAAACAAAACAAGTAACGGTACACATCAAAACAATAATAGTAGGGGAGTATTAACCTCCCAAGATGGCGGCACCACTGCAACATAGGGCTGAAGTCAGCTTTGCATTCTCTATACAATGAAAATAGCTCCATTACCAAGTTTCTCATAAGAAAACACTTAAGTTAATATATATTAGTAGAATTTAGTTATAGAAGAACATTTAAATTGCCAATGCCAAGGTTTTAATACCACACAGTTTTTATGCATTAATTCAAGTTCGAGGTTTCGCTCCGGTCTCTCAGCAGGAGGTGTGTCCAGTCTTTAGCTAAATTTGACTTCAAAATTACCCAAACAGCCTGAGAAGTTTACTGCCTGCTTTGTGTCAGACGGCCAATTTATCCAACGACGTAGAACCCATATTCATATGAATAAAACATCTGTCTGCACTGTGAGACTGAAGAAAAGCAGAGAAACCAATGGAACAAGTATTACAAACAGGCACAAACATAAACAAAGCTCAGACACGATTAGTCAATTTCTTTGTTTGCTTTCCAGCTTTTTCCCAACAGTGGTATTCTTTTCTCAGAAGAGATTATACTTGACTCGGTGGCTTCACTTCACAGCCAAAAAACACATTAATACAATATTAACCCTTGGAAATGTATTGTTTTCAAAGTGTACAGCGAATCGGAAAGTGTTGGCACATTTGTTGTATATTGCAAATGTACGTTAATTAATTAAGAAGCCAAAACATGACAAATGAAAATATGAAAAACAAAGAACATTTTGATGGAGAAAATGATTGTTGTATGTTTAAACAGCATACACTGTATATTGGCCAAGAGTGAAGTTTATCACTTAAAAACATTCCTTAATTTATTAATAAAAGAATATACTTATATATTTGACAAAAAAATAATTATTCTGTATAACTGAACAGTTGAAATGTCGAAAGATTGATTGAAACCGTCAATGTGGGCATGCTTTTCACATCCTTCACAGAATACCCATCTTACCTGCAACTAAAAATTGAAATATCTATTATATTTGATGTTTATAAAAAATGTTTAAGGATTCTGCAGACAAACAGATCTTTGGTGGACTTTTTTATTTTAATGGGTGGCTTGTAGACCCTGAAACTAGGGCACACTTTACCCTGAATATTATTCTTTAAACTTATTCAACAATTGGTGAAAAACTTTTTCAGGATTGTTGAAAGTGGGGTACATCAATAAAGTATTTTGTCCTAAAATATATCCTTCAGGGATTTTCATGAAACTATTACATAAATGTTCATAAATGTATTAAACTAAAAGAAGCCCAAATTTGATTTATTTGAGATTGTACATTCTGGCCTTTCTTATCCAAGGGGGTACAGATTGTGTTTCACAATTAATATAAAAAACATTAACATAAACTAATATACATATTCATACTGCTGGCCTATTGCCATTTTTCCACTTCTTTGACATAAATAATTTCACGGTTCCCTAAAAACCAACTCATAACACATCCTAGAACTAGTTGCATGGGTATAAAACAGGTTCTCTCTGTTTACTATCAATACCAGCATCTACTGTGGCATGTGGGTCACACATTATTAGTAATTGCGTCATATAATCAACATCACATACTGTGAAGATTTGTATAACCTTTTACAGAAAAGAAAAATATCTTGTTTTCTTGTTCGCCAATTTTACAGAAGTTAGGTCTCTGGCATCCAAGTAAATGCTGAAAAGCTATGAAGACAGACTCGGAGGTGGGGCAGAAAGAGAAAGGCAACGCTATTAAAAAGCAGGTATCACATTTGCACATGGCACGAGGTTGTCTCTTATCTGTTCGGAACAGCACATCTGTTCAAAACAAGCCGATCAAAAAGCGCCGCTTAAAGAAATGCAATCAAAAATGTTTAGGTTGCCGTGACAGCAAGCCTGCCTTCATCTTCATCTTTTCTGCACAAACAGAGGCTTTCTTCCACCTCACAGGAGACAAGGAGGGCACCATTCTGCAAATGCGAGAAGGCACCCATGCTTTGTGGAGATCACAATTTCTCACCCATGTGTGAAAACATGATGTTTGTGGAGAGCTGCTACAAGTGTCTCCCATAATAAGTTGGCTGGTGAAGAAAAAACAGTAGACTTGCCACACAAGAAAGCAGATCCGAGATTTTGGGAGATATTTCATAACTACTTCAGAGAACCTTTAAAAAAATTGACTCTGAAAACACATCGAGAGGCTTCACATGCTTGGAAAATTTTGGAAGTCTGGAAAACTATTTTTTGAAGGACATACATACATATACTTTATATAATACTTAATAGTCGACTTTTATTGACTAACCTCAAATTACGTGACCATTTTTTAAAGAGATCACTGCATTGCGTTGTCAAAAATGTTAATTTCATAACTATCTAAACTGCTTAAAGACTGTCCCAGGTAACACTTTTGTACAAACCTCACTCAATAATCTAAACCAGCTGAAAAAATTAAAAGAACATTTCAAATTTCTTTTAAACATCATTTCTATGGGTACTGTGGATATTCCTGTCTGTTGAATTTCAACCAAATCAAACCTCAGGAGTGACGTAAAGCTGTCCAACAAAACTGTGATCAAAATCAAGGTTATCACATCATAAAATAATGTTAAGTTTTACTAAATAAATTTGGAAATATTACTGTTGTATTGCTTAAAAGCGTATCTGAACTTAGTTTCTTTGCAGTATTTGAGGTCTGAGCATCTTTTCTGTTATTTTCACTTGTTTCTCCAGTTTTCATACATTCAAATAAAACGATATTTTTATTTGGAATTTGGGAGAAATAGTGTCAGTAGTTAACAGAAGGAATAGTAATTCCAGAAAAACAGAAACCACGGCCGAAATTTCTTCAAACAATAAGTTAAACATGTATTAAAATAAAATATTAAAGTGGCAAAAGGCTAATCAAACTCATTTAAAAAAGCTCATTTGTGTCCACCCAATAAGAGATGTCCAACTTTCAAAGCCTTTTGAGCAAAACCGGTAATTAGGAAACTTTATCGGTCCCGGACAAGAAAAGTGAAGTCTTTATAATGCCCTGCTAACGTTTAAGCTCAGATTTCACCCAAAGTTAATAGTAGGCCAATTGTACGGCTCTTTTGATTAAGGTCGGTTCTTTTCACCCCAGTGCTTTAGATATTTTGATGGCTTGCTCTTGCGCTAACCTTGAAATCTTTATTTAACCTTTACTGACTTACAATTAGATTACCGCAAACTTTTACGGAGTTTATATGAGCGAACTTGCATTAGCATTCGGTAATTCGAATCTAAGGAAGGGTGACTCCCTTATTGTTTAATTAATTTAACGCACATCAGTTTGTATATCAAGATTTAATGAGATATATAAGACAAGGCTAGCTATATGTTAAGCATTCAGGCATAAATGGATCTGATTTAGGTTGTCCAATCTTATCACCAGCTAAGGAGAAAGCAAACAGAATAGCAATGGAGCCTAAAGTATCACAGCGCACGGCACAGAAATGATTAGACACTGATTATCCTCTTATTCCACACACAACGTCTGATGACATTATGACAGCCAATTTTCATATTCAATCTTCACTTTGTTAAAAAAAAGTGCATATTCATTTAAAGTCGTACACTCAATTTTCTATTTTATAATGCCCTGCCTTGCTAAATCACAAACGCACATAAAATATGATACAATTTTCTGCCATGGAAGATCTTTAAAAATATAACATATGCTTATTCAGTGAAATAGATTTATTATTTATTATCCGGAATCCAGGAATATTTGATCAAATATATGGAGTTGTTTTAATTCGTACAAAAAAGAAAAGCTGGCACACCACAGCTACAGTAGCAAAAACAAATCTTTTTTCTGCATGTTTTCATCACAGGTGACATTTCAAGCCAAGTGGATCTTCATCCGCAAACCACACAATGTCATAAGACGTTTTATCCTCTAAACGCCAGTCATGTGCATATGATCACATTTAAGAAAGCAAAACAACGGAAACAATGATCAAATCTAATAGACATAACAAAGAAACCAGATTGCGACACAATTTAACGATTCTGTATTTTAGATTTCAGAGAAATCTTCATTGAGACCTTTAGGTAATATTTTGTCCAAAGGGTAGATCCAGTACATGTATCGTTTTATAAGTAATTTGTTCATATCACCCCCTCTTTAAGCAAATATGTACAAACCCAAATATGGTCAAATTTTTTGATATTTTTAGTTCAATTTATTTAGAGCATAAAGACCACAGCTATGTTGGTGAAAAGTAGGAACCATTTTAAAAGCCTGCGGGTGCATGCTCCACAACAATTTATTTTAATGTTAAAGAAACAATTCACCCCAAAATGCAATTTCTGTCTTATTTACTCACCAAGTTGTTCCTAATCTGTATAAATGTCTTTGTTCTGATGATACAGAGAAAGATATTTGGCAGACTACTTGAAACCAAACAGTTCTTGCCACCATTGACTACCATCGTAGGAAAAGTTGCTTTATAAATTTTGTTGTTCTGCTGAACGCAAAAGAAGATATTTTGAAGAATGTAGGAAAGCAAACCGTTCTGGCGCACTTTTGACAATCAGTGTTTTTTTTCTTACAAGCATTCTTCCAAATGTATTTCTCTGTGTTCATCAGAACAAAGAAATTTATACAGATTTGAAACAACTTGAGGGTGAGTAAATGGTCACAGAAGTTTTATTCTTGGGTGAACTATCCCTTTAAGGGCCCAGAATAGTGGCAACCCTGAAAGAACACCAAATGATCATTTACAATGTATATATCATGAACTATACATCTCTGAACATGTGCACATGAAAGCTCTCAGAGCAGAATACAAACATACTTATGTGCATCAGACATCTAAATTTCCCTGCATATTTATTCTGGTTTTAAATAAGCAAGGCTGTTTATAATAAGACATTTGAAGGAAGTGTTGATAACCTCTTCCTCCAGCCCTTTTCCATCTAATCACAGTTCGCCTCGATGCCGCGAGGAACATTGCCTCTCGTTCACGCACCGTCCCTCCAGCAATTACTGTTCTGACATCTTCACAATGCCTCTGTAATTACGGCACTCATATTTATCCACTGAGCCCAGGGTCTGAATGTGGATCACAGCCTCATGTAAAACAAGCCCATAATAACATGTGTGATGGCTAATAAACTGTTAGCGTGTCATTTCCTCTTCGTCATTCCACAACACTTATACCTACCATTAAAAAAAAAATGGGACAAAGGAGATTTATGCCGAAAATGAAGCTCACAGCAATTTTCTGTTTAGGTAGAGGGCATAATAGTGCAGCTTGTACGTATTAAATAAAGGCCAATCCAGTTCAAACCATTCCTATTTCGTGCATTTTGAGCATTAATTCTGAAATCATTTATTTTAATTTAATAGCTAATATAAAAGTTGCACTTCATAATCTTCCCTCTATATAGTCTTCTCCGTTTGAAACATAAATGGTTTCCCGAACAGGCATTATCTTAAACCAGGACTAGGCCTTTAGTAAAATAAGGATATTGAAGTTGTTTTTAAAAACATACTTTACAAAAAACATTACTGATGTGCATCTTGAGACAAAACAATCACACTGATCTTTGATGTCCAAATGACTGTCAATGCCGTAGCATGTTTTGTATAGAGTTGATTTCCTAGGCAAGCTTGTCCTAATCTTACATAAGACGTGAATAAATTGTGAACATAATGATACGCGTTACATTTATTTAAATGCAGAAAAGTACCTGTATCGGTAATGAGAAAGAAAAAGTCATACACAGCGTGACAAGAGAAATATATTGAGTCATCTGTGAACTTGTAAGTGATTTGAAAGGAACTGGTAGATAAGTTTCTTTAAATAAAACCAAACTTAATTTAAATATCTTTGTGTGTGTACAAACAATGTTTTAAAAATGTTACGGAGGATGAGAATATCAGTTATGGACACGTCTTTCTTCCGCTATTTCTTCTTTTATTATAAGTTAATATTCTGTCAACATCTAGTAGAACATCCAATTGCTTTTTTTCCAGAATGTTTACATTTTACTGTTTAAATTACAACATATAATGCAATCAGAAAAATTGGGACACGTTACGGTAATGACCCTTTCAGCAGAATAAGCTATAAAATACATCAATAATTCAAGCATGAGTAAAAATTATGTTTTGTGTAATTGAATTGTATGTTTTATCAAAATCTTTACTGTCATGATGTTTCAGTGGTTTCCTGAGAATTACATATTCATGTATTTTGCTCAATTATTATTTTTTGTTTAATTTAAACCAAAAAAAACTTATATTGCAGCTTCAATCTCTGGAATGTCACCAATATCAAAAGCAGAATTGTTCAACTTAAATACTCTGACAAAACACACAAAATTGCATCTGTGTTCCTTACTGTGGCTAAGAATATGCAACAGTTTTGTTCAATGCCGGTTGATCTAAAAACATTCCACTCGAAATAGGACGGTAGGCTGAAAGGAAACCTCTTTAGTCATCTTTAGCATGTTGATTAAATAAATTAGGGTGAGGTTTGTGTCTTTGATCCTGTACCTCAATTCAGGTTGTTATTGAGTCTGTGGGAGAGGAGTGCTCACTACCGAGAATCCCTGATTTTGATGAACATGGATGGGTCTGTCTGTGCTGATGAGAGACTACGGGTGTCCTCGGCACAAACATACTCTTAAAAGCACCTTTAGTGATTGGCTCCCCTGATGAGATAGAAGATAAGACTCTTACGGGAAGCCAGGCCCAGGTCTTCCTGGCTCAATCTCAATCTGATGAGAAAAGGTGACTGCATGGCCACAGACTACAAACTACCGTATGTTGCATGCTGACAAACGTACAGAAGACATTTTAAGTTGTGTTGGTGTGAAATTTAAGGAATAGATCTTGCTTAAAAAGGATTCAACCGAAAAACATTTGTTTTTATTGTATGGTCCTTGTAATATTCTGTAAAGCGTCTCTGTGTGTCCTATTAAAGTCATACAGGTTTAAAGTGAACTAAGAACAAATAACTGTTTTAGGCCAACTCAATATATACAACATATATTGCATATAGATGTAGAGGTCCTCAGAGGTCTGCCCATGCAAAATCATCATTTAGGCCTGCTATGAAAAATCTTGGCACCAATTTTATTTGGTTAGAGAGAATCAAAGTCCCACATAGTATGATTGAGAATTTCTAAACCCACTTCTATCAACGAAGACCCAGACATTTACATATCTTAGTGAATATATTTCCAACTTGTGGTTTCAGATAATGACTTGCATCCTCAGAGACTTCTCTGTACTGTCAAAGTGGGTTGTCTATTGGTTATGTACATCACCCAGGAGATGCAATCTATCTGCACTGATTTTTATTTCACTGAATTTCTCCTTTTTATTTTCGGCGTGCTCCATTTCTGCTGGGCTTAAATATTATAAATCAAGGATCGGAAGTAGCCATGCACAACTTTTCACAAAAACAGAGATGCCATCAAACAACTTCCAAATGGCAGAGACTGCAAATCTAAACTATTATGTCTTCACATTTATCTGTTTCGGTTGAGACCATCTAAATCGAGACCAAGACAAGACAAGACCAGAGGATGTTGTGAGAAAGACAAGACCAAGACTTTGAGCGGCCAAGACCAAGGCAGGCCGAGACAAGATCAAGAACAAGACCAGCACTACAAAAATTCAGCTAAAACATCCATGTATCTCTAAAAAGTCATAATAACAGAATCAGGCGTTCTAAGCGTTTTTATTTATTCATTAGCAATACAGCTTTGTGTTGCTCATAAATGCACAAAAGTTCTGATTTGTTCAAGATTTGGCTTGCCATCATAGATCAAATACTTGTGTTTGTGATTGGGTCTAAAATTTAAGTTTCTTATTAACTCATGGTTTATCCAATGATTGTATAAAATCAATATTACATTTTAGATCATGTCAGATGTTATAATACGAAAAAACAAGTTCTAATTTAAACATTTTGCACTCATATCTTGGATATTGTGAGCCTTTGTTTTCATTTTGTTGACAGATTTCTTTGTCGACAGATCCCCCATTCATCTCTTAACGGCAGTAACAAAAAGAAATCAACAGTAACAAAAGAAATCAAATAAGAAATAAATCAGTGATTGCTTTTGAAGCACATCCACTCACATTAATGATCTTAACACCTAAATCAGACAATGTACCAACAATCTAGTGTAATTCTAACAGTCGTGGTCTTTACCGGTCTTGAAATAAGATCCAGACACCACCAAGTCTGAACCAACAAATGCAACACTAGTAGATCTTTCCTATCATTGTTCTGTTCAAACTAAACTATTTACTAAACATATTTGCTCAAATACCTTAAATGTCACGAAAACCCGACTTGATCCTCAACTTGATCCCATTTTATTTATGGGAGACAAAAAGCACCCCTCTCTTCAAAGTTAGAACAGACACCATTATGAAGAAGCATCATCAGTTGGCACCAAATGTGACAGCATGACTTCAGTGGCACCTGGTGGTATTAATCATTTTTATTCAAAATGCATTGACAATAACATTCTTATTTACCGTTTCTTACTTAAACAGTCTCCTAGACTTGTCATCTCTTAAGAAAGATCAATAGAAAGGCTATACAAATAAATTCAATCTTACTCATTTCGACTGCAGCCATCGAAAGACTTTATTTAAACAACAGATTTTTTCACAATTTGAGCATTAATTTGAGATTTGTTTTTAAGACTTTATAACGCTCCTTCTGTAGCAGTATCTGGCACATCTTAGGTTGTATGTTGGAGTCAGTGCACTTCACCCATTGAGAGTTGACGTTCTTGAGAAGAAAGAGACTGTTGACTTGATGTGCATATCTGCCAGTGTTTTCTGGCAGCAGTATATTTTGCATCACAGTATAAAGTTATTTCCAAGCATCCCTGAAAGAACTGCCGCTTGCTTTTCTTTACAGCAGTTTCAGCATGCTGTCACATCGGCTCTGAATCCAAGCCAGTCGAACGCACCCGTTCAAAAACAAGCCATTAGCCACCAGTCCAAACCCAACCGACTCTTGCTCTTTTTAAATAATAATGCCAAAAGGCAAAAGAGAACACAAGTTTCTGCTCATTCAGACATGTTTTAGAGCAGGCTCAAATATAGGGTGTAGTTTTATCTAGTGTTAATTCGATCATATTTTTCCTGCTTGATTTCAAGTGTGATGCGTTTGAAATGATCTAAAGATCGGATTAATAGTGTATATTTTTGCTTTAACTTTTCTTTAAAATTGTATTATAATTTCCCATTTCTCTCCACAACCTACATACTGTTTTTTAGTCCAAGAAACAGTTATTTTTTTCTTCTGAGTTTCAAAGAAAAAAAATAACAGCATGTAGGTTTGGCACGACATCAAAGGTAAAAATAAAAATTTAACCTTTGGGAAATATAAGTCAGAATGAAAACACCATTACTAATGGTTAAGACAAACCTTCCGACAGTGACAATTTTCACCTTTATTATAACATTTCAAAACATTCTCACACCAAAAACAAAACTATTTTACAATGGGGGAAATTTTTGCTAGTTCTTACGAATTCGTATAATCTCATTCTTACATTTTGGTACGATTTGCTTTCGAGCCAGTTACGTTAGGGGCGGGGCTTAAGTATTCATTTTTTCTAGTAATCGAATGCACAAATTCATAAAATAAGCCACCTCCTAAAATAGTAATGAAATCCTGTGAGATCAGGTTGAACAGTTGTAACGTTCTTCAAAACTGTTTAACAGTCAATTTGGAAAAACAATAACGTTAACAATATTTCTTAACAAGGTTTTCTTATCGAGGCGCTTCACTTGACAAAAACCACTGATCTATATAAATGACTAGATTGTGCGTAGATACTTAACCAACGGCAGGAGGTGAAGCCACCGGAAGCGATCGCGCCGCCATCTTGGTGTCCCCAACTGAAAGAGAGCGCTATTGACACAGTAAATATGACGATGTAAAATAACCAGTTTTTCAGCTTCTTAGACGCGCGATAAGTTTTAAGTTATGTGTGTTTACATTAATTGTTACTTCTAACGTTTTTTTCCATGTTTATGTTTATTTTGGGCAGAATAGCGACATATAGAAATCAATGTATATAAGGTGAGTGATGGCACATGTAATGTTTAGCAATAAAGCTAAAGAACATATACAGCCTATATTTATCTGTATTTAAGTTTCAGAATAAGCACATTTGTCATATGTTGAGGTGTCTCGTTAGTCTGCTGATCTGATATGTAACTCACTCATTATATATAATAAGGAAAAATTCTGAATTAAAAAAATTAACCATTTAAATCTTTATGATATTTACGTTGTAAGAATGTATTGTGAGACGGGGATTGCTTATTTACTGTTTTATCATCTATTAATTTATTAGAACGTTTGGGCATAACAACATGGCGGCGCATTAGCTTCAATGTAATGACATCATTAGCAATCCAGTCATTTATATAAATCAGTGGCAAAAACTGATCAAAAGCAAATGAAAACCAGCATCAGGTTTGTAAATGACAATACTCAGGCCTCATCGCTTGAACAATCTCATCACGGTATACTCATTTTGAATAGGCTGTCATCAACAC
Source organism: Triplophysa bombifrons (assembly GCA_029783895.1). NCBI lineage: Eukaryota > Metazoa > Chordata > Actinopteri > Cypriniformes > Nemacheilidae > Triplophysa > Triplophysa bombifrons. The sequence continues at coordinate 37,648,509 of CM056448.1, forward strand.
ACATCGCACATATAGAACATTTCGGTGGCAGCCGTTAAAATACAATTCAGTTGGAAGGGTGTTTATGCAAAGATTGAATCCAGAGAGATGGGAAAATCCCGAATACGCTCAGAAAAATGAGACACGCTCTGCGGAGAGGGACTGACTCTTCTCTCACCCTATTAATTTGCCTCATTCCGAGAGAGGAACGTTGTTATCATTCCAATTCGAGTAATTAAAACATCACTCTGCACCGCAGATTTCTTTTTCCCACTCGCTGTTTCCCGCGCACGGCTCGGTCTCCAAAGCCTCGACGCATAACAACTCAATTTCCCGACATCAGCTTATATTCACATCTGATTCTGTCGCCGTGCTGTTGGGAGCCGCAACAAGGTCTCAGAACACAGAAATCTAAATAACGTTATGTGGCTGGGCGCAAACCTCATTTATAAGCCAACGCTCCCGCTGAATTTGATTACTTTGTTTGTTTTTCCGTATGCAAAAAGAAAATGTGCAAAATCAAAATAAGTATTCGCTTGGATAGTTGAGGAATCTTGCCTAACATCTGTTTTTGTGATCTACAGAAGGAAGAAAATCATACAGATTTAGAACGACATGAGGTTTGAGAAAATGATAACGATAAGCGTGTGCCGAACAGTTGAAGCTAACAATGTTAGATTACTCCATCTCAGATTCGACTTCCCATGACAAACCAGTCAAAAGTGAGAACTCAAGATTCAGAGTAATATATTCTCCTGTCTAAAGATATCAGTGATAATTGACAACCGCCTTGATCACACGCTCAGGACCCAAAATTGCACGCAGCCTCTATGTAGTTGCATCATGGATCCACACTACTTGTCTTAACATTCCAGTACAGGTACATGCAATTTATCTTTTAATATACACAAATCATAAACATCACACACACCGATATAAGAAGCCTGGTAAGATGCCAAAGACAGTCATGCCCAATGTCACCCTGCCAATTTGTCAATGCAAGACCGCAAGGAGTCACCAACGGAAACTTGGGAACATCTGGGGATGCCCTTGGTACCGGGTGGCTAGCCGGCGGGGAGACGCCGCAGGTTGTGAGTGACAGATGTATGTGCTTTCGTGGCCGGTCTAAGGGACAGAGCTGAATCATTAATCATTAAGAATCATTTCTATGGACAAATAAGTGAAAATAGCCTTTGACTAGGGGTCGGCCTTTCATCTTCGACCTTAAAGGGAATGTTCAGTCAAAAAAAAATCTTTTTCATTTACTCACCCTCGAGTTGTTCTAAATCTGTATAAATTTCTTTGTTGTGATGAAAGCTTTTTGGAAGAATGCTTATAACCAAACAGTTCTTGGCCACCATTGACTCCTATAAAATATAAAATAATATGATAATAATGACATGGTCTTCCTGGTTGATCACAAAAAGTTCTTTACAATATTTAAAACCTTTTTACTTGTACCTTGCTACATGATATATATTTTTAAAACCCATCTAATGTCAAAAAAAAGATATAGTCGATAAATAAACATATATCAAAGACTGAATGATTGAAATCAAACAATTTGATAACATTATAATATCATAATTTGAGTATCAGACTTTAACCTAAATTTCACAGCCACAAATATTTTTTTTATTATTCCTGCACACTTCTAAACCATTACTAAAGGGATAGTTCACCCAAAAATGTATGTAATTCCATACCCGTATAAATAACTTTGTTCCGATGAACACAGAGAAAGATATTTGGAAGAATGTTCGTAATTTTAAGTTCCGTGACATCATTGACTACTAAATTGTAATCAAAGGGGCCCGAGAACTCTTAATTTACCTAAAGCCTTTAAAATATCTCATGTGTTCAACAGAACAAAATAAAAATGTTTTCCTACTATGGTAGTGGATTTTTACAAAGACATTTTTACAGGTTACAACCTGCGGGTGAATAAATGATGACAGATTTTTCATATCTGTGTCAACTATCCCTTTTAAGCAATTCCTTGAGTATAGAAACAAATTCTTCAAACATTATGACTTCAGTTGCCATTTTATAATTTGCGTGCTATCCGAGACAATTTGGCCTTTGAAAAAAAATGAAAAAGAAAAGTGTAAATGCTGACAAAAACAATTGCGTCCCTTCCCTATGGACCACAGCCGAGCTGATTATGACAAAAGTGAGCGTAGAAACCTGAGGGGAAAATTGTCAATCGCTCTTAAAGACTCCACATGTTGAGGCTAACTGAAAGCGCTACCTGTCACCTCGGGTAAAAGGGGATTTAATTACTCATCAAGCAGCCCTCAATGTCGACACACCACCTCTTTTTCATAAATGTGCAAATAACCATTTTTGACTTTGCACTTCCCAGGGGGTGAAAAATCAATTTTAATCAAAATTCCCCCCCTTTCCATATGTATATTCCAGCACAATGCGACAAACATCATCAAAGGTAATAAATATTGCTGTCTACCTGAGAAATGAAAAATAATTGAAGCTGTTTTTATCTTGCTTACTGAAGCACTTTTATAAGTGGAGGTGCAGGGTTCGGCCTATAATGTTGTCAGGTGACCTAATGAGTTTGTCTTATAATTTTGCGTTAACTTCAATAATGAAATTGATCGCCGATTACTGCCCGACCACAAATCCCGCATCCCATCCTGATAAAAACAACCCAACTTCAGTCAGTGTTTTCATACCAAATCCTACCCTTGATACTCCAACATCCGACCGAGACCGTTCAAATTATATTCAAAGAAGTTACGCCCCGTGTTCAAAAGCTAATTTCCCTTCCAGGGTTTCTTCTTTGTGTACGTCTCAGAGCGCGCTTCCCTTAATTCAACTCCTATTGCATTTGCTTCTCCCTAATCTGGTGGAAAGCTAAGCGAGCTGGTTTCCAAGCAAGTTAAAGGGTGTATATATTAATAGAGCGTAGAAATGTATTTATTTCAGTCTAAATGCTAAAGGGCCCGCCGTCCTTTCAACTGCCATTACCGCATTTGGCACCAAAATCCCAACATATTAGCGAGAGTGACGGCTCCGCGTGCAATATGAGCAGAAACTCATTTGCTCCGTGTATTTGAAGACTAATCTATTTATCACACTCGGGGCATGTGATGCTAACTTGACCAAACCGCTCAATCCTGCTGTTCGCTCGCATGCGCCGAATGGAGAGTGGTTCCAGGAATGCTCTGTGGTTATTTTTACCCCCTCTTTCTTTCTTCTCATGATGGAAAGTCAAGCATGTTTATACATGAAATGTCCTGAGAATATTTGCTCTGAAGGGTTTCGTCCATGAATCACAATAGCCTTCTTAAAGGGGAAGAAAGGGGGGGCGCACAGAGAGAGACGATGGACAAATCTGCTTACTTTGGAGCTTATTGAGCAGAATGAATCATGCACACAGATGAAACGTGACTGCAAAGCAAAAGGTACCCAAAACTCACACAGAGACAGAGAGAGAGAGAGAGAGAGAGAGAGAGTAGGAATGACTGAAAGGCCAGATGAAATTAGTTCTTTTTATTGGCTTACAGGAAAACCGCCGCCTCCTTGGGGGGATGTCAAATGTCACGTTACTAATACGGAGAGCTCTCAATATAACAGACAAAATTGTTCCAGGTGTCATTATTGAACGAAAGTTACTTTGCAGAGCATCTCCATTGTTGACACTTATTTTAGGAGCTATAGCAAAAAGGCGTGTCTTCACGAGCGTGTTTGTATTCGTCTATTCAGATCTCATAGCGATGTCTGAAAAAACAGTCACTGCATGGACTTCTAGTCCAGGCTTGAATACATCAGGCAACCACGAGCCTTCAATAGTTTCATGCGCGCACAAGTGTGAACGATGGGTTTATGTTTGTTTACATGTGCATTGGGCATGCTGCCTTTACATTCTGCTCTCAATTCAGCTGTTTTCCGAGCAATAAACTACAAAGCAGCAAACACATTCTGTTCAACTACATTTCATGCTTCGCATCTTCCCGTCCAAAACATTGACCATCGGGGGGGGGTTTATCCATTAGTCCATGTCAAATGTTAATGCACATGGTGAACCTGGGGGAAATTGGTTTGCAAAAAGCTTTTCTTTTATATTTTCTGTACGTCCGCTTTTATGTATTCAGAACAATCGTATGTGGAGGAGATGGATGTGAATAAATGTATTCAAACATCTGCAAGCATGGAAAGTCATGATGGTCTACGTTGCTCTTTTGAAAGAGGCAGTAACCTTCTTCATGATCATTCATGCAATTGATTTGCATGAAAAAAAATCTGTTCTTTAAAATCAGATCAATTAAAAACTACAGTAATATCTGTGATAAAATATGCATAAAACCTCTTAAAGGAACAGTTTCGCCCAAGAATGAAAATACTGTCATCATTTACTCACCCTCAAGTTGTTCCAATGAAGAACACAGAGAAAGATATTTGGAAGAATGCTTGTAACCAAACAGTTCTTGGCCACTATTGACTACCACAGTTTAAATTTTTTTGACCACGATTGCATTTTTTTCTGGCCGAGAACTGTTTTTAAAACAGTTTTTTTAATGTTTTCAAAATCTACTTTAAAAAAACTGTCTACAACTTGCTAAAAATAAAAAAAATTACATTGTAATGCTTTAATAATTTCCTTTAAATATACAAAACAAACTTCTTTTCTCAGGATTCTACTTCATTTATTTTAAACAATAGCTGAATGTGATTAATTAAAGATTCAATCTATAACTTGACTCTATATTGCCATCTTTGTTTAAAACATAAAATAGCAGGTTACTTTATGTACTTTTTTTTTAAAAGAGACAGTAAAAAAACAACTAAAGTAACCAAGTTTTTGGTTTCGAACAGAGAAGCCTAGTTATAAATGATTATAAGCTTTCAATATTTTCAATATTGATTGTTTACTGTATGTACTTGCTGAAGAACTGGGCACGTATTTATGAAAAATCTGAGCGCAAAGAGTTGCTCCCAGTGACAAAAAGGCGGTTCCCCTTAAATTTACAGAAAATCTCCTAGTAAAGAAATTTAACCGGCATAAAGCATCTTAACCTTTAATAGTGAGGAGGACTTTTAAGAGACTTAAGAGGACGAAACACGAAAAGTGAAAAGAAATGTGTTGCGATGCATGACAATTTCCATATTACTTTAAAGGTTTATCAGATTTTTTTATTGTTTTGAGTGTTTTCAACTTTGGTTTATCTTGGTTTTCTTATATAGCTGCTTTGATGCAATGCAAATTGTAAATGCGCTACAACACCAAATTACATTGAACTGAATGACAGTGAGTTAATAAGACACAACACATTAGATCGGGCCGGGTTCATGTTTGTGACCGATCCTATTAGAGACATGCAAACATCTCCAAGACAGTGCAGGAATGCCATAGCGCCAGACATAGGAGAAATCACTACAATAACATATTTTGCAACTGGAGAAGATGATCACAACCTTCTATGGGGATCAAACAAACAATTACAGAACTTATTTTGTCATTGTTCATTTTCTATCAAATACGTTGACATTAACAGAATGGTAAATAAAAATAAAGAATAACTAATGACCCTATACTTATGCTCTATCCTCTTTTAACCTTCTTGGCCAACCAACCAATCAAAGTCTTCAAAAGACATAGCAACCCACCTCCTCACTGAGATAAAAGTTTCTGTCATTTCCTTGCTCAGAGTTGCTCACAGATTGATCCTGAATCACTTCTAACCGAAGACTCCTAGATGTGTTTAAGCAAAATTAAGATCTTCTATTAGCTTTAAGAATAAGGGCCAGGATGTTTTATAAAACACTGGAGAAAACAAGCACAAAAGCACATTTTAAATAGCAGCCGATCGGTTTATCCTGGTATTGTATCAGTAAATCCTCACTCCGTTGCTCAGTCCATGATCCAGGCTAAATCAACAGGTCTTAAACAGCTTGAAAACACATGTCAAGGTTTTTCTTAAACATGAACGCTGTTTGCGTTCGGATGCATGTGCTCAGCAGTATTATGCTTGCCGGGCATGAGTACATCAGAATTCAACACAGGGCAGCACTGGAGCCTCTATCTTCAACAATGCACCTGTTAGATCAGCGAATGTGACCTTGTTACCTGCTCGGGGGAGTTTGGAATCCTTGGATACTTGATAAAAACCTGCTGACATAAGACACTGTTAATAAAGCTTTATTTGATAAGATGTTCAAGGGAACGACATGCGTTGCTTTGATCCTTTGATACGTGCAATCAGCAAGATACAGCATTTCATGCTCTTTATTCTCGCTTTGTTCGGCTTTTGTTACTTGGCATGCCAATAAATCTGCTGTCTATCTGAGAATAATTACAAATGACAATTGGCAAAAAGTTCTTAGTTATTAAAGCAGTGAGTGACCAGACTCAAGTTCATGCACGGCTTTGAATAGCCAGTTGCAGACGCTGCAACAAAATACAACAACATCTAACAATAACGGCACTACAACACTTCAAAACTCTTCATCATGTTTCATTAGAGATAAATGTTCAAACAAATGCTTGTGAATGAAAACATGAATGTTGACATTACTGTACATACCCATTCCATTCTTAATATATACCACACATTGCTTTTTTACTTTCTTTAACACATTTTGGAGCCAAAACTTAAAGCAATGATGTTTTTACTTAAAACCTTGAAGAGTTTCACTTTTTACACACTTAAATAAACACATTTCTGCAGTCTGCTTTGTGACTCAAAGATGTTAAAAATAGACATTTATAACATTTACTGATTGATGGCTTTTTAGTTACACTTAAAACGATCGAATACTTTTTTGGTAATTCGCATCTGTGCTTGTATGCCTGTTTTGTCCCTAATTTGTTTAATACTGTTCTGCACACTGTCCTAAGTTAAAACTGTTTTTTTCTTCTGGAACATATAAAACTATCAAAATGTCAAATGTGCGCTTCTATAAAACATAAACGCATAACAAGCTCAGTTCAGTCCCAATTCTCCCTGGTTTAATTAAAATATATTCAGGATTAAAATCTAAAGCTGAATGAAAATGCAATATATCAAAACTAACATCCTAGGTTTTAAAACCTAAAGCCAGTGGTTCATCTCCAACAAAAGTCCTTCTGGGTTATCAGACTGCTTCACACATTTTATTGACAACAGTAATATGTCACTTATACAATAACTAGGATGACTAATACAAGAAAGACTGAGAGAGTAAAAAAGAGAAACGAAAAAAGCAAGAGATATTCATGTCTGAATAGGAAGTGTGTAGCGTAAATACAGTAATACATCAAATAAATTAAAGCTGAAATGAAATGTTTTGAGTCAGAGGGAGAATGAATAATGCAGAGGCTTTTGTGGAAAGAGTAAAGTACTATGAGCTATAAGAGCTTGGTTAAATTTTGGTCCTTAACAAAAAATACACATTTAAAACCAAAACCTGTAAGGATTACAGGCCAGACACAGCGATGAAACCGTCAGTAAATGCTGAAAAGTAAATGCAAACAATCTATTGAAACTGTCAGTTTTTACTTAACAGTGACTTTCTGTTGATGTAAAGCCTCAAAACTTTATTTTTCTTTTATTTAAATTTGCTTTCCATGTATTGTGCGCTCCTTTATTTCAAAATATCATTCAATGATGGACTGGCATTCACCGCATTGTTAACAAAATGCCATTTTCATGCAAAATCAGCTCGAGGGCTCTTGAGCACAGTGGCTCCTCATCCTCTCGCACGCTTGACAGACGATGAAGGGCAGGTGAAAATGAAATTCAGTCACTCCTCTGTAATGGAGAGCCATATGTAAGAAAGCACTGAGGAAAAACAGCTCCCAATTACCCCGGCTGATAGAGATACATCATCATTACCCCATTCCAAAAATCTTAAGGTTTTACATCACGCTATGATGAACACCAGAGATGAGAAGCGATCGTAAACGAAAATGCTCATGGGCGCTTGAAAGTTCTCCTCTCAAGGTTTTTCGGATACTTTAGGTACACATCTGCAAAAATTTAACGCATATTTTAAAATGAACAGTCAAAGACTTTGATGTTAATTTCTGAACTCCTTGAGTTTTACATCAGAATTATTATAGTTTTGATTTTAGTTTTATTTTGTTGTTATTAATATTTTAAATTAATAATTACAAAATTTAGCAACTTTTTTACATGCTTTTGTTATTTTATGTTCCTATATATAAGATTCGTTCATTCATTTCATTTCAAGTTTTGTTTATTATTATAATTTTAGTGCTTTAAACTTATTTCAGTTTATTTCTGATGCAACAATTGTTGGTAGTTAATTGTTTTCCAATAACTGTCATGCCAATATTTTATATGATTTTAATAAACAAAAACGCTTTCCAAGTTTTAATTTTACTGATCTAAAGTAATAAACATTTAACATTATGTCATTTAGCAGACGCTTTTATCCAAAGGGCCTTAAAAATGAGGTAAACAATGGAATATAACATTGGATGGAGGAATGTTAAACTTTAGGCATATGAGCGGAGGGGTAGTAGGTGTCATTTCCACTTCCTTATATCCTCCTTTTGTCTCTTTCCTGTTTCATGTTAATTACAAGATTTCACATAGATCCCTTTGAAATACACAGATGCCTCTAATGGGAAGCTGGTGGATGAGAGGGACCACCTCATACATATATTCACTGTGTTTAATGACCTACTGAACCATGCTGTGCAACAGGTCAGCAGACAATATGGCTGATAAGGAAAGGCCAGATGCTTTGTGTTGTACCATCATCTCCACATGCTTAAGGCCTGCTGGGGAGATTTAACTCTCCACAGGGCAGAGAGCCAACCTGAAGGTCGGACACAAAACATTTTGACACAATTTAGGGAGTAAGTCAGTTGTAAGTAATGGCATGCACTTAAATTCACTCGCTTACAAACATGAAACTGGGTCTGAAAGGTCTGGAAAAAAAACTAAAGAAATGTTGGTAACCCTCTAGACAAGTTCTACTTAGGTCTGAGTTTTGAAAGTCAATAATCTTAAAGGGATAGTTCACCAAAAAATGAATAAATCATTAACTATTTTTAACAATTAACTACAGTTGTGTTCAAAATTATTCAACCCCCACTGAAATTGATTGTTTTGGTCGGTTTGACATTGATTATGATCATTCAGTCATCCTGCTTACAATTCAATCAAAGAGGCACGTGTAGGTCAGACAAATATAACATAACATTTATAAGGAAATAACCACAAATGTCTTTTCTGAGCTCACATCATTATCAGTTTTATTCAACCCCCAAGTGACATTCAATCTTAGTACTTAGTACAACATCCTTTTACAGTTATAACAGCTTTTAAACGTGAAGCATATATTGACACAAGTGTCTTGCAGCGATCTACGGGTATCTTCGCCCATTCATCATGGGCAAAAGCCTCCAGTTCAGTCACATTCTAAGGCTTGCGCACTGCAACTGCTTTCTTTAAGTCCCACCAGAGGTTCTCAATCGGATTTAAGTCTGGTGACTGCGATGGCCACTTCAAAATGTTCCAGCCTTTAATCTGCAACCATGCTCTAGTGGACTTGGAGGTATGCTTGGGATCATTGTCCTGTTGAAAGGTCCAACGTCTTCCAAGCCTCAGGTTTGTGACGGACTGCATCACATTGTCATCCAATATCTCCTGGTACTGAAGAGAATTCATGGTACCTTGCACACGCTGAAGCTTCCCAGTACCTGCAGAAGCAAAACAGCCCCAAAGCATGATTGACCCCCCGCCATGCTTCACAGTAGGCAAGGTGTTCTTTTCTTCATTGGCCTTGCTCCAAACATAGCGTTGATCCATGGGCCCAAACAGTTCTAATTTTGTTTCATCAGTCCAGAGAACACTATCCCAAAACTTCTGTGGTTTGTCCACATGACTTTTGGCATACTGCAGTCGACTCTTCTTATTCTTTGGGGACAGCAAGGGGGTGCGCCTGGGAGTTCTGGCATGGATGCCTTCATTACGCAGGGTGCGCCGTATTGTCTGAGCAGAAACTTCAGTACCCACATCTGACAAATCTTTTCTCAGTTCCTCAGCAGTCACACGGGGACTTTTCTCCACTCTACGCTTCAGGTAGTGCACAGCAGTCGAAGTCAGCATCTTCTTTCTGCCACGACCAGGTAGCGTTTCAACAGTGCCCTTTGCCTTGAATTTGCGAATGATGCTTCCTATGGTGTCTCTTAGTGGTTTAACATTTTTGCAATCTTCTTATAGCCACTGACCTTCCTGTGAAGAGTAATCACCTGTTCTCTTGTCTTCCTGGACCATTCTCTTGACCTCACCATGTTTGTAACCACACCAGTAAATGTCTAGAAGGAGCTGAGTATCACAGTCATTTTAAAGCTGCCTAATTGGTGCTTATTAGGCTTTATTGCTGCTCCCTGATATCCACGGGTGTTTTTAAATACCTGATTGAAAACACTTCATTGAACCTCTGTTCTTCAGAGTGGTAGTCTTTAAGGGGTTGAATAATTATGTCAATGAAGAATTCACAAAAGAAACATTTACTACTGTATTACAAAACTAATTGATGTCATTTTAGTTGCATATGGTTCTTTAAGAAGTCCTTGTAGGATTTCATTCTGAATACAATTACAAATGTACACTAAATTCCCTAAAACCATTTACAGCATTGGGGGTTGAATAATTTTGAACACAACTGTATTTTGGATGAACCAGTGCATATACAGGGATCATGGAGCTAAATTTAATATTTGTTATTATTTACATCAAATAAATAACATTAATATTAGTCATGGCACATTTTGCGCATGAGGTAAGATTAAACAACCTTAAGTGAGTAAATCAGATTTTCATATTAACACAACACAATTCAGCAAATCATCTGTCTGCTTGTGTTGTGAGAATGGGTGTATTTTAGGACCCAGGAGAAAGCGGCATGCCATCTGCGTTCATAACAGCGCTCATAGCAGAAGAAATAAGATGAATTGAGTTTCAAACTCATCATATAACATCATTTAATGAAAAACGAATAGGATGATGGGTCTGTATAAAGAGATATGAAGTAAACGTGTGTCACTATATAAAAAAATCCACAAATGTGCACATTTTGGGATTAAAGTCCTATTGTTATTAGTGAAGCACTGTCATCACAAACTCACAGGAGCAGACATGGCTCCTGATTTAATCTGCAGACATAATTGAACAAAACCCACGTTTCATGTTGCATCTACGTCATACTCTTGATAACTTTTTTGATGCTGGACAGGGTTTTTTCTAGCCATCACACTGGTATGGTTTAATGGTAATTAAAATATGACACGGTAATACTAACCTTTAGACGTTATTATCACGGTAAACCATTAAACCGGTAATCGTCACATCCCTAAATAAACATCCCTTCAGGTTTGTACATTTTAATTCAAATTTAAATGTTGTCAATAGTCCACAGAACAAAAAAAAAATGATCACAATTATTGTCAGCTTATCTGAACGTACTTTTCATAGTTATGCGTTTATAATATTTCTCCAAAATTTCTAATAAAATATTGTTTCTATTTGTTTTTATGATTTTGTTGAAATTCAACAGACACTGGACTAGAATGGACACAATACATCTAGAAACGCTGATTAAATTAAAATTTGGAATGGTTTCTTAATTTTTCCGTGGTTGGATGTTTCCAAAGCAGTAGCACAGAAACAAATACAGAAAATACAGAAATATAAAATAATCTAACCGAATGTGTAGAGCAGAAATAAACAGAAGAGTTTACTGTCTTGATGAATACCTAATCACGCATATCCTTAAACTTGCAGGAACAGAGAAAATCATAATTAGTTTGGTGCCCTAAGGGGGGCTTTCTACTTCCTGTGAAGCCATGATGCTTATAGTCTCAAACCATAAAATTAACAGGCCAAAACAACAACAAAAAAATAAACTTTTAACAAAGGTACTGTTGTACTCAGTTTGACATGTCTCTCCAGACAAAGCGTGCCAATTTTCCAAAATAGAACATAATTAACATTTGTTTTTTCTCATGTTTTCCATTGCTTCTTACTACAATTGATTTCCTTCAATCTGAATGTTTACATGGGCGTAAAAAATGCCCCCCAAAAAATCTGACAACCCATTAGTGCTAAGACTTGGCGGTGGCGGGGTCTGTTTCGTTTCGATTAGAGCTTTGTACATACCGAGTGACACGCTGTCTAGTTCCCTGCCATTTCTTAAAGATAAAAAAGCAAAGGGATGAAGTCCGCATTAACTCTTCGATAGGGTCTTTACGACTTCACCTCACATTCACCCAAAGCCCAGTTCTATACATCATCAGCCGGCCTCACAGGCTGCACAGCAATAACCGTGCAATCTCCAGAGCAAACACGCAGTCACGCTACATGAAGAGGTATCTTTTTTTAATCACTCCGGTACGCCAGACAACACGCGGCGACTGGGAAGAAGTGACGGCCAAATGCTTCTTCTGAATGATGAGTGATGTTTGCGGGATGAGAATGAATCATACTGAATCACGGAGACTACTGAAAAAAATATGAATAAAGCCGGCCGCCAGATACCTGGGAAGTGCGGTTCTAGTTCTCTTCCCTTTCATAACTTTCAATTATCAAACACTCCCTTTTAAAAATGACTTGTTTTATCACTACAGAAGGAGCAATTGTCCTCAGCGCTGTATTGTACATTAGCCAAAGGGCTACGCTGAGCTGAATGGCTTCTTCAGAAATCGTAAGAATGGTCCGAGAACGTGACCATGGCACTAGGTGAAGATGAATGCACGGACAAAATATCAGTTCATGTGCACAATGGACACAATTCGTCTTTTCTGCCATTATTGCTTTTTACAGAGATTATTTGAGGACGGTGTCCCCGAAAAAGAGAATGTAGAGGAAGGGAAGCAAAACGTAGGTCTTTGATAGATCAGGCAGCTGTTTCCAGCAGTGCTATATAGATGAAACCTGAAAATATTTCCTGAAGTGTAGCAGTTGATGATAGGCTGAACCCACATTGACAGCACCCAGTCAATACTTCAGCTGCCAACAAATTGAGGAGGAGGGTGAGAGATGCATGCTGACAGAGGAACTAATAGGCCTTTCTCGTCTTATTTTAGCTCGTCTATGTTCTCAGGGAGTGGGGAAGAGCTTAAGGCCTCGTTCCTACGGCAACAGCGCTCTTAACTCAAGAGTTTGTGTCTCACAGACTCAGGCCACACAAACTGTAAAACCTAATTCAGTAATAAGAATCAATATAGAACTTGTCTCATAATACTATTCTGAAGCATGCTCTTTGTTTATGTTTGTTGGCAGACACTGCTATTAATCAAATGGTCATAATCTAAGTTAAAAAAAGAGGCCATTGGCAGCGCCGCATGTTCCACAACAACTCTTAGCTGCTCATAGATGCACCTGCCTGTTAATGTAAACATCATTTGCGCCACAATCGTTCGGTGCAGATTCATTAAAAATAAATCGCAAAAATCGACCGATTAATCAAACGTTTGACCTCTAATCGAATATCATGGAGGCTCTTCAATAAAGCAAAGGTGAATGGTACTAACATTCTAAAGATATTAAGGCAACTTTGTTACTTCAAAAAACTTTATGAACATTATTATTTGATTTTATAAAAATATATGGAAAAAAATATATTTATTATTCAAATGATTTCAATTTATATACAATTTTTATATTTATCACATTTTATTTTTTCATTATTGTCAAACTGTTTTTGTGTCTCCACTAATCTAAAATACAGGGCTCAGACAATATTAAGATCGCTGCTGACCTGACTCTATACACCAAACTGCATCTCTGTTGTCTTGCATTGATGATCTGAAGACTATTTTCTTGGTTTGAATTTGACTAAAACAGAAATCTTACTTGTTGGTCCACCAAACCTAACAAAAAACGGAACGGATTCTCTAAAACTCGTTCTGGAAGCAAAATCAATTATTCCTTCGGCGACTGTTAAAAGCTAACCCTAAACTCTCATTCTTGATTCTTCATTAAACTTAGATGCTTATATTAGCAAACTTTCTAATGCTGCGTTTTCTCAACTTCGCTGTATTGCCAAACTCTGTTGTTTTATCGGCCAAAAAGATGCAGAAACATTAGTACATGCATCTATCACATCTCGCCTCGATTAATGTAAAGCCCTTTTTACTGGACTACCAGCGCACTCTGTATCTCATTTGCAATACATTCAAAACCCATATCACCACTGTTCTATTTAGTCTTCACTGGCTACCCAGCCCATTCGCACCAATTGCGTATAAATAACAAGCGCTGTGCATTATTGTATAATGCGGACGCCAAATTTTGATTTTGCGTGCATAAATACGCCTATTTTTGCGTGCATTTGATACGCCAATTAGCGTGTTTGCATATTAAACAGCAATTTGTCTCATAACCCTGTCCCCTAACCCAAACCCTAAACCTAATGTTACCGTCCGTGCATATTATAACCTCTAACCTAACCCAATCCCTAAACCTAACAGTATTATTTTAATTATTTCAGTGTTTCCTCTTCTTGTACGTTTTAAAATGACTGCTCTCCACCCAGGTACAAGCAAACATTGGCGTATCATATGCACGCAAAAATCGCAATTTGGCGTACGTATTAGACGATAATGCAACAGCGTGTTATTTATACGCAATTGGTGCGACCAGGTTGGTCTACCTGTGTCCTCTCGTATTATCTATAAAATCCTTCTGCTTTCCTTTAAATCATTGTATGGTCTTGCTCTTATTTATCTCACCGACCTACTCTCTTCCTACATCCCCTCCCAATCACTTCGATCATCTGAAGGTAAATTGCTATGTAAGATTTCGCTTGTCATCTCTGGGAGGCAGATCTTTCTCTGTAATGGCTCCTAAACTTTGGAACTCACTGCCCATAACTCTGAGAACAATTTACAGACTGCATTAATTTAAGACTAACCTAATCTGTTTATCTATACTTCAGGTCATAATCTGTTTTCTTCTTAAACTGTCATGGTTGTACTTGATGTAAGCACTGCTATTGCGATATGCAACTGTAATCGCACATGTACTGATTTGTATATCCTGCAATGACTGCTAGCACTGCTGATGTGAACTGAGCACCTTTGTAATTTGTCTGTATGATTGTCTATATGCCTCTTGCCACTGTCGTTGTAAAGCGTCCATGAGTTTGGGAAAGGCGCTATATAAATATAAATTAAAGTATTGTATATGTTATTTGTTTCGGCAAAGAAGCGAAAATGAGATTACATATTAGTACTGCGTCAGCCTCCATAGTGCTTCAAAATGGAGGGGTGGAGTAGGCCATTTGTTGAAATTTGCTATTTCACCCCTAAATTCTGCTAAATTTCATACACCGGACCTTTAAGCATTTGTTAGATTTGAAGTGCATTAAAAAAATTTGAATCTCTTTATTGCCACACATCATGTTGGTGAAATTCTTAGGTACAAGACTCGTTGCCATGGCAATACAAGGAACAAGATATGAAAATGTACAATATACATAAACAACAATATACTGTACAGACTACACAATATACATACATTTACACAAAATCCAATTAATAATAATAGACAATTGTACAAAAGATACACTACACACATTTCCATAATATACACATAGTACACTGTATTGTCAAGAGACTTATGGATATATGCATGTCTTATATATATATATATATATATATATATATAACTTCCAGTGCTGTATACTGTTAGTGGTTAGTATCAATATATATATATATTTTATCATTATGTGTGTTCCCTGGAAATCAAACCCATGACCACTATACAAACTTATATCTTAATCTTCTGTACCCACACCTGCAAAGTTTAAATTGGGTTCCTTTGACTCACAATGCGACTTCCTCTATTTCTTCCCCGCAATTATTTGTAAAGATAACACTACACTCAGCATGGCCCACATTGAGTTTCCTGTAGGTTTTGGCACACCGTCTGCTGGAAGGTAGGCCGACTGGCACGAACATCCAAGCATTGTGAATTGTGAATAGATTCACAATGCAGACTGTGGTCTGGAAAGCCGTAGCTGTGCTTGGGACATGTATTCATCCTGACATGAGATGGTACAAAACGATTCGAGTTTAATGGCAACTATTTATGGCTGACGTTATATTAAATGAGGAAAACCATGCATAAAAGGTTTGGAGTCATAAGAATGCATTATGTTCTGTGGTTCTCCATTTAGTTTCCTTGAAATGACTGGAATATGGCCACCTAAAAATTATGAGGGCCATAAATATTTCATGACGCTTCAGTCACAGCATCTCTGCGAGAGATCAAGTATATTCACCTCGTATTAATGCTCCCATCACAATCAGTCGTTCATATTCGGCTGCTTGAAGTCGTACCCATCCGCAGCCTATGGCTATGGTGTAAGACCTTATAAAATAATAACATCTCCAATAGCCATACAAGACCAGTAGATCTACATTCGACACAGTTTGGTGAAAGAAGTGCACTAAATAAATTGAAATGTATTTCCAGTGCTCTATTTTCACGACGAAAAAATCATTCAAATGAATAATGATTTACCACATCTGTCAATAGCACAAAATCTAAATCTTGTAAAGATATTGAATACATATTGCTTGTTGGTTTACGGTTACAACAACTGAATCAATAATGTTGCTAAATATCCGCCGTTAAGTATTCAAATCATCATCCCGTTCCTCTATAAAGTAGTGGACAGTACGTTGATTTAGTTTATATGAATGAAGACCTCTTAATAAAGAACACAGATAAGCACAGATATAACAGCCTTTACAAAACTATAGAGCAGATCACTCTAGAATGACATTTAGTTAGCACAGTTTGTGCTGAAATGTAACATTAAGTGTTATATAATCGTTCTCGTTCTCACCTACATGTGCAGTATAATCTATCTTTCTGTATTCCCATGTACTCAGGGACCTTCTCATTCTGGTTTAGATAAACAGTCAGAAGCCTCTATAGCTTGAAAAAGGTTTGTTTACCTCCACTGAGATCAACAGGCAGGATGAGAGATCTAAACAGAACAGGGCTCCGGGCAACGTGAACCAGTTTTAGCTTTGAAAGCCATTATGCACAAACAAAACTCGAAAGTAGAATTTCAAGAGAACCTTGAAACAAAGAATCTTGTAAAAAGAATTTTCACAATTAGAGTCACCACGTGAAAGCATCTGATATCGACTTTCAAGTCAACTCAGCAAAAAACAAAACCATTAAAACGACAGACCCCGGAGCTACAGCGCGCTATCGCACAATAAAACGCCTTGTTTTCTCACAATTCGCTCCAACAAGTAAAAGCTGCTGACACAGTTGCCATATTAGAGCAAAATAAATGGTCAGCCCCCCGTGTTATTATCTCTCTTAAACCCAGCTGAACGGCTTGAACGTCAGCCCATTGTTCCAGCCACTCTGATAAGAGACGTGCGATTCACCAGCAAGACTTCATAAATGAAGGCCAGTGCTTAGTCTTCACCAGCTGGGGATTTTTATTCTCATTTTTAATGGTCAAGATGACCTCAAGATGTGCTAGCCTTCATTGTCCGCCTGTAATATCAGCTCTTAATAATTGGTGCTAGCTTTGAACAAACAACTAACCCTACGTATTCAATTCTAAAGCATAATCCCGATGTTGCTTTGGACATAAATGATATCTCAGTTCATGCAAACTGTTCAGGAGAGGTTTGCTAGTAATTTAAGATAACTTCAGCGATATGCTGAATATAACATAAGTATTCTAATTATCTGTACATAAAATGAAGTAAAATGACGTCAAACTGGCGTTTCTTGCAAAATTACAGCTGACGGCTCAACTAACAGACAGTTTATCCACTATTATGGCTCTTGGCGAAAAAGTTGACTGCCACTTTTTAGAAGCGTTACTTGGCTAAACTTAAGTTACACGACCCATTCAACAAATTGTTTAATACAATCAATACACACTAAAATAAGAACATTCATTAAAAATAATATAATTGTTAATTTACTAGCCACTAGCCAGACCGACAATAAACACAGCCCAAAAGTTACAGTAACTTCGGGCCAGACGCTTGCGTCAGATGAAACCATTTATAAATCACTTTTATAATCTTACTAGTGGGAATTGGAATGAAGTAATGCAACAACACTTTTTGATTATGTTTAACCTTAAAAAGTTACGATTGGCCTTTAATCACCGGAAAACACCAAAATACCTTGAATTTTATTGCTACATAACAAACAAATCGAATGTGTATTAAGTTAAATAAATTAGCAACGGTA
This sequence comes from Triplophysa bombifrons, assembly GCA_029783895.1. NCBI lineage: Eukaryota > Metazoa > Chordata > Actinopteri > Cypriniformes > Nemacheilidae > Triplophysa > Triplophysa bombifrons. Next base: position 37,666,703 of record CM056448.1, read on the forward strand.
GAGTCGAAACAGTCAGAAGAAAGGGCAGATACAGTATGATATTGTTACGTAACTTTGTAAAACGTACAATCTTTCTTTCTTTTTCTGCCCCGGCTGTACAAACCCCCTCTGAGAGCCTCCCAAAGACGACAAACCTGACCAGGTCTCCCTGGAAGAAGAGACTGTAAAGTCTCAAAGGGAATTTCCTAGCTAAATAAAGGATAAACAAACATAGCCATCAAAATAAGCAGGTGTAACATGGTTTCGAGATGACAATGGTTGTGTTGCTGAACGCCCCAGCTGCTTACAACGAAATGAAATCCAGTCTGTGCTGATAAACACATATGTTGCCACCAACGCGAGCACATGTGCGAAGTTAAATATATAGCTTATCTTTAACCAGGTATACCACAACGTGTGTGTGGACGGGATGTAACAGGATGATGAAACAATCTGGGGAAATTTGATTTCCTTTTAATAACCTAGCCACTATTTGCCTGGCCCGAGGGAGAGAAGGGGGTTCGAATAATCTCAGAGAGGCTGGCAGCATCTGCAGTCAATAATTTAAAAATGGCAGGGAGCAAAAAGACGCTACACTGCGATCGGAGCTATTCTTAGGGGGTGCATCCATAAACCGACACGCAAACACTTGCGCGCGCACTTTTACATCCTCTGATATTAGGGGCTTCGGTTCCATTAAAGATGTTCAATACATCAGACACAAATATTTTGCCCTCGACCAAGCCATGCAAATTGGAAAGTGAGTGGTCTTACAGCTATATGTGTCAAATCCAATCCATCTATTTGTGATTTTAAATACCAACCAAAACTCTTGGTGACCGATCAGTCCAAACCTCACCTCCTCTCACCGAGTGCCTTCTATTGGGCAAAGCGAGCGCCAGCTGGAATCATGCCCGGTCCAAAAGGCTGGCACACGACGTCACAGCCTAGCACTCACCTACCGAGACTGGCACCCGTGCCATCACTGCATCAACCCACGCAAGGACACTGAGCCGTGACGTCAGGAAAGGATAATTTTGGGATGACCCACGCAGGTTCTCTGCAGCCCAGCGTGGAATTATTTGGCTGCATGGGTGAGATTCGTTCCCACTATAGCGCTCTATTAAAATGAAAGTTATTTTGGTGGACTGTGCGCTATATAAGGCAAACAGGACTGTTGGAGAACGACACCGCTGGGGTGAAAGAGAACACTTTTCAATTTCTCAGAGTGTCTGTTCCCCTGCTGATTTGAAAGAGGGAAATGGTGTCTAAGAGTACAAGAGGTGGTTATGGTAACACACAGTTAGACTTCTGGCCGTAAAGCAAAGCTAATTATAACGGTAGAAGATTGGGGTCTATAAACAGTATTCACAACAGGAAAGGTCTACAATAAAAACAAGACTCCAACAACGCTTATCCTATTTGAATCCATTATTAGCTCAGTGGGACAGACGTGTCCGCATGTCTTGGTTAAACAAAAATACACATACGGTCCAAAAAAAGATCTTCTTTAAAGCTTCAAACTTATTTTGGTTAAAAATAAAAACAAAGTTATTGAACGTGTCGTAATGAGCAGTTTTAGAACGGTCACCTTTTTCCTGATTCACAATGGTAAGCTTACACAGACAGTCAGCTCTCCATGTGAGGAACAGCACGAGAGAAGGTGATGGTAGCTCATATCTGTGTCTCCAGCACCTGTCCAGGTTTCTGATTGCAGCGCTTTGTGAGGAGGTTGCATCTTTCATTTGCACAGATCTGTGTAAAGCGATCCCATCATTCCTGAAAGTGGAGCTGAAATGGAGGTTCGGACCTGTGTCTGTGTAATACCAGCTGCACTTCTTGAAATCTCTGCATTTCTGCCATATAGTGTTTCTGGCACACAGCCTGGTATATAGTCAAGAGGTATGAAGAGACAGATCATTGTGATCTTGAGATATTCTTACCTGTATGACAGCTTTTGCTCTTCCAAAGCAGCATGTGAAACGTTTGAGGTGAATTTGAATCTAGAAATGCACATATCAGGGTTAATCTGAAGTGCAATTGAAAGGAGTACAGTATGAGTATTGTAGCAGTGGTAAGAGTATGGCGCTAGCAACGGCAAGGGCATGGATTCGGACCCATGGATTGCACATTCTCAGAATCAAATGTATAGTAGGATGGAATGTGAGTCTCTTTGGAAAAAAGGGTCTGCCAAATGCATGAATATAAATATGTGATATGAAATCGTGCATTTACGTGCATGACAAGGGTCCAACAAAATACTTATCAAAAGACAAATTCAAGCTCGATTCAAATCACCAAAACTATTTTACTCCACAAAATGGATGAAACTGTTTGTGATTTTTTAATTTCACGATTTAATGATTGTTAAAAGATTACTGCGATATACATTGGCAGATGTGAGAAAAGGATAATTTTCACAATTTATCAATGCACATAATGCCCAAAATGTTTTATATCTTTTCAGCGTATATCATTAAGGCTGCTTAAAGATATAGTCAACTCAACGAAAGGAAAATTATTTGGCCATTTACTCACACTCATGTCAGGGTGAGAACACAAAAAGAAGATATTTTGTTACCAAACAACATCCATAATAAATGACAGAATTTACATTTTTGTGTGAACTATCCCTTTAAATTTCAAAACCAATATGTGCCTGGCGGGGTTCTCAAGAATTAACTCTGAAATGCAAACTATTCACAATCACAATTTAATCCATTCCAAACACATAAAGTCCTGAATGTTTCCTTCATTGAATATCCCAGAAAAAGTCACATTACAGAAGAAAAATGGGTTGCGAATGTTATTTCATGTTGGTTTAAAAGCCTGCTTCCTAAATGCTTTCTCAAGAATCCATCCCTGGAGCAATGTACCCCACCAGAGTAAATGAGTCAGACACACAGGAGCTGTGATTCAGAGAATGAAGGCATTTTTTCACGAAAACCCAAAAAATGAAATGAAGCACACCTTCAGCCAATATACAATAATGAGCTCCCACTAGATGCCATGACAGTGCACGAAGGGAACTGGAAGAGCGGTTAGGGATGTGTGCGCGGTTTCATGTTTGCGTTTGACGTACAGCTGCGCATCACCTCGGGAACACGTTGTTATTCTGCAATCAGCGTCCTCAGAGCCTAAGTAGCAATAGTAGAATTAAAGACAAAGAAAACAATCCTAACACGGCGAATATCAAAGGTTTAGTGGAAGAAAAGCCACATTACATGGCGTGTACAACTCTTGTGTAATCGCGGGCGAGCGCAGACTACTTACACAAGCAATGAGGAGGGTAATGACAAAGTAATTTTGACTAATTTCGCCTGGCTCCTTCACCCGTTCCGTCTGATTGTGCGAAAGCCTTCTGCATCATTACAGTAACATCTGCAGCGACTAACCGAGCGTACATCACACTGAAAGAAAAATGAAAAGAGGGAGGTTGGGAGTGGAAGAGAAGAAGAGTGGAGCGGTAACATGCAGGAAGGATTCGAGACGGCCTAGCGTAGGTGCTCAATGTAAACATTGCCTCCTGCCGTATACACGCGGTATTATGATGCTGTATTTACAACATGAGCACTTGAAAACTCCAAAACAAAGGAAAAGTCTATGATGGTTGAGGACAACTGGTTTCAGTTGTGATGAAGTTATAACTTATTTATCTCATTGCTTACAGTTGTGAATGAAACTTAGTTTGGAGATTAAAGGGGAGATTTTTTTCTACTTTTATATAAATATAAAACTTTATAAGGAGTCCACAGAATGTGTCAGTGAAGATTATTTTATTATACCATGCTCTAAATGCTCAGTATTGCATGTTAGGAGAAACGCACTGGTTTGGTGTGTCTCTTTAAGTGCAAATGAGCTGCTAGTCTCTAAATGTATTGTCTTTTCTGTAATTTTACAGTTTTGACCGTATTTAAAAAAGAAATTGTAAAAAAAGAAATCTTGTTTTATAAAAACTGAAATTTTCTGGCAGCTGGGTAAAAATAATGTTAATAAACGTCAATGAACTGTAAACTAAAGTTTTTCCCTGTAAAATGAATCCCCCCCAGTAAAGTTGCAATCTTATTCGTAATTTTACGTTTTTGACTGTATTTTTAGTTTTTCTGTACTCCGTAAACTTTGTGAACAGAAAATTCTGTAAAATGACACTTTTTTACAGTGCAGCCACGGCTGTGAGCCTGTGCTTCCAACGACAAAACAAGAAAGAAGGATCACATAAAGCGAATGAGATATATTGTGTCTCGTTTTTAAACACCAAACATGTTGTTTTCTATAAGCAAACAGACTCCAGCACGTCACGTTTTCTATATGCGAAATACACATGACAAACCAGACACGTATTTACAAAACATACACACAGCTTTCAATATGTGAAAGTACCCAAGACAAGACGTCACGTGCTTACAAGCAATACACATTACTTTCACCAATTGGACAAAGTGTCACAGTGACATTTTACCTACTTTTGAGTAACTGAGGTCTTTAAAAAATAAAATAAATACATTGCTCTCTTGTCTCCTCTCAGGTTGTGACCCTAAATAGTGTTCTGTGGTGGACAACACAACAGTTAGTATGCTTTGCTCGAATTTGTCCATGGTGTCGGACCTAACGTATGTCACTTGCAAAAACAAAAATTCTGGCAGTACCATGGGTGAAAACCTTCAGATTAAGGGCCAGTAATATTTTAATAAGAACCCTACCTATGTCAGAAAGGGAGCAAAATCTGATCGGCTCATTTTCTCCAGGCTTGCAGAGATAGGCTCAACAAAACAAAGTAATTTTTGGTGGATGCACCAGAGACCCAATTACATGACAGTCTCATAAAAAGTCATATGCAACTGTTTTCCCCATTGAAAGCTACATAAAAGGAAACAAGTCAAATCTGTTAAAACATTTACATTACAATTGGCAGTCACTTTTATCCAAAGTGACGTAAGTACAGTGCAAGTTCAATGTATACATTATATCATGTAACCCATAACCTACCACAATGATCTCCCAATAAAGCTACAAGAAGTAAAATGCAGATACAGCTTTTTTCCATTTATTTGGAAAAAATATTTAAATATGTGTATTTAAAATATGTATTTGAAATACAATTTACTAAAATCCATGTAATTTGTATTTAAAAAAAATTAAGTTTAGTTGTGCAGTACATACTTTACTTTGTGTGAGGCAACATCTTTATTAGGCTTAAAGGAAATAACGAATTAAATAAGATGAGGAATCTAAAAACTCTGGCCAAAAAGAAAAATTGAAAAAAATGGAACAACATAAAGTTAGCATACAGATACATTTTAGTTAATGGTTAGATTAAACCTGACAGTCAATTTTGCTTGTATTTTGCATATTAAAAAAAGATCTTAACAGTATTTCATCTTTTATTTTGATCACTATAACTGTGGTATTTTTTATTTTTCTTATAAATAGCCTACATTTCCATGTCCATCTCTGCTCAGAGGAAACATAATCACAAGAGAACTGACAGAATTGTTTGATTAAATTGCATATCCCATCATTGACAAATACATTGGTAAAACAATAACACGTTTAATTAACACATCTTTCTTATAAAACCGCCTCACGTCTTCATCCAAAAACAGAAATAAGCTAATTGTAATTATTTTCGAGAGCAAAACAAGTAATCATTGGAAAAGTACAAGAGCTTCCCAGAGGGATGTGACTATTGTGAAAAAAAGAAACAGGTTGAACAAAAACAAAACTAAAGCAAAATTTCCCCATTAACATCCAATTCAGAAGCCCTCCCAGATGCATGAAATGGTAAACACTAATCTGAAAAACTAGTTCCTGCATAATCGCTGACTCCGTGCCTGAAGGGATGATGAGTCATGAAAATTTCAGCAGTATAAACAAACAAAACCACATTTACAACCGTTGCTTGTCATTTGACTGGCTTTGTCTTAATCCAATTGGAATCGACTTGATTGGCAAAATTCATTATCGTTTCATCTACGCCGTTGCACCAGAGGATAAATGCTTAGTCGTGCTGTCTGCGAACACATGAAAAACTGACATAAAAACACTGTTATCCACATTTGGCATCATCATATTAGCGTTACTGCTGATTTCTGAGTTCCCGCAACGATGCATCTTAGCGCTTTTTATTTGAAAACAACAAAGGCAAAGAGAGAGAGCTAGAGGTCAATAGCGGATAGACACAAAAGCACAGAGAACTCATAACAACATTTTTTATACATTTCTACACAAAAATCTGTCTTTTGGCTGTACAATTATTTATCAAGAGACGCGGACCCATCAGCTCTTTAGCTTGTGTTCAACATTTTGTACTTCCTGTGACTTTCTGGCAGTATCGCAGAGGTTACATAAGCTCGGCCATTTGTCTGCCTCTCCCCGGCAAACACGGTGAAACAGGTGCCCGTGAAATTAAAGATGGTTTGCTCAGACTTGCACTGGGAAATGCAAGTAAAGAGTCTGTCAGAACGTCCAGTCTCCAGGGATTAGGTAAAGCAGAGCGAGCAGGTCAGTCACATCTGAGCTGTCAATAGATCATACATTTCCAGCCGTTAAGACCTGACAGACTTTATGAATCTGTAGGAACTACTCATTAAACATTTTTTCATGGTTTTTTTTGCAACACCTTATGTGAACCCTTATGAAAAGGCGTTTTCTTCTCTGAAAGCTACTATAAATGTTACACCAAAGGTCTTTGCACATACAATCCTAAATTTTGGTATGCGTTTTTTTGTATTTGGCGCTCATTTGTACGTTGTCTCTGAATTGTCAAAACGCCTCTCAAAATTCTCGCTACGGGTGCGAATAACGCAGAAAATCAAAAATATCAGAGGCAGTATGTAAATGTGATTGACAAAAACGTGAGGTCGTCTTTGTTTTTTAACGTGCAGAAATTTCAGACGCAAATTTCGGACTCAATGTGCAATGGCCTTTACACTACAAAGTTATGAACAAAAAGCTACTTTTAGTAATATAATGCCTCGTTTCCACTGAGCAGAACGGTTCGGTACAGTACAGTATGGTATGCTTCGTTACGGGTATCCATTATCATGCTTGCGTTTCCACTGACAACAGGTAGGCTTGAAAGTCGACGTCATTCTCACGCAACAAAGCAATCTGTAAATGACAATGGCGCGTCCTGTGTTGTCGTTCCCCCAAAGAGTATAGATACCAAGAGGCGCAACTCTGGTGCTTTTTAGAGAGAAAACAGCGGGGCTGCTATTTTGGGGTGAAAATGCTTGATATCTGAAAAGGTTTCTAGCGATCCAAGGCTTTTGTCGTCATGTATTATCATCATTCAGGTTGAATTTCAGCTTTATTTTTTAAACAAAGCAGCTGATATTGCCATCGCCAGAGCAGAAAGCAGAGTCGCTTTCACCCCAAAATGGCGGAAACGCAGGGCATAGGTGTTGCAATGGAACCATCTATTGAGTTTCGCCTCTTGGCATCTATACTCTTTGGTTCCCCTTTTTTTTACGCACAAGTGACGATTCTCTGAAAACCAATCAGCGTTCTGCAGTGAGACTAGCTCCACCCATTAGGTACTTTTTTGTACTACTGTGCTAGTTACCCTTACGAAAGGTTCCCAAAAAAGTGGTACGGTTCCCTATTTGGGTACCATTCACAGTGGAAACGGAAAAATTTGCGTACCATAGTGAACCGTACCACTCAACGAGGCATAAGTGCTTTAATTATTGACATAAAAAACAAAAAGGATCTCAGTTATAGATAATAATAAATTAAAAAATCTGATTTGAACTGAATATTTAGTTTGTTACAAATAAGCTTGTTATTTTCTGCTTGTCATTATTTTACTATTCATTAAAATGGGCTATATGATTGGACAGATTCACTAAAACAAACCAACCAATTCCCTGAAATGAATCAGATTTCCCTTCACTATTTGGGAATGAGAGAGACGGAGACAAATATTCAAGGAGAGCATGTGTGATGTCTCTGTTCGTTCAGTTTGTAAAGCTGCACAAAATATTGTGACAGTGAATCACAGAAACAAATACACTGCTGGAAAAAAGATGCTTGTTACCGGCAACACTTTCATATTTTAAAAGCACTACTGTAGCACTATCAAAAAATGTAGTTTAGTAGCATCTGTACTTGTAGTTATCCCACAACCCTAAGATTTATAGTTGCCTACATTGGATCTAGAAAAAGCGCTGATATATTAACGCAATACCACTTGAGTAAAGAGCATCTCAGAATCCTTTGACCATTCCTAAAAGAACAAATGTTTTTCTAGTTTCATAAGTCAGTTTAGTGGTGGAGTGATACAAACGGTGAGGTGGTTCCCATGGTGATACTGGTGGAATATCGCATGGCTCTAAGCCAATCAGATTCGAGAAGCAAAAAGAACTGTTGTAAAATATTAAATAGTGGTGTCAAGACAGACTTAGCTCACGACTAAGTGATACTGGGTTTATGAGATAACAGCACTACTATATTTTATAATATACAAAATGAAAAAAAATCAATTAACAGATTTATTTACAAAACATTACCAGTTCTGAAAACTATTTATAGTTGTCAAGTGTTTGTAGAATAGAGAACTTTCAACGTTTAATTTGAAGTGTATCTACATTCATAAGAATTGAAAAGTTAAAGTATAAAAAAATATAACTTAAATGTTGACACAGGTGTTGATAGCTAAACCATAGGAACGAACAGATTACATAAAATAAAATCGAAGGAATCTAAACACTTTATTTTTTGTATAATTTATTTATAAAATAAAATAATATATTTTTTAGTAACTATTGTACTACAATGTAATTTTGGTATTACAATAATTCTTGCCACAATATATCAGTAAACCATTGTTATAAATGTCTCCAGATCAGCGGATTGATAATATCATTTCATAGAGTAAAAAGAAAAGCCCTCCAGGTTTGATGAAGTCTTCTGAAAGAACCTAAAGAGAACTTAAAGAGGTTCCTTTATTGCATCAGGCTATCCAACCTTATCTGAAACGTTTCCTTCAAGAGTGCAGTCTATTGTAACCACAATCCTCAAACAACTAGAAGAAACAGAAAAAAATCCTTGAAAACAACAGAGGTTTGACAATCTCAAATGGAGTGGTCAAACCGAACGGACACTTGCCCCAGTTTTTCTGTCCTCAAGTCTCAGCCGGAGCCCATCAGTGAAGATACATCAGACTGTGTCTCGAGCGCTCAGAGCCGGGACTGTTATCAACAGATACAGTGGCATTCTATCATGGCCGAGTTGAACGCTTATTATAGATTCTATTAAGATGGGCTCAAATTGGACCTCTCCATCAGGTCCAGCACACCTTGTTTGTTTTAGTTCTTGACAGTAAGTTAGAAAGGCTTTATTAAGCTCCCGAGAGATAAAGGAGGAATTAAAGACACAATGAAATAAAAGGCTATTACTATTATCACCATTTCCTTGTCAGCGAAGTAGGCTGAAGAGACGATGAAACGCTGAGGTCCGGCAAAGTTGTTTCACGCGAGAACTCAAGAGATACGAAGCCGATCTTATATGCATTCGGTGGCACCTCAGTGTCACCCATATATTGCTTTACTTGCCCATTTCAAAAGAAACAAATACTGCTCAAAAGAAAAGCTTAAAAGCCCTGTAAGTCACTTATAAAATAAAATGCATAAATGTAAGATGTGAATGTACTGTAGCTCTACCCCTGCCTGATTTGTGAATGCACGCATGAGGATGCAATTTGAATTTCCTCCGTAATGAACAAATAGTGCCTAAATCTGTTCTGTAATAAGGGCAGATCAATTAATATCTTTGAATCATAAAATGACTATTAAACTGACACGCAAGTGGATGATTGAATATCGCGGTGTATCGCAGCCATCCATTCTAATCATGGTCCTGCAACGGAGAACTTTGTGGAAAAAGGACGCCGCAGATTGGTGGCGATGAATTGTGGTGTAAGAGGGGGTGGAGAGCGAGGGACAAATCACACGCTTCTTAAAAGCATGACAAAAGACAGCTCATTTGAATATTTATGACCGGAGGCGCGGCTCGTAAATGATCATTGCCGATTAGATCACGCGCCATCAGTGTGCCGATGAGCTATGGCGAAGGAAGGTGAGCGAGATGTAGAGGTGTAAATAAGCTCAGGGAGGAGGGAAAAGGCCAGCTCATTTCACCTGGTGTGAAACCGTTCTGTTGATGACACTTCGAGCAGACGCAAGCAGGCCATTCCTGTGTATAGAACTATTTGAGGAAAAAATACATGGCGGATGCAGGCAACAGTTTGAGATTTGAGTCCAAGACTTATAACAGATTTAGTCTGAAATCAATTTTAAATTAAAAGTAAAACAGGATGAAATACTTTCATAAAACTAGTCTTTCAATAGATGTTTACATTGCTGGAGTGTGGCTGGGTGCTCACAAGCGGTTGTTAGAAGAGATAAACAATATATTATATAGGCCATGAACTCTCACAAGATAATTCAGTTATTATTTCCCGGTAATATACGCCATAACATTCCCGGCTATAACAATGGCTTAAAAAGGTTAGGATCACTTATGAATTAATTATTCATATTTTTCTGGATTGTAGAATTATAAAAAATCATCAAAACAATAATGGAGAATAATAGACAAAAAAATTATTTACTGTAAAATAAAGAAATTAAAACAAGTCAGAAATGACCTACATAAGTGTCTTCAAAGTAGCTAACTTTTGCCTTGACTTTGCATTTTATCAGCCAGTTTCTTCAGGTCTCACCCTGTAATGCTTTTGAAACTGTATTGAAGTAGTTCCCATTTATACCATTTATTATTTCGTCAAAATGCTTCATTTCAAACACTTTTTTATAAAATAAAATTGTATATATATATATTAGGGATGCACAGTATCGGCCAATAAATTATCCTTTTAATATTAAATTAAATAAAATCCAGGCCGATATTTTATTGCCGATACATTATAAATAATTTCCTCTGGTTAAACTTTTTAAGGTGCACGCTGCTTACAGTTAAAATACAGTACAGAACTGTCTTTCTGTCATGATCATTCACTTGCTGCTATATGCATACATTTGTTGATGTAGGTATAGTAAAATAATGAATCGTTAACTAGTGTAAAGTGACTAGTGTAGTCTGTGTGTGTGCACTTATTTGACCTACATTATAAGGACGCACAGTCCTTACAATGGAGTGTGTATTGATGGGTTTGGCAACGCACCCTACATTTTGAGGACATGTCGATGTCCTTGTAATTCAAAATTCATGAAAATGTGTGTTTGCATGCGTGCATTAAACAAATATTTAAAAAATTGGAATATATTTAAGGTGTAAGATTGTATTATGAATGTAATATTTAAAAAAATAAAACGAAAATATATAATGCTTGTATTTAGTACCAAGACAGGTTCTGGGTCATGAAAGAGAAAGCCGTCAAAGAGTTTGGTCTTAGTCATGGCTGCCATTCCCATTTTCGTGCTGAAGACAACTGGAAGTTTAAAAATTTCAAGTGAGTGTTATTTTCAGTGAACCCGGTCTGTTTAGGCATGAGAATAGTTTGGCTGTCGACTTTGGCACCTGCTCTAAAACTTTAAGGTTAATGTAATTTGACACAAAGCCAGCAGGCTGTACATAGTGACACTTAAAAGGACGTTAGGGAAATAAATTACAATTTAAATGGCCCTGATGGGCCAATACCTGAGGCATCGGTTTTGTGCTAACACTAGAAAATAAAAATCACTTTTCCAGCTGCCATCACCCGATCAGTCAAACTTTTTCGGATAAAGTTAACATTACATGGCAGTGACGCAAGCAGAAGTGCATCATGATTTGTGTTACAATGTGCATAACACATTCACAAGACCTGCTCCACTATTCTTCATGTATTGTAGAGTATGAGTGTTAAGAAGATATATGAAGCAGCTGGCTATATCTATTTGTTTTTAAGAAACTGCTGAACCTACAAAACAAACATACAGAAACAAAATAAGCTCCAGAAATTAAGCAAAAGTTAAAGAGTATGTATTAATACTTTAAAATCTGTTTTATCGACCGATAATTTCACTGCAGCCACCGACTAAGTCATTGTACTGCTTTCCACGTTCACATTGGTGGTCATATATGTCAGTGAAACAAGACTAAATGCTCCCTGGGCTTCAGTTCTCCCTCTGGAGATGAAACGATAATGTTAATTTAAACTTTTAAGACCCACTCTTAAACAAGGCATTAAGGAATAAGCTAGACTGATCGAGGGAATAATCGACGGCTTATTTCTAAGAAAAGTCCATGGCAATTCCGTCTTGGTAAAAAAACGGCCAAATTTTACGAGCTCGAATTAGCAACAGTACGTATTGCAGAAGCGAGCGTTCAGTTCTTGACAGTTCTAGTAAGGGAGATAAATCATCGGCATCAATAATTCACAAGTACAGGCTGTTTCTTTGATTCTGGAGGTCTATTGTCCTCTACTCATATCGAATCACGGAGAAGTGAACACGTGCGGGCATTTGCAGCGTCAGCAGGAAGCCCGTCTTTGGTTTCCTCTTGGCTATTTGCTGCAGTTAATCAGGGTATTTTATAACCGATGTCACATACGCTATAATGAGAATCAGATGTAATGTGATAAAGATTGATAGGTACACACTTAAAAATAAAGGTTCCTAAATGATTCTTTGACGGACTGTGTGGTTTCCGTAAAAAACCTTGAACATCAACAAAAACTTTCAATTTTCTTTCTTAAAAAAAAAAAAATTACGAAGTACCGAACTTCCGGTAACACTTTCTTTGAAGCATGTGTGTATATTGCATTATAAAAGTAGTTTTAAAGCATTGTAATGCACCTTTTAATGCATTGTAATGACTTATAAATACTTGTTATTACAGTTAATACATTATAACACTTAGCAATTCATCGTTACACTACACATTTTAAATTGGTTATAATTCTTTCAAATTACATGTAATGCATTGCAACACAACATACATTATAATGCATTTTACCCTTTAATAACTCTTTACAATGTATTATACATACATGCTTCAAGGAAAGTGTTACTGAATACAACCCACAGAACATGTATCACCAAACAAAGTGTTAAGGATTTAATTATATATGTGATATTTTAAAAAAGAAATAAAAAGAAAATTGAATCGGAAATCCTTTTGGACCAGTCTTTACGTCTAGCAAATTGCACAGAAAAAAAAGTAAAAAATGAAATGCTTCTTTTAAGAGCTTTTGACTGAAAGGTTCTTTGAGGAACTAAAATCGGTTAGATTTAGGCAAAATGTGCAAAACTGTTATCCATTCTGGTGTAGTTTCAATCATTTAACCGATGTGTTTTTACTTCAGCTGTGAGGAGAAGACTTGTTGAGCAGGTACATAAAATACCAAAAAATAAGTTTGACATCATTAGAAAAAAAAAACACTAACCCTTTCTCTCAACAGGTAGTGGTCTAGCTTTTGCTGAAACCAGTAACTTTGTATTGGCACCTAATGTATTATGGCTCCTGTATGAACTATCGCTTATTGCTCCTAAACTCTTTGTAAGTCGCTTTGGATAAAAGCATCTGCTAAATGTCTAAATGTAAATGTAAATGTAAAGATACGTTTGTAAAGTACGCTTACCAGCAATAAAGCAAACCTGCAATAACCTACTTGCACTTTCCAACAGAGACGGTGAAAGTCATAAAGAAAACCTATTGTTTACTAGAAATGAATAACGTACATTACACATACATTAGTTTTAAACTGTATTTTCACATGAAAGAACAATTTGCAAAGCTTAAAAAAATATTTTTCAAGTATGTTCCTGCCATTATTTCCTACCCTGTTCATGCAAGAACCAAAACAATCTATGCAATCTCAAACTATGCAATAAACTTAAAAAACTGAAAAGCTGTCATGTTGTTTCACCTGACGTTCATTTGAAGGAAAACATTGTCTGTAAGATTGATGCAATGCTATGGTCTATTGTATAATAAGTAGCAGAATGAAAAATATGAACACGTTTTCAAAGAAATTTGTTTTCTGTACGGGGAGCAGTGTGGTGCGTGGATCTTTTTCTGAGATCTTAAGACTTCACAAGACCTCAGTCCAACTCCCCTGTGTATTTACTCTAAAAACTACTATGAGAGAATTCTCAGTGAGGTAGAGGGACTGTTGACAATGCTAAATTATATATGCTTTCCATAGGCAGATTCTACTACACCTGGATGTAAAAAGGTATGGTCATTACTCCTCATCATTTACACTGTCCTCATGTCATATCCCATTCAACCGGCTCACCGCAAGCATCCACCAATGTTCTGTCAATGTTAGCAGTAATGGCCTAATCTGTTTAATCACAAATTAAACTAAAGATTAAATCCCTTAATGAATCCAGCATGTCACCCTATCAATGCTAGTCTCAAAAAATGAGGCCAGCAAAACAATCCTAGTTGGTTATCATCATAGAATCATTCTGCTTCTGATGCGCCGGAAGCAACCGTTTGCAAAGCGTCACATTTAATTTCTCTTCAACATTTGGGTAAACAAGCACAGCGTTCATGGATCTGTTAAAAGCCGAGTCTTCCTTCAAGAGGGGAGGAGAGCCGCCTTGTTAAGGATCAATTTGTGTGGACAGCCGTACAAATGGCAGCGAGACACAAAGTTGTCTTTGGCACACGCTGACGTGATTGATGGCTGCACACCTGCTCCGTAAATCCTCCTGACAATGCCGAGACGGATCTCCTGCGCGCGTTCTGTCTCTCCGCCACAACCCCCCGCTCCATCACCTATCCCTGTACCCCTTGCATTATTTTTTTCTCGTTTTTTTTTTGTTTAATAGATATCCAAAACACATTGCTCCCAACCCCCCACCCTCTTTTATGTTCGGCATCGTAATGTGCAAACACACACAGGCAACACATAAATATGCTTATCAGACACTTTAAATGTAAATTCGCAGGAGCAATGAGTGGCGGCGAGTTTATATCATGAGGCTGACTGTTACAAAAATTAAAAAGCTATCCTTGGTGAATTCCAAATGTCACTTCCAGAGCGGGCATGCCTGTATTTTTTGTGATTTTTTTACGCTCTTGAGGTGGTGCCATGAATTATAACATCTAAATACAAGCACAATGGTTAGCAGGCGGAGTGCTTGAAAACTACCCTTACAGTGGAAGATAAAACTGCAGATTTTCATGCGTGTAAGTGAGAGAGAGAGAAAGAGAGAGCGAGAGAGAGAGAGAGAGGTGGGTCTTCCCTCAGGAATGGCAAACACCCCATGAGCACCCCATGATCATCTTTAAGAGCCGCTGCCTAACATATGATGTGCCATCACATGTGCCACCTATTTTTGTTAAAGGCCTTGCCCTATACGATAAACAGAAAACTAAATGCATAAAACAATTAAGTAGGCCTACTGAAAAAATCATGATGAATACGGTTTGATTTGTTTACAATATTTGAAAACCACTATAAGAAAACTGAATCTGATGCTCATGCTGATATATTACAGATTTATAAATTGCTTAATGTTTAAATGCATGTAGTTCTTATTCAATGAAGATTGTGGTGTGTGCGTGTGTGTGAAAGTGAGTGAGTGAGTGCATGACAGAGAGAAGGAAGCGTAAGAAGAGATTGTGACAGAAATATTGAGGCAGAAGCCGAGCGCTCGCAGGTGAAAGAAATCACCTGTTCAGAATTCACCTCAGCTTTGCTCGTCCCCCGACTAACATGAACTGACAGCAGAGGAATTTCCACAAGAATAACATCCAAACTTGACACACGATTGGGGGAATATTAGATTTACCCAGTTGTAGTGATGTTAGTGTCCATACGATTTTCCTGCCGTAACAGATAGATATGAATAATTAAGCACATCGTGCCATCAAATCTCAGTATAAAAAAAGGAAGTGCCAAAAATGTAGCCACAGACCAGAGTGTGCCAGAAATTAGCATCTTTACACAGGTACAGTATTTTAAAGACTGCATTATTCAGCTTAAATAGTTGCAAAAATATGTTTTTGCTTTACATTGACAAAGCCCAAAAATATCAAGCGTGCGTGCTGGTGCTACTTATGCATTTTAGAGATTCTAAGTGGAAAAGGGTAGAAATCAAGTCAGTGACAGATGAAGGGCAGCTGTGGTGGCAACGGCCCTTTATCAAATGATGCAAATGCCCAACTGTGGCTATAGCACTTGATTAGGCACGAGGGGCCCAATCAGAGCTCTGGATCTTGCTGGCTCCCTTGGCGATTGGCTAATAAGAAATGCACGAAAAGGTACAGACACAGCATGTGGCAGGAGAGGTTGCACATGCCGGATGATTCTGCATCTCAGCACCTACCGGTGACTCCCTGAGACTGCTGATGAAGCGAACAAACGGCACACAAAAAAAGCAAGAGTAAACAAAACATAATGAAATCTGACTTTCATATTTTGAAGTTGCATGCGCGCTTCATCGGGGAAAACTGTGAGATTGGTCGCAATAATACAGCGTGTGATCTCGATAAAAGTTTTAATATTACTTTAGTTTCTTGTTCAAATGTTGCTTCAACACGTAACTTTTTTGCTTGAATAAAACAAAAATCACCTATTGAGGAAATACATGAGAAGAAAAACTGTCTACATATTTTACCTCAATTAACAATTGTAGGCTTATAATGATGATTTATAATTGCAGATCTTGTGTACGATTTTGTGGGAAATGTACATTTGATGTGATTTGACTTTAACCTACATAAAGATAAGTATATAAAGTAACCTGCAAATTGCTGCTGTCCTTCTGAAACCCGGTATCTCCATAATTTGTTTTTTTTATATTTTGCCGTAAATAATTAGTTTGTCACTTGGTTTTCCAAATATCTAACCAAATAAAAAGTATTAAGAAGTGCTTGTCAACTTTGATTACACAGTATTAAACCATTTGAAAAGTACAGTGTTTTTCCATTTCCTGAAAAACAGCTAATTTGGACACATGGGGTTTCGGAAGGACAGCGAACAGAGATGATGGCAGAGGCAAAAGTTATGAATTGCAGCTTAATAAGCTTAAAATTTGTACATTTGTTCATTGTGCATTTTAAATGAACGCCAGAAAATCCAGACGAAAGTACATTTCCATTATCTGTTCAATAATCAGGAGGGTAGAACCAAAGTCAAGTTGTCCTAACACATAATGTGCTGTCATAAACAGGGAATCTCTTTTCTTACACAATTAAAGAGTGAGTTTATTGATTTCCGATGAGACTCTTTGCTGACTCTGGCAGCCGTCACAATGAGCCCTCGGTAAGGTGACCATTTTGCTTTGTCTCTCAGTTCGAACTGTTGGTGTCCTCGGCCAGGTACGTACAGGACGTGGTGTTCCCATGAAAGTGCAACCGCAGCATTTCGAGAGGCGTCGCTTACGTTTTCTTCATTAGCTAATGTAACGGTACAGGATCAAGGTGCGGGACGAGATCATGTGTTCTCTGGACTGCTGCCGGGGGCGGGGGGTCGTCCTCGTGGGTACAGATGTACAGTATATGAATGTCAAAAAGACGTGCGTGTTTGCCTGCTGTATTTCTCAAGCTCCGTGACAATAAAAAAGCAGTTTCCACCCTACAAAAAGTACAAGTTGGGCTTTAATATCGCACCGACTCATGAGAAAATCGTTCTGCCACGGCTAAGCAATAAAGAATTTATATAGAAACACAAGGATGTCAGGATTCAGACAGAACATTTCTAGCAAATAAAACACAAGAGACAGACACACAGCCTCACGCCATAAATAAACTTGCCGGATTTGGGGATATTATTCATGCCCATATGTGCAAAATAGCAGCGCGCTTTCCATTTCAATAACAAATGGCCTCGATAACAAATGCGATTCCTGCGAGGCGAAGCATTTGTTCAGGCATTTCGGCATTAATAGCTTTCCATTAAGACAGACCGGGAGCAAGATTTTAACTTAAAACTGTCTCTCTGTAGATTGTCAATGTCTTCAAATGTGCGGATTGAATTGCCAGTGTTTAAAGTAATTTGCAATTTACATGGTCTTGAGAAGCTGCTGTTGGGTATCTACTGCCCGTAAGTCTCCGTCTCTGCATAAATGGCATGAAGTAACGGATTGTTTGTTTGGTATTTGATCTTACTGTGCATTGTCAAGCACTACAGTTTTAACTTTTATGGAGATACTTTTAAAAGAAATGTTAGTTTTATCATTTGGAAAAAGTAAAAGACATACTGTGCTGTGTAACTTCGCTACTGGGAAAAGTCACGTGTAAACCGCATGCATCCCGCCTAAATTCAGTCGGACTCTGTTTCTGGGGATTCAGTATGACAGAGGAGAAAAGTAAAAGAGAGAGATAAAGAGATAGATAGACAGAAAGACAGACAGACAGACAGAGAGAGACAGACAGACAGACCGACAGACAGGTAGATAAATGAACGTATAAGACAAACATAGATAGAGACAGGCAGGTAGAAAGACAGAAAATGAACAAGACAGACAAAGAGATAATTATACAGAAAGAGACAGAAAGATAGACAGACACATAGAGAGCAAGCCAGACAGATAGACAATGAACAGACAGACAGATAGATCAACACATAGATGAACAGACAGACAGACAAACAGAAAGATATAAACAAAGAGATGGATATACAGACATGCAGACAGACGGATAGACATCTATTCATCTCTCAGATAAACTGAAACAGATAGATGAACAGACAGGCAAAGACAGTAATACAGACAGACACATAGACAGAGAGAGAGAGAGAGAGAGAGAGAGTACAGTGTGTGTGCTCAGATGGCTGGAAGCATTAGTCCAGTCTTATAGATTGGAACCCCACAGAGCCGGACTTAACAAGCCTGGACTCCGGCGATACTTGCTGAACTGCTGAATTCCACTGATGTTAATTGATGGGCTAAGTTAGAGGAAAGAATAAATAAAGGCAGTCGGACAGTAGCTGCAGGTCTGTTTGTACTCTGATGCTGCTGTGCAGTGGCTTCACAAGATGAAGCATAATTAAACTAAAAAGTAAAAGGCACTGGATATCTTTACAATAGCATCTTACCCTTTTGCTAATAATATTTGTACAGTATGTACTGTAGTATGTTCTCTGTGCAAAGTTACACACTTATATACTCTAACGACTTCTGCCTTTGTTTGCAAAAATGTGCACTACACTGTGCAAAAGAAAACACAGCTGAGCTTTATAATGCAATGGACGTTAACTTCTGTTTCATTGTGACAAACAAAATAATTGATAAATAATTGGACACATAAAAATGACTAAGAATGAAAAAGGAGAAGAGATACAGTATAAGGGCCGGCCCCTGCGTTCACACAGTAAGCCATGTAAAGAAAGAAATAATCTTGGTATCGTCTACTAGGGGACATCATTGGATGTACATCTCAAGGGAAAGGAAAAAATCATTTGCGAGAAAATGCATAACTGTGAAAGGGAAAAATTGTGGTGGAGCATCAAATCTCGACGCCTAAATATACTTAATCACAAAATAAGTACACTTCAAGAAATAGCAACGAAATATTCCTTCCGTAAACATTCTCTCAACCTCTCACAATGACCTGGACGCTTTATAACAGAATGAATTTATGTGGCAAAGAAGCTCCAAACCACCAAAATCATTTCTATCGGCTGCAGACTCGTCTTGGAAATGTGCCTGACCAGACCAGACTTGGTTTCAAAACAAGAGCCTGCGCAGTCATAATATGCAATAAATAAATAAATGCAAATGAAAGTGGCTTGTAATTGCACGACAGACTAAATACTGTATCAGCGCTGAGGGAAAAAGGAAGAAATACACATACTCAGAGCTTTCAAAAAGCAATAAAGGGGCTCCTGAGATGATCAAACAGAGAGCAAACACTCTTGACTCAACAGAGAGCTAAAACGCACTTCTAAGAACTGTTTATCAGCTCGAAAACACTCTCTGTCCTGACAACAAACCAATATCTTCAACATCACCTAATGCTTTTACTTTTTTCAAATACTGTAATGCGTTCTCACTTCAGCCTTGATATTCTGAAGGACAAACACCATTCATCTGCTGACCTCACATTAGACAGAAACTTCTATTATATGAACTTCTATAACTTATTATTATGATGTCTGTACTTACACAGTATGTAAACTGATCATTTTTTGACATGTTGCACTATAGACTTTCTTGAAATTTGTAACTTAATCGCACTGTATATAAATATGATGTACAGTATTTACAAATAAAAGATGGATCAGTTCCAAAATAATGTGTTTATATAATATATGGTGTGTGTGTGTGTTGAGTATATTTATATGTATATATAAATGAACACGCATAGATGTATATCTAAAAAAAATTTACATAAATACAGTGCTCAGCGTAAATGAGTACAACCCCTTTGAAGAGTAACATTTTAAACAATATCTCAATGAAAACTAATACAACTTCCAAAATGTTGGCAAGGCTACGTTTTATATGACATCTGTTTAACTTATAACATGAAAGTAAGGTTAATAATATAACTTAGAGAACCAAATTTTCAGTTTTACTCAAATTAGGGTGATGCAAAAATGAGGACACCCCACTGAAAGTCTCTGGAGCAAAGCTAAATTTTATACTATAAATGTCTAATTGAACAAGAATTCAACTAGATGTGAGTCTAATGATTCATTACACAAGTGTCCAGCAGACAGCGGTCTATAAAAGGGTGTTACTTAAAGAAAACCCCTTCCTTTTCGTGCTGTCAGCAATGGCACCACATTGGAAGAGAAATGTCACATGTGCTGCTGGTGTCGGGGAGCTGCATTTCATTGATGGCGTCATGAATTCAAAGTTGTACTGGTCTATACTGAATGAGAAGATGCTACCATCATTCCATGCCCTTGGTTGTCGTGCCCTTTTCCAGAATGAGAACGATCCTAAACACACATCAAAGGCAACTGTTGGATTTCAGGGTGAAAGTGATTCAGGTGCCAAGTACATTTTCTGACCTGCACCCAATCGAACACCTAAGGGGAATTCTGAAGAGATGAGTTGAGCATCACTCTCCATCCAGCATCAAGTCTCTAAAGGAGGTTATTCTTGAAGAAAAGATAGATGTCACCAACTTGTTCATTCTATACCTAGAAGACTAGAAGGTGCTGTCATTAAAAATCATGGAGGCCATACAAAGTACAAGATGTAGTAGGTTTTGTTGTGATTTGTCCTCATTTTTGCCTCACCCTTATTGAGTAAAGCTGAAAAAATGTTATTCTTAGTTATATTATTAACTTTTCTTTTTTATATTGTAAGTTAAACAGATGTTAAATTAAACTTTGTCTTGTCAACATTTTAGATGTTTTTTGTGTTCATTGAGATATTGTTCAAATGTTACTTTTCAAAGGAGGCGTACTCATTTACGCAGAGCACTTTATATTGTATATCAATTAATATATATATATATATATTTATATTGTAAGGCTGGTTCCAAGGTGTCCGCACCAAAAAGGGCACCATATCCCGGGAAACACAGAACTTCATGCAATACAATGAACTCCCCGCAGAGTTTGCATCTCCATCTCAGACAGCTTATAACAAGGAATGATGATTACCAACTCACACCTTTACATCTGTTCTCTTCTCCCCCTATCATCTCTCTCCAACTGAACTCAGAGCAATTCAAGGCTCACCCATGAACTGGATTTGACTAATACCATATCTTAAATGAACAAAGAATCTTCACATGCATATTTGGTATCATTTGAAATGTCTCAGTGCGATTGGTACAATGGTCTCATATCCACAGCAGTAGAGCAGATCAAAACATAGGCTTGAGGCTTTAAGATATTCTGCTCACTGTTGAGGTTGTGTCTTCATGCAAATGCCCATTTGTGGCCTGATCAGATCCTGGACAGAGTCCTTTACAATGTAAATTATTGTTGTGTAGAGGAAGGGTATTTTGGTCTGGGTATTTAAGGGAAGCTGGCAAAATGTTCTGGGGAATTCTTACTATGATGAACCCCACGGTGCTGTGTGTGAGCCTTCAGACACACAGCACTGTGTTTTTTCCGATCGCATCTTTTTTCTAATGTCAGGTATGCGTCTTAGACTCGTAGACTAATCTTTGAGGATTTGATGTTTTGTTTTCGTATTCTCTGAATTGAATTGTAATTGGCTAGAAACATTTACCTGACGAATAAATTGTCACGTTTGAATTGTTCCGCATTATTCTGAGTTTATGAACTTTAGTAGATCACGTTATATCCTTTGTTAACGCAAATCTACGTTCAGGTTAGTGACGGACTAAAATCCTGTATTAGGTGGAGCATTGGGGCACGCCAGCTGAGATTTTAGAGCTCCGGCTAACTACTTGGCATTAGTTTAAGTGTACTTAGACCGTAGGGGCTGATGTTTCCGTTTAGAACAGCACATATGTTGTCTGACCAATCTAAATAAGGTAAGTCTCAAACCTCTGGTTATTGAAATATTATTCTAACTAAGTGTACATAGGAAACTATGGCTTGATTATACAAAGCTACCATCAGAGGAAGTAAGATTGGTCTATTTATCTCTATGGAGTGGTCATGACCTCTGGTTAGAAGTAATCATTACTTTAATTAAGTTTTTATAGTCTAAGGGGACTAGATAAAATAATGCTTTCTGAGTGTTACTAGTCATAGAACCTCTGGCAGTGACCAAAACTGACGAGTTTGTGACCGTGAGATCCGCGTGTAACGGCCGGCGCGAGACTCTAAGCGACACTGAGAATCGGATGAAGGAGTGTAATTTAGAATGAGGCAGAAGAATCAAACATTGACCAAAATTGCATGATTATTATCACTCACAATAATCTAATACAAATAATATCATTCAACAAGGTTTCTTTTTTATCTTTTGGAGTCAGATAAATTACGCAAGGATAAAATAACTTTAACTGTAACAACCCAGAGCGCTGGAAAGACAGAACGCGCGCATGCCTTCGCCATGCCACTTGGACTCCGCCATTGAGCTAGTGGGTGGTTGGTGGTTCTTCTTTTCTCACATTTTTCACCACCTTACAATATATAAATATTAATATTAATATTAATTTGCACGTATTTCTTAAATACATGTATGCTTGTGTATTCAAATATTGATATAAATGCACTGCACACACATATTTAAAATACACACATATGAAAAAGTAAAAATGTATATTTGAAAAAAGTTTTTTATACAAGTGGCTTGTTTATATTAAAGGAGTAGTTTCGTGCAGTCTCATATCTGCATGATTTCTTTTCTTCACACAACACAATCGATTAAATGTAACATTTGCATGTAAAGTCTATATGTACACAGCTGGATTATCCCGTTTATACAGGGCTGTAGATGCAACATAATACAAAAAAATCTGTCTGTCGGAAAATAAATTTGCAAGTGTAGCACGCGTGCGATACAGTTTTGCACGTGATTTAGACGAGGCAGTTTGTGTGAGGTGTGTTTGTCGCGATGCCATTTGTGTTTGTGTGTTAAATATGTCATCTGCTTGTTTTGCGTTAATGAGCTGCAAAATGTAACATATAACTACACGCGTGTGCTCGTGCATTTGTTATCGTCTCACTGTATGATGACATGAACACATGAACTCCATCTCCAGAGCTGCTCTGAGAGTTTATTTCTTAAGCATTTCACTGTTAGAAAAAAGCAACGTCTGATGGGTAACAAGACTTTTTTAGACCGGTACATAATTGGGTCAATTCCAGAGTATGGATAAGCTTGAATGGCGAATAAGAGGCTGCTGCCTGTCATTTTCCATCCCTGAATGATGTCCGAATGGCGGACGTTTGCTTGACTTATGTGTGGTATCTAGGGCCATATGATTTCCGCCATGTATTTGTAATCTGCTTGTTTTGCGTGTTTATGAGTGAAAGAGTGGCATGATTGCACTTGTGGAGCTTTCAGGGGTCGGGGAAAGGACCACAAGCCGGGATTCGAACTTGGGTTGGCCGAGACGCACCGGCACCATATCTCGCAGCATGAACCACTCGACCATCTGCTCCAACATAAACTGCAGTTTTAAATCTCTTCTGTAATAAAGAAACTTAAAAATGTTTAACATCTTTTCACATCATGTGTTTTAGCATCAAATTATAGAGCGTAGTATCCATAACAGTATTGATAAATACCGGTATCGATGAGTAGAATCCATATAGGTATCGATACAATCTTGACGATACCCATCCCTATTTGTCAACCACACTCTCTTTGCGACAAAGCGTCAAAGTGAAAGTCTAGTTAACTTGAACATCCAGATTAAAAACACTGTATTGTATTATAACGTTTACTATAGTAAATTGTAGTTTTCTAGTAGTAAATTGATAAACTACATAAACACTAAAGTATACTTTCTCTTATTTACAAAATTAATATTTACTGTGGTAATTATGAGCGTGTTTTCCTATAAGTAATTTCAGGAAACAGATCTCAACTACCTTAAACATTAAAATACAAAATAGACAAGAGCTCAACAAAACCCACTAAAAGTACTCAGAAGGCCTGACACTGTTTCCTTCTCTTCTGTGGAACACTTTCAGTGGTCACAGAGCAGATACTTGCTCGCTTTGCAAAGACAAAACCAAAACATTTTTAGGAGCAGACACTGGCAGATATTTGTTTGCGTGTAGAATTTCTAAAACACATGATTAAAATTTTAGCACCCACAACAGCAGCCTCAACAGAGGAAGATCCAGGTTGAAAAGAGGCCAATTCTTTACTCTCTAACAAAACAGCGCTCCTATTACTGTGTTTAGATTTTTCTCGAACACTTGAGCTCCCCCTGAGAATACAGCACACTTTATAAATGAACCTGTCATTCCAGCGCCTGTGAACTGTAAGGCTCATGTACGCTCCAAGCATAGGATGCTGAAACATCCAACTTAAACTAGTGAAGCTCTCTCGGCGAGATGCGCTCAGCGACTCTACATCTCTCTCCCAGCCCAGGCCCAGCACGCCAGGCAAAGTTGACTGAATAATGTAGAGGCTTTATCCACCGTTCAGGCATGAGTGGATAATCTGGCCACAAGGACACAGTGTGTCAACATTGCACTTATTTTTATTTATTTATTTCTATGGTCCATTCGAAACGAGAGGAAAAAGGCAGCAGAAGCCAAAAGTACACTCTCCCACACAAAGTTTTTCTTTCTTTAGCTCTTCCACCTCTTTTCGGTGAAAGGCATTATTTGAAAAGCTTTCTGCCGATTCGATCCTGGCGGCAGATTACTTGCACGTGGACAGCAAAGAAGTACAATCCCTCAGTGCATTATTAAAACAATCTCTGTTACTTCTAAAAATCTTTAGGTGGTTTTTGACGCTGTATAATCATATGATGTTTTAATAATCGACATTTTTTCTATATGGAAACTTGTCAGTTGCAATTTCTTTTCCATAAGCACATGCACATTTCATACAAAGCATACTAAGACTAAGTATATCATTTCAAATCACATCTCATTATTAAGCAGGCAGGGCTGGACATAAAGCATTGTAAAATGGTTGTCCTTCGGAAGATTAAAAAAATATATATTTTATTTGAATTATAATTTTATATAATCAATATAATTGTTATAGATTTAGATTGGTCAAGTTTGCTTTATAGTGTGACCGCCTGAATTTGGTTATAGATCTATTCTCCATGACTAAATCAGATGCAAGCAGTTATTATTATTATTATTAAAGTCCCTATGAAACAGAAATTACGATTGACTTCTTTTCCATATCGTGACGTGTGTCCGAGTGAAACGGCTTCTAAAATTAAAAAAAAAATGTAGGGCGTTATTTTTTCCTTCCCTTTTTGTTTGGTTTCTAATAAATTGGGCCTGGAGGGGAGGGCTAAAAATGACTGGCCAATGGACAGTCAGTATAGTCCAAACTCTTTTTTGTTGCTGAAGTCATGTGGTGAAGAGTTGTTGTTGTAGAGGCAGAGGAGCGTAACGTTTTTGATTAAAGATTAAATTTTTTTTAATAATGGTATGCACAGATACATCATTTATAATAATCACTGCAACACTGTGTGAAACACTTTTTTCCTGTTTGATTGCATGGTGACTTTAAGGGTGTACGTTTTTTTAAAAAAATATATGCAATTGCAGTTCAACATGAATAGGCAGGTAAATGACACATAACATTAATGTTACATACAGATGGATAAATTAGGGCTCAAGTTCTGTGTTTTTCTATTTTTCTATACAATAGCGGTGTATTTTTCCACATAAATGACTGTAGTATACTACAGTATTTACTTTAGTAAACTGCATTAAAATTCTTAGACACTATAGTGTGAGAATTCTTAGATACTATAGTTTTTGTGTGTTTGCCGACAACTTCACTCAAACACTAAAACGCTCTTAAAATAAACTCAGTGCAACTGTGGAGATGCCGTTCACATGTTCACATCCTCAAACAGTGCAGACGCAGCTAAATCCTCGACCATCACTCGTGTTGTATGTTAAACTGTGCATATAATTCACTCAGACACGCAGAACAGCCAGATGACATTTAAATAACAGGATTCCATGTCCGCAGCTGGTTAACGTAACGTTAAATGGACTCATTGCCGGGGCACTATTGATTATTGTCAGACACAAACAAGCACAACCATGAGAAACGCACTTCACACAAACACGCAGCTCTGTCTAATGCACCTATTCTTATTATTCTACATGTATGTTGCACTGTTGTTATTTTTTCTCAAGTTACTTGTCCGGTCGGGCAAATTCTCTCTCACTTGCCCATAAAAAATATTCACTTGTCTCATACAAGCGGACAAGCGTTAACGTTGAGCCCAAAACAGGTTGTCACATACATCACATTTCTCTTCCTTATCGTGCAGCTCTACTTTTTCTATAATCAGTTGTTTTTATTTCTTTAATGTTTTAAAAGATAGCTCTCTTAGGAAATCCAATTCTGTCATTGTTTATTCACCCTTGTGTTTTTCCGAACCCATCTGTATCCACATTGTACATTATATCCTACGTGGAAAAAACAATTGAGACATTATTCAGAATGTTAGTGATCGTCCATATCTCGGTCATCATTTATTTTCATTGGATAAACAAAACATAAAAATTCGTCAAAAGTTCTCCCCTCCATATGGTTATAATGTCAAGTAAGCGACGACAGAACTTTCATATCTGAATGAACAAACTCTTTAAATATAAAAAATGACAAGTAGATGATAGGATGACTCAACCTGTTCTTAAGTACAGTCCTTGTGCTATGAAACTCCAAGAACCAATCCAATACTCCTGAACAGCAGGTGCCTTTTCTTACCAACAGACTCATAAATCATTTAAACCGCGGCCAGTACGTGTCTCAGCTGATATGTGCCAAGTACAATTTCATATCAAATATCTCTAGAGCACTGATGTCAAAATGAATCTGACATACACATCCACACCTTACTTCTTCGTAGATCTGTGCCAAAAAAATCACATTTCTGTTTAAATTACTTTAAAATAGTTTTGCTTTTATTGTAGAGTCGGCTGGTGCTTTTGATGTTGCTATTCTGTATATTGCGTTTATTCATTATTGATAAAAGATTTTGACTTCACGTAACCTCATCATAGCATTTGAATGACGGTGGCTAGAACATGAGCAAAAACATTCAGTTGCGCATTAACGCTTTACAATAAGAACTCGTTCAATAACATAGTGCTAACATGAACTACAATTATTTAAATATTTCAATATATTAATATACAGCATTTCATAATTATTGCTGATATTTGTTCAAGTTACTTCATTTTGCTTTAATAAATGTTAACAAATAGCCTCCGATTTAAAAAGTAAACGTTACACTAAGATTAATTAATGCTTAAGTAGTATTGTTCATTGTTGGTTCAAGTTCATTTATTATTATTTTTAAATAATGTTAACACATGCAACTTACTTTTAAAGTGTTAGTTGCTCATTTCGTGTTTTTGAGTACCGATCCGAGTTGAGCGCCGAACCGATTCGAGCGACGTGATGACGTAGACATACCTGAAGTTTGCGTGAGTATGTTTTTATTCTATAAACTTGAACAATACAATAAGAAATGTTTACCGAAGTACAACAAAGCATAAAATGCAACAAACCAGTGCCAGAGTACAATTATAATAAATACAAATATAAAATAACATATAGGCTATTAAAAAGGAAAAGGGTGCCACTTCAGGCAACAATATCACACTTGCTGACAATGTTAGTCAATGTTTGTTTGTTTACCACGCAAAACTCGCAACCACGGCACGAGATCTCACAACAGCATCGTTTGAGAGAATAAATCAGATGCGATGAGGCTGACAAGAGGAGGCGTGACGCTCTTACCTGCTCGTTTGAATTCTCCCAGGTGAAGTTGAGGAGACACGGTGAGAAGACCTCGTCCTCTGACAGCCCGTATCCGTCCATCGTAGATATGTGAGAGAATTCTTCGGTGAACGCTTGCGTTTGTTTCCCACGGAGAAGCTCAGTCAGCCCGGCTCGGTTCTGCGCGTCCTTGGGTTCACGGAACGACACCCGCGAGCGCGCCACCGGCTCAGCTGTCACGTGCGCGCAGCAGCTTCACATCAGAGTTTGTGCACCGGGTGATGTTTGCATCCTTTTGCTTGTTTTGTAGTTTCTGTTTGTCGGGCGAATCTCGGAGTATCAGAGGCAGGTAGGATTGTGTCATGTACTGTATAATGTAACAGGTCAATTTAATGATAAAAGAATGTGCGTTAGATAGGTTTATAGTTAAATTACCTTAACCACCTGTTGAGCCAAAGTTGTTTATATTAACATGTGTCTGGGAAAAACTGCACAGTGGATTTCCTTTTAAGAACTGTTATTTGTTATTTTTCTTATTGTAGCCTATATGTCTATGGCCCAGTTTCACAGACAGTTTAAGTTAGGACTATGCCTTAGTTAGATTGGGTTAAAAATACCTTAGAAGAAAACATTACTGGTGTGTGTCTTGACACAAAACAATGGCACTGATATATGCTATAGGAAGATATTTCTGGAAAAGTTATAGTCAGTTAAGATAGGTCACGCATACATTTTGGGTTGGGACTAGCCTTACATTTACTTTTAGTCATTTAGCAGACCCTTTTATCCAAAGCAACTTACAGATGAGGGAAACTATGGAAGCAATTGGAACAATATAAGGACAGCAAAAAGCATACGTTTAATAAAAGAAAACTGGTCTAATATAACCTACCAGAGCTTAGCCTTAAGCCTTGTCTGTGAAACCGGGCTTTTGGATCAAGTTGACTAATAGTTATATTTAACTAGTTGCGTTAAATATAAATATGTTATAGCTTAAGGTTATTTATAAACAGATGTCTTTTAAAACAAAGACAAAAATCCTGTATAAGCATTCAAATTACAGTCTAACAGGTAAACTAAACGCCATTTTAAAGGGCCGGGGCCAAATAATATGCCTCCCCCAGATTTCCTGTTGTAGGTGGAAATGACAAAGCTGCCCATTTTAAAGGCACGTTGACGTTTTTGCCAACAGTTTTCTTCTAGTTTGATTAATAATTGATATTTAATTGGGAGTACATTGTTTGGCATGCAAGTTAAGCGTTAGTTTGCTCAATTGAACAGCATCAACATTTACTCATGCTTACGTTTTGCAAACCCACTTTGGTTGTGGGCACAAAACATATCATTTTCAAAATTATTAAAAGTCTAAAATCATACTGTGGTGTTTTCATTTCAACTGCTTGCTAACAGCTTGACAGACTACTTTACATATCAAATATTCATTAATCAAATGTTATAACAGATGTTAAGACTAATGAGGTTTATCTTACATGCACAGTGTTGGTGGAGTGCTTTGGAATGTTTATAGATGGTTATCTGTTGACTTTAATTTTTGGGACTGGTAGGGAGCCTTTTGATCCAATTTTTTACTTTTCTTTGTGAACAAATGTAGATATGGTATACTGCAGGACTAAATAAATGAATGTCAACATGAATTTCCCAAATATCACAACAGAAGAGAGAGAGAGAAAATCTGTTTTTATCAATATATATAAACACAATTCATTATCTGCTATATTTAGTGAATGTGTACATAAATGCATAGAACATTACTGTCTCAAAGTAAGAAGGGTGCACAGTGCTCCACCAATATAGAAATGTGGAAGTCGTATGCTGCACAATCTTTCTGATGGCTTTCATTTTCTGATAGCTTTCATTTTTGACATTTCCAGCAATGCAGATGGTGGTAAATCTCTCTAAACTCGTTCTTAAGTGAGGTGAGATTAATTTCTCAAAGTTTCACCATTTTCAGTTTATTTCAAACAAGCGTGATCTTCTTCTTCTCCCTGTAGGGCTAATATATCAACACCAACCTTCCCCACATCGCACATGAACTCATCACAGGTAGGCTGCTGAGCTCTTGTCAGAGATGGCATGATCGAATTGTTCCATCGTCCTGTCACCAGAGGAGCCATTACTTCAAATTAGCATACAAATTCAAACCAGGACAGATGGATTTGTCACATTCCAGTCGACATCTTCCTCTGAGATTGGCTCCGCTAACACTGCACGATGAAGATAAGACACCTGTCCCCGCTTCATTCGGGACAACGGCTGGAGGACGACATGGAAAGGCACAAAAAAACACAATCTGGTGTCCTGTGGGTGGTCCCGGAAGGAAGCAAAATAGGTCAATGTATCAACAAGTCTTAATTTGTGGTCATCCATGAGGTAGATCTAGGTAAAGGTCATAGAATAAAGATTTGCCCTCAATATTTAAATGAATATGAATGTCTGAGGGGGGGGCACGGTGGCTTAGTGGTTAGCACGTTCGCCTCACACCTCCAGGGTTGGGGGTTCGATTCCCGCTTCTAACCTGTGTGTGTGGAGTTTGCATGTTCTCCCCGTGCCTCGGGGGTTTCCTCCGGGTACTCCGGTTTCCTCCCCCTTGTCCAAAAGACATGCATGGTAGGTTGATTGGCATCTCTGGAAAAATTGTCCGTAGGGTGTGAGTGTGTGAGTGAATGAGTGAGTGTGTGTGCCCTGCGATGGGTTGGCACTCCATCCAGGGTGTATCCTGCCTTGATGCCCGATGACTCCTGAGATAGGCGCAGGCTCCCCGTGACCCGAGGTAGTTCGGATAAGCGGTAGAAAATGGATGGATGGATGGAATGTCTGAGGTTGAAAAAAACAACCAGTCATTTTGGTAAGCATTGAGAATGACTCCCAAAGACCCAAACACCACATTAGGGCCAAAAACATTTGATTTCACATATGACAATAATAAAAGTCACCTTCAGGGTGCTGTTTTTTTTTGCAGTGATCATTTTAGATTTATACACTGGTGATCCAATTGAGTGCTTCCCAATACTCAAACTGATGCTTCCTTGCTTCTACGTCCTCCAGCCTGTGACCTGGAAACTGACAGAGCTCAGCCATTTTGGAGGACATTTCAATTCTTTGTTTGCACCACGAGGAATGGAGTGAGGGGACTTCCAGAGACGTCCTGATGTGCATCCTTCTCTCGGGGGGTGACGCTAAAAGGCTAGGAAAGGATGCACAAACAATAACTGATAAGCACCTTTTACCATGCACAGTCTAAGGGACAGAGAAACATATGGGTTGCTTTTTAAAATCATTGCCAATTAAGTTTGTCACAGGTGGACTTTTTGGGAATGATCAAAAGAAATAGCAGCCAAGCTTAGATTTGAGTGTCATAATACATTTCTTTCCAACAGGTCTGTTTTATTATTATTAATGTGCAATATAAATCGAAATAAGTCTTTTGAGTCTAGAATATGTAGCAACCCAAACCACTTTTGTGTGGATCTTAGCGGCATCTAGTGGTGAGGTTTTGAATTGCAACCAACGGCTCACCACCGCTCACCCTGCCTTTCAAAGCACTACAATTGCTGAAACAGGACTTGATGTCGCTTCATTATGTTAGGTCTTTAAACAACTCTGAAGACATAGTTGTATTGCATTTCTGTCAAAAGAACTTCCAAAAAATTAATCGCAGCACCTTCAAATAAAAACTCAAATAAGTTATGGATGATGTAAGAGGGTCAAAATACTTTCTGAAAGCACCATAGTGGAACTAGTTAGTTCACTTTAAATGGCTGATTAATTGATTCTGGCAACAATTCTCATGACATTGATGTATTATACAAAGAAAGAGCTCAATTATGGAAATCACTCGTATTATTTCTTTATAAAAAATAAGATGCAAAACAATAATTGTGGGTTTGGCTTCCAGCTCATGTCAGTGACCAGTCTAATAAGAGACTATTTAGAAAAATAATGATTTTCTTGGGTAATTATGCTTGGAAGATCAATTGTAAACACTCAGTATGACAAAACCCCTTTTCCCTCTAGATCAATCCCATATAATTTCCAGATCAGCTCAAACTAATGTGTTTTCTATCGGCTTCAGCGGACGGTGGTCTCCGGGACAATTTCATGGTTACATGTGTGTTGGTGACTCGTGAGTAAAAAGCCATCCAGTTATAAACCCGGGGCTGAACACTTTTCTCCCCCAACAGTTATAAAAGATCAAAATAAACATGCTAATCTCTTACATTTGCATATTGAACACGTGGCATCTTCGATGTGAAACTCCCCTGTCTTCAGTGATATTCCTTTGAAACTTTAATTGGGGGCAAATGCTAACTTAAGGTCGCTTGTGGAGTTTTTGTATCTTCTTCACGTGTCACCTTGATGTGAAATGACTTAACTCATCGCGCATAACCATTCCGTAATGCCATAGGTGACAAATGGATTTGGTCTTCATCTACAACTAATGGATTATTATGGAAATAGAAGAAAAAGTCCCCTTGGGTGCCGTGTTCAGTCTTATCAAAAGTGCGGCAAAAACACAACAATGAAACTTTGAAGTCTCAGGGCCAAGGGGAAAGGCATGCTATGGATTATAAGACGCTGCCTTCTAAATAAATAAAGGTAAGACAAATATCTGCACACTGAAAATGCGTATTGAACTGAACTGAACGCTGAATTAATCTATTTTTCCACACCACGGGGAGGATTCTTTTAGCTCCGGGTGATGCTTCGGTTTAATTACAGCAAGGTTAAAACATACAAATGCAATGATAAAGAAAGAACAAAAACTTTGAATGGCCATTGATACGTGATGCTGCGTCATGGTAAAATAACCACGTCATTACAGCGGACCTTTAATGACCTGAGCTTAGGGCAAGACGATTATGTTCAATGATCGTCTCGCCTAATATGTCCAGCTGCACAATTTCGGCTGGTTTCACGCTCCAGATAGCTTAGCGGGACGACACTTGGGAAACTGGCCCTCAAAATAAGAGCTGAAGAAGCTACTTAAAAGTATTCACTGCACGCTTCATTGTTTTAAAGGGAAAGACAAATGAACCACAAGGATGTAATCATGTCCATTTACAAACCTACAATTGTTTTCAATTACTATTGTAATATTGAAAATTGCCATGTACTCCATATATTTGACAATTTCCTGTGTTAACGTATTGGCAAGAAAGGTGATGGTGAGGGTAACTTCACTCAAAAATGAAAATTCTGTCATCATTTATTCACCCTTAGATTGTTCCAAAACTGTATACATGTCTTTGTTCTGCTGAACACAAAGGAAGATATTTGGAAGAATGTCAGTAACCAAACAGACCTCATCTCCCATTTACTGCCATAGTTGGGAAATACTATGGGAGTCAGAGGTGATCTCTTTGATTGCTGACATTCTTCCAAATATCTTCCTTTGTGTTCAGCAGAACAAAGATATTTACACAGGTTTGGAACAATCTAAGGTTGTGTAAATAATGACAGAATTTAAATTTTTGGGTGAACTATCCCTTTAAGACAGTTTGCCAATATTGCTAAATTGTGAAGCCAACTGAGAACAAATTGCACCAAATTGGCTAAAATGAGTTACGAAAAAATGCTTTCGTGAATATTCATGCCATTCAAAGCATTATTTAGATGCATTAGTAGCCTCTCCATCAAATTTGCCCATTTATTGAAATCTGCCCATAAATTCTAAGTTGGATCGAGATCCGGACAGCGACGTCAGTGTTGATGTGTGTTCAGTTTTATGCATTAGTTCATCGTCTAGCTGGAAAATAAATCACCCAGGTGTCTTGCACACTCCATTAGACTTTCCTTTTGGATGTCTCTGAATTTCACAGCATTTGTTTTACCCATTACGCCTTCCAGTGATTCATAATGAGACTGCTGTGCTTGATGATGATGATGTGCAGCGTTTGGCTAACGCCTATGCCAAAGGTGGTATTAAGCTCTACCGGCTCAATTTTAGGCTCATCAGACCACAGAACCCTTTCAGCTGGCTTCAGTGTCTCCCACATCTTCTGGCAAACTTGAGCTGAGATGTCATGACATTTTTAACAGCAGCTTCTTCTTAGTAGCTCTCCACTGTACCAGAAAGCTGTGACTGGTCCTGGGCAACAGTTGCTCCCATCTCACCCACCGAAGCTTTTAACTCCTCCAGAGTTGTCAGTGGTCTCTTGGTAGCCTCCCTCACCAATCTTCTCCACGCAGTCACAGTTTTTGAGGACAACTGCTCCAGGCAGATTTACAGCTGTGCCACTCTTTCTTTTCCTTAGTTATTGATTTAACAATACTCCAAGGGATTTTCGATGACTTGGAAGTCTTCTTGCATCCACCCCCTGCCTTGTGCTTTTCAATTACTTTTTCAGAGTAGCTCGAAGTGTTCTTTTTGGTGAGCGCTACCACAACAATGACTCATCAGAAATTGGACCATCCGGATAGAGGCGTATTTATACTACAGTTAATTAAAAGCCTGCAAACGATTTCCATTTAAAGGGACAGTTCAGCCCAAATGAACAAATTCTGTCATTCATTAATCATCTTGTCATTCAAAACAAGTATTGTATCACCATTCCTTTTGTGGAACAACAAAAAAGATATTTTGAGAAATGTGTGTTTTGTGTCCATACCATGGAAGTCAATGGGCCAATAATGTCTGGCTACAAAGTTCTTAAAAATATTATCTGTGTTCTGCTAAAGGAAGTCATTAAGTTTGGAATGACATGAGGGTCATTGAAGAATTTTCTTTTATGAAACTATACCCTTAACCATATTTCAAAAACATGTTGGATGCTCCTGCGATTATTTAGGTGTTATATTAAAAATGGATGTTATGACATTTGGAATACATTACGAGGCCAACATTTAATTAAACTGCATGAATAAATGGTTTACAATAAAACTAAATACCATGCAACTGCGAGATAAACTGGGCAAATTCTATTTCATGCCAACTTAAAGAACTCAAATATCACCAGAGTTATACAAGTTGAAAACAAGAAAGATTTAGTCTGATCTACCAAAGCATACAAGTAAATGTTTCCTTCCATAATAACAGAATGCATCCTTTAATAAATCGTCATTAGAAAAAGTACATTCCTACAAAAGCTGCTGAAGTTCAACAAAAACAGCACCAAACATTAAGGCATGAGCATTACTGAAATCAAGTTTTTTTTTATTGAAGTAAAAGCTCATTTACAGAAAGAACATAGACTGTTCTACTCCCCCACAACATAGCAGTAAGTTCTCAATAAGGAATGTCAACATCCACATGAATGTTCATGCAAAACCAGTTGATGGTGGTATCGGCGTACGCATTTGCTCCCAGCCGATCCTTAGTGACAAGCTGCAATTTAACAAAACACATGGAGCGGATGGGAGCAAAAGGTTATTATAAAAATAATAGATCTCGACGACAACAAACCGAAAGAGAAAAGAAAGAACCTAAAGATGAATGGACATGTGACAATGTACAATTTTCAGAGCTTAAAGCAGCACTGCACAGCACATATTGAATTCAAAACGTATATAGTCCTTATACCACCGAGTCGCTTTAGTACTGAGAGTATTCCTTGGTTTGAAGTTTAGCGACGATGCGCTCCAACTGCCTCTTAGCTTCACACTGAGGAAAGTTGCCCATTTCATAGTATTGTGGAGCGATTTTCACCAGCCTACAGGGACGGAGAGAGAAAGATTAACCATGTTTTTAAGACAACAATATTTTCCCCCATAGCCAACAGAGTTCTCTTAACACACAAGCAAATATTACAGTTGCATATGGTAGGTTTAGCTTACCATTCGGGTTTGATATCAGTGCAGGTGCGGATGTAGTTCTTTGTGGTCAGCACAAACTCGTTGTAGAGAACCCACTCTGGCTTATGGTCCAGTACAGTGGAAGGGTGCAACTGGACCACCTGGTTGTCCTTCACCGTTAGATAGTGTCCCGTGCGCTCCAGGTGAGCAACCTGATAAAAGCATAAACGCAAATGAAGAAATAAATCAAGCGGCAGCTATCAGAAAGCACACGCGGGAATGTTTCTTTAAGGCACTTAAACATGCGTCGTACGGATGCCGAGATTAACCCGGCCAATCCGTCTCAATAAACGACCAACACAAACAGAGACACGGCCGATGGGACACCCAGTAATTCGTACAACGAGGCAGAAATTTGTCTCACCAGTAAAGGTTAATGTTGACAAATATTTCAAAATTAATGGAGTAATTCCACGAGTCAGGTCACTTGTTTCAGGTACCCCCTCCTGGAGACAGACTCGATAAAAATGTCATTTCCTTTCCCTGTGTGGGATGAAAATTGCCTTGATTTCTTATCACACATTTAAATGGTCACATTTTGATATAAAGCCACACATTACATTAGAAGCTTCGGTGACGCTCTATTCCCAAAAGGAGCTGTAGAAATGTATTTTTAGTAAGAGAGAGGAAAATAATAAGAGAATTTTAGTTCTGCTCTAAAACCAACGATTTTTTTAATTGACTATATATTATTAACAGCTCAAGGGTGTTCTCCCGCTACCACTTCAGGCACGACTACATTTACAAATATACCAAACCTTATTTATATACAGGGTATCTTTTTGTAAAATTAGCCAAAGTCTTTAACTTAAAGCAACTACAGCCACAGAAAAAATGAAGAGACCATTTTACAATTATTTTTAGTTTGTATGTGTTTTAGTAAAATGATTATTTTGATTCATTCTGGGAACTACTTACAATATTCTGCCTACAGTTCAAATAATAATATTGTTTCTATTTGCAGAACATTAAATTGGAAGAACAGGTAAAAAACTGAAAAGTTAGACTTCAAATACTGCAAAGTAAAGTTAATATTCACTATTAAGCAATACAACAGTAATATCTGTACATGGGTCAAAGACAAAAAATGTGTAATACTGCTTTAAATTGTTCCTGTTCAAAATACATGAAAGTTCAAAAATAAATATCATACATTTTCCCCAGATTTACAGAAGGCGCCCATTAAAATGTCATTCAGTGTAACAATCTTGTCGGGCGTATTTACAACAAAAATCGATTTATGACATATTAAAATACTTAATCCTTTCACCCTTAATGCTTTTTAATAGTAATTAAAAAATATATCTATATATTCTTTTGAGGGGGAAATCTTAACGTATTTGACCCACGTGTATTAAGGCAAAGTTCAAAATTTGGAAAATGGAGCGATTTCTTCATTTTCCAGTGGCTGTAAGTGCAAACATAAGCTGATAGCCCTGACAAGCCATGATGTAAACAGCTGTTTTTAGCATTCAAAACTCAACCAGTAAGAAGTGTACATGTTTATTTCCCTATTTCTGAGTCTCTACGGTGCTGTTCAATCTCACTACTGTCGAGAGAACCCTGAAGCGCAGATGCTTCTTGTGAGACAATGATAATTCATGATATCTTGATAATTTTATCAATATTGTGTATTTCATTGTGGCCTGTTTATCAAATCAGCATCCAGGACCGGAATTATTCATTTAATAACCTTCTGTCCCACAGTACTGTCTCTTCAGGCAAACCCTACATGGTATATCGAGAGATTATACGGATAAGCACAGTCAGTTGGAATTTATCAAGATCCGATGAAGCGACCCTCAAGGCCACATCCACATGGCTTTCTGTTGATGTGCCAAAACATTATGTTTTAGGCCTCTGGGTTGGGAAAACTTCACCAGGATAAAAAGCAAGGAAGAGAAACCAATGGACAGTACAGTTTTCCATTAAACACATCTCTGCGGACGCCTAAGCAATATCATGCACGGATATCCTCAAATGCCTTGAAGACATTAGATTAAAAAATCTTCACTTTTAATTTAAAATATTAGACTTAATTTAGAGGATAGCAGAAACAAACCTGCATGAAGAAGCCGGTGACCAGAGCACGGCGGATGTTGATGTAGTAATCTCGGCTGGTGAACTCCGTGCTGCGACGCGGCAGGTTGAAGCGGTCCATGATGCGCGAGAGCTGCTGCCGCACATTATCGGCAGACATCAACGAGCGGTAGTTGACGAAGTTATCGTAGCACCACTGCACAGACTCGTGGTCTTGAAAGACAGTACAAACCAGGTTAAGTGAGCATAATATATAAACACGAGCACTGCAAACCCTTCATCAATCTAAATACGATGTTACTCAACATGACAGTGTGAAGAGATTCAGTGCCTGCCACAGTACAGTAACTCATTCATCATATAGTTTATCAATGACAGACAAAAATAAATGTTACATTAGCATAAAAGATGCAACTAAATATCCAGGCCATATCAATAATTTAACACATCTGCGTCTGTCAATAAGGAATATTAAGTTTTATGAACTGTGTGTTGTCTATACATACTCTGTTTGAAGGCGTGGTAGACGTTGAGCAAGGTCAGGTGGTCCCCATCGATGTGGGCGAACCTCATTTTGGACTCGTCCGCTGCCTTCTTAGCCTCGGTTGGGCGCACAAAGCACTGTGGGACTAAACAAGGTTGGTATGGGCCCCAACATAGCCGCCCATAGGGATGAGTCAAGCGTTCACCCAGACAGGACACAAGGCCTAGTTCTGAGGCTAGAGCACGGCACAGGGTACGCTACACCAAATGGTAGGATGGGGTGAGGGGAGAGCTGCTTTCAATGCCATTCTGGAAAAGAGGAATGGTGGCTGTGGAAATTAAATTAAACCCGTGGTCTCTGGGGATCTTTCAAGGAAGGATGACTGTACTCGACTGATCTACTCTGAAATTATCAAATCGCTTGTTGGACCGTTGTAAATTGAACTAGACAAGCTGTGTGGATCCAATATTTGGGTTGAGGTTATCATGAATCTCAAGAGCACGAGTCTCTGATCTAGGGCTGTCAAACAATTATTATATTATTAATTAGTAAATTTGTCTTTCACTTGTCCGAGTACAAATATTGCAACAACCACATGACAATGCTTAATGTCAAGCCCTGTTATGGATGCGGTTAATCGTTTGACAGCTCTATTCTCAATTAAAAAAAAGAAGTCTAGAGAAGATCAGACTTCAACAAAGCCAGTCTCGGTAAGCAACAGTATTATTGGAT
This sequence comes from Triplophysa bombifrons, assembly GCA_029783895.1. Classification (NCBI taxonomy): domain Eukaryota; kingdom Metazoa; phylum Chordata; class Actinopteri; order Cypriniformes; family Nemacheilidae; genus Triplophysa; species Triplophysa bombifrons. Next base: position 37,705,982 of record CM056448.1, read on the forward strand.
TTTGTACTCTCCCCCACCCCTCTGCATTACAGACATTAAATTGTTCAAGCGTCGTTCTGGTTTGTCAGTCCTACCATGTGACACATTAAGAGACGCAACTTGCCTGTTTATAAGAACTTCCTTTGTGTGTCGTTCTAGATAATGGAAACGACTAAGTTGCCAAATGTATAAGGAGACCAATTACAACCATGTTCTTGCAAACATTATGATAACCTTGCAATAAAATGATGGTTGGACCAGCTACAAGTTTTGGATATTTACTGAAGACATTAAAGCACTGGCCTGAGCACATCTAGACACTGCTAATTGGAAATATAAAATTGAGCTACAAATAATTACTTGCATCGCCCATTAGTTTAAATTACATAGCCAGACTTTTCTCTTCGATCATATACAGTGGACACGTGTGCTCATGTAAGCATGCATTACCTGATAACATTGCGGTGATTGAGAGGATCTCGTTGGAGCAGTTGAACTCACAGCTGGCGATGACCATCTTGGCCAGCTGGGGGTCGAGAGGGAACTCTGCCATCATGGAACCCAGCTCCGTCAGGTCCCCGTCGTCATTTAGCGCCGCCAGATAGTTCAACAGCTCCAGGGCTCGCATCAGCGTCTCGGGAGCTGGAAAGAGGGATAGATGATCAAATATTTAAAGAAAAACATGGAAGTGTAGGGAGAACAAAATAGTCAAAATAATGTTTTGCATTACAAAATACATGAGAAAATTAAAGGAACATTTCCCCCACAAAAGAAAATTCAGTTTGCTTCACTTCACTTTTAATTTAAAATATTAGACTTAATAAATGCTTGTAACCAAACAATTCTTGGAACAACACATTTTATTAAATGTGGTACTTGATCTGAAAAGTTTGAAAACCGCTGCACTAAATTATTATATTTTTTAAACATGCAAGAAATAAAACTTGGCCCGTTTTTAGGGAGGTTTTTGTGCGTTTATTGTTCAAGTTTGTTTTACATTTTGTTTGTTTTTAATCGTTTATGTCGGATTTTAATACACATTGAAAATGCATTCAGTTTTAAAAGTGCAACAGAATGTTTTTATATTAATTATAATTGTACATAGTAGGGATGGGCGATAATATATAGTTTGTGATATACAGGTAGAAATTCCCCACAGGATAGGAATTAGTCTTCCCGCAATATAAACGATAAATCCTAGTCGATGACGTATATCTTTGTGAGACCCATTCACAGCTCATATGTGATGCGAGAGCGGGTATAGCCGAGGGCGGACGTGAAGCTGAGAAAGAGTTTGCACTTAAAGACGAGCTGTAAATCTCGTTTAGGTTGGCACTGTAGATGTGTAGATGCATCTAACTAATTTTTAGTTTCATTTTCGTTTTATTTAATTAGTTTGTTAAGTATTCGTTGATAGTCGTAATACATTACACCACAACATTTAGTTTGGCTAAAAATATTTATTTAAACATTCGTTCGATGTTATGCGCGCGAGCGCAAATGTTTAATATGATTTCTTGCCTCTTGTATACAGGATGAACGGAGCGTCCCGTGCGTGCGCGAGCTGTGCTTTCATAGCGACACAGCACTGCTGCCTCTTTACATCCAGTACAAAATGCAAGTTTGTATTATGTTATTTTAAATACGTTAATGAGCTTTTCTCCGTATTTTTCTGTAGCGCGAGTCATAGACAGATTTTTTGCTGTGAGAAGAGAAGGTTCACAAATTTCAAGAGAGTGACTGACAGCGTGATGCGATCGTTTCCCCCCCAACAATAGACTATATACAGTTTAGGTATGACATGATGTGTTTATTGAGCTTTGTTAATTAAATTTTTCTTTAACAAAACCTTTTGACGCGGAATGTCACTATTATATTTTATATTTACAAAAATACTGTAGGTATATTTTAGGAGCTGTTTGATTTGGGTTAAGTTTTACTTTTTGCTTAATATTTGTTTTTCTGAGGGTCTATACTACATGCAGCTACTATCACTTGACGCAAAAAGCAGTGGGGGCTGGTGTTATAGATATATTGTCATTTGTATCACAACCAATTCCAGGAATTATCGTGATAGAGTTTTAGGGCCATACCGCCCATCCCTAGTACATAGTGTGCAATAGAACACAAAACGAGAATGTGGTGTTTGTTAGGAAATGATTAGTAATCTGTGCCAGAAAACATTTAGGAAACATTCTCATCCATAAAAAATGTGAATTAAAAGGCCTTTTCATATCTGCTGTTTGTCTTGTGGACAACAAACTTTTAATTCAAGACAAAGGGGGCTAATTTTTCATCTGACATGCAAACAGCAGTGCCACTAATTCAATTACAGCGAGGAACTTCTACTTAATGCATCAACACTGGTCACACACCAACAAATTCAATTACTGACCTTTGGCTCTAGAGAGTTTGGGTCTAATGACCAGTTGCATGTTAACTGAAAATTAGCATTGCCTTGGGTTTGGAGCCATTTGCTGAATCGGGTAAAAGACTAGGGCTGTCAGTATGAATGAGTCAAGAAGCTTCATTAAAAAAAAAAAAAAACTATTGATCTGGTATAGGACATACTTTTTCTTTTTGCTTAGAAGGATGAGTTAAGACGAGCAATATGCTTCAAGCAAAAAGTCTAGATGCTATAGAGTCACCCAGGATGGGAAAAAGTCATTAATACACATCAGTTATAAACTGTAGCACAGAACATGCTGATATGCTAACTGGGGGCAAAAATCAATGATAGAGAAAAGGTACATTGAAGTGAAGAACGCATAAGCGAGCGTTTGGCAAATGTCAGGGGCAAATGCCTTCAATCGGCTTCATCCAACCCAACCAATCCCTTCTCTTTTCATTTGGCCTCCTGCGTGTCTGTCTGAAAGCGTCTTAACCTATGCTTACCAAAAACAGGTCAACAAATACATAAACCGAAAACTACAGATAAACAGTCTATGGCATTAATGTAGGGTAGGGCCATGTGATGCGTTATATTCTATGTTATTTAAGTATATTAAATTACATTACATTTTGAATATCAAACTATTTTACTATCTATGGTTATATTAGTACACAAATCTTCGAAAAGATATATAGTTTTATGCTTACAAGACAAATCTCTTAGTTACATTGCCCAGGGCTATGTTCATAGTTTCAAGATGCTTTTATTTTGAATTAGTAGCAATAATATGTTGAGCCTAGATGAAGTCATGAACCTTTCAGAAAAGAACCTTTCACACAAGAACCTTTCACACAAAAACTTCCCAACTGTTATTCAGCAATCTGGCTATCAGGCGGTTTTAATGAAAGACCACATCCATCTCCAACCTGCTTTATAGCAATTACAGCATCAAAGCCAGCTCTGACTCTGAAATATAAGTCTGTTTACAAGAGAAAGCTCATAAAACAGAACCGTTGTATAATATAAAACCATTTCGTTCTGGTTATTTCACCCACTGGTGGTGGGTGAGGAGAGACCCCCCTCGTATGATTGTAAAGCACTTTGGGTGTACAGCAATACACGATAAAGCGCTGTATAAATGCCTCATTCATTCATTCATTCTGCTCTGTTATGTCTTGAATTAAGTCACTCTGTTACCTGGTGGGTCCATGAAGTCAAAGTGCACCAGATCATCAATCCCCAGCTTTTTCAGCTGTAGCACCACAGAGCCCAAATTGGACCGGAGAATCTCAGGGTACGTGTTATCCTGTCAAGAGAAAAGAGGACACACAGAGAAAATGAGATGGAAAAAATGGAGAGTGAATTAGCCAAGATTCTCCACACCACAAAAATCTTAATATATCAAGAGAAACAAGCCTATAGATATTGAGGGGGGGAAAATTTTTCATTTTTTATTACTCACCCAAAGAGATGCGTAATATGTCTATTTTAGCCATGTTTGTTTTAAAAGGGAATAGAACTGGGCATTGTTTGTTAAACATGGCTTACTTGGACCAATAAAATTCCATTTTCTAGTCATTAAAAAGCAAGCTAAAAATTTTGAAATCCTCATCCACATATAGACCACTTTGCAAGATGTAAACACTGGTCCAGCAGCGCTTCTGGTTTCATTCGTTTATTTTTAATCCGAATTATATAATTAAATCATAACGCATTTAAATTTGAATTCATTAATAAACTTACTGCTGGGTGTATTCTGTTCAAAAATGTGTGTAGTGTTATAAAATTGAAACAGGAAGTTCTTCTAAACTAGCGTTGTTTACGTCTTCTGAAGAGGTCTATACAGGTTTTGGGTAAACCATCACTTCAAAGGCTTCAAGGCAAATTTACTTTAAACATCTTTGAATCGTCATTCGTTTATTAAAAAAAATAATGGTTACAATAACGCAAAACAGAAGTGAATTTTGGGGAAAATCACATCGCAACAAAAACTGTTGATTGAGCTCAACAGCCCCAAAATATTCCATCGAGCAAATGTTCTGGTCCAGGGTTTTTCCTGCTTAGAGAAATTGGTGGCAGCCGCCTCCGTCAAATGTCGTGCAGACTCTCGCCAAAATTATGTCGGGTGTCTTCACAAGAAATGCTGCGTGCATTTAACAGACTGGCATTTGTAAATGCAGTTGTGGCATTACGCCTAATTAAGTACGAGTTATTAAGTAATTTAGTTAATTCAATTGACTGCGGGCTGAAAAGTTAATTTTTTGAAAATGATAAAAAAGCTTTTTTTATTAATAAAATGTCTGTTTGTTTGAATAAAAGTAAAGTTTTCTATAACTTAATAATTGTCATTTTCATCTAATTTTATTACAACTTTGGATATGTCAATGTCACTTTGGTTAAGCCACTTAAAGGTACGGTAGGCCTTCGTGTGTGTGTGTGTGTGTGTGTGTGTGTGTGTGTGTGTGTACAAGATCAGGATGGAATCACCTCTGCCTCATTTTGAGCCAGGAAACACCCTGTGGTCAAGCTACAGCTGACCCAAGCATCAGCACCATATACACGATTCAGAACAAATTCAAACAGACTCACTCACCTGCATCTCAGTCTTGTAGGCTTTCTCAGTGTACAGCCGAAAACACTTGCCAGGGCGCGTACGTCCGGCACGGCCCGCTCTCTGCTGGGCTGAAGCCTTACTTATAGCCGTTACCAGAAGCGACTCCACTCGAATTCGCGGGTTATACACCTGTGCAAGCATAAAGATGCGTGTGAATAATAAATGTACACCGTTGCACCACAGCAATATGCCAAAGCGAAGCCATCCCTCATCTCTGACCGAACTACATGTATGACAGCGGCAGCTGAGCCGGGGAAATGTCAGCGGAATATATAACTAGCTTTTCTATCTCGAGCCGCTGTCAAAGCCCCGCCACCAGGGTTTATCTGGGGATTTCAGAGGCAAGAGAAACAGATGATGGGGCGAGATTAGACAAGTGAGGCGAAGACTAACCTTTTGCTTGGCAAAGCCAGGATCAATTACAAACACAACACCGTCGATGGTAAGGGACGTCTCGGCGATGTTTGTAGAAACCACGACCTGCGAGAGCAGAAACAATAAGATGGAGATTGGAATCAAACAGCTCTTATCACCTGCAAACAAAAAACGTGAAAAATATCACAGCGCGAATGTGACCCACCCGTAAAAGTACACCATAGCTCAACACGAAACACAATTTGAAGAAGCATTTGTGTACTTAACAAGAAGTTCTTTCGCAAAAGTTACCCGTGTTCTCATTTAAGTGAACTATAAACTGGTAAGTATTCATCCACCATCGTCATTTCCAGACATAATTTAAGCTTGATTTAGTGTATGGGAAAATTCCCAATCTGTGTTTTTGTCTTCCGTAGTCAACGACACCACAGAGCAAAAGCTCAACCTGAATCCTCTACGCCAGCAGGGTGCCTGTTTAACAACGTGATAAGAAAGTTTTGCACTGCTCTGGGCAAAACCAAAAATCAAATTAAAAAGAAAAAGTTCAATGGCTTAAAAGAAAAGTGGAAATTAAATCCTTAAAGACACTTCTGTGAGCTGTCACAGGCTGGAAGACTAACACAACCCAACAGGGGAGTAAGGCAACAGTTGCTACAATCAGGTCGAATAGAGAGTGCGCCGGATGAGCCGGTCTGCTTTCCGCCGAGCGGCCCGTCCAGACACATTACCACTGCTCTTTCTTGAGATGAGATACATGTCTGTGCACAGCTTGCAGCCATCTTCCTCTCCCTGGAGACCCCCACGTCTTAGAAACTCTATTATTCATGTCGCGTCACGCTCCTTCTCTCGCGCCTGTTTACAGTACAGGTGGCCTTCGTGTGTGGTGCGGCGACATTCTTTGAGCTGCCGATTGCAGACGGGCTTTGATATGAAGGGGTGACAGCGTCTGAAAGAGAAGCTTTGAAAGAAGGCTGGACAGTAGACCGGTCATACACTGTGTGTGCAGATGATTCATGTACCCAGAGGTGTTTGCATCATAAGGCAGCATATGGGGGCAGGCTATATTAAAAACCATCACGTCGCACATTGCCTGGAACGAGACTATAAACGAGCACATATAATGCGTCAGACGCTCATTTGATATAAAGGGGTAGAAAAAAGACAAAAATGTCAGACGGAGCAAATGCAGATTTGTCATAAACCCGTCTATGTAGGCAGTATCAATGTGCACTTCATTCAATAGTAAGAAGTATCATTTAAAATAGACTTAAATCATAAAAAACTGGTTTGCGAAATTGTTTTCATGCGTAATTCCTGCGTATGTGAATCACTTTGAATTAGTCACTTATGAATCACCACTTTCACTCTAGTTAGGATGCTGGCAAAAGAGACAGGTGTCGGCAGCATCCAAGGTTTCTTTAACGAAAAGTAGACACGGTTTAGTGTTAGGGTCCCATGGTTTCGTTTACTGTAGCCCTGCGTCAACACGGTTAATGACCGAATGTAAAATCCAGTCATGTAAACTACAAAACGCAAAAAGCATTTAACGTCTGTGACGAGCCAAAAAACAAAACCAGACCTTCACTAGTTCATGCTAAAGCACATGGCTTACTCAGGTGTGTTTAGGTTGTGGTTAACACAGCAATAATGTTGGCAAATATTTCAAATGCATAACTTCTAAATTAATTCTCATTCTTTAATTCGATTTCTATATTTTTTAAATGTTACCCGTTTTAAATAATAAAAAACAAGTATCTCCAACTTTTGTTATTTGATGTCTATGTTATTGCTCAAAGTTAAAGGGACAATTCACTCAAAACTGGTCATTCTTTTGTTATTTCAAACCCAAATGCTCTTTCATGAAACATAGAATGTATAATATTTGTATAAAAATATTGACCAGGAGTTTTCTTTTTTACTGCTGCTGATAATCATTGAAAGACAGACATGGTTGTACATTAGCTATTGTTAACTAATTTGTACGATAAAAGTCTTAAAATGCACATATATAAATCAAGGAAATCAACATTTTTTTTGGTATTTCTAAAATCCTGCGTACTGCCCTGGGCTGCGTTTCCCAAAAGCATCGTAGCCTTAAGTTGATCGTATCTCCGTTGATGAAAATGGTTCCAAGATCAACTTAACACTATGATGCTTTTGGGAAACGCAGCCCAGGGCAGTTTTTGCAGCTCTTCTGTGGCCATCACTCATTTCTGATATGAAACTAAATGTGCTTAAAACCAGGGTGGAAACCTGGCTACATGATAAAACAGAGGCTAGGCTGCTTTAAAAATGGTGACATAAATTAACAGTACATCCACTTCTCAAGGCACCACTACACCACTGGTTATACCACATAACAGTTCAGGCCGCAGGAAGTGTACATAATCCTCTTGTAATGCAATTTATTCTCCTCCGGCTATTGAAGATCCAACTGATGCATTTGAGGCACTTAAATGTCACATTTAAAGAGTGAATTCCACTCCAGCCTTCAAATGCAAGGCTGTTTAGTTATTAATGCAACAGAGTTTTAATGCCCCTCTCGCTTGATATAATTCAATGACCGAACCCACTCATCTCCCCACATATTTTGAGAATTCAAAGAAAAAGGCCACCTTAAATCTGCAGACCTGTGCTGACAGAGCGTGCTTCTAAAAGACCACCTGACAGTGCGATCAAGAACATGGATAGAGAACATGTGGTTCATAACCAAACTGCAAGCTCAGAAAATACGAGCACCTGTGAAAGATCTGTTAGAAGAGATAAAATATTCCTGAACAGTAGTCATAGAAATTATGAAAAGGTGAATGCCACTGGCATGAATCACATGGCACTCGTAATGCATTTAGTGTTTTTTGGGCTTAGTCGTATTCATTGAACCATGAGCTGTTGAGAAATTGCATCTTTTAGAAGGCAATGATCCATGCTCAAGTGGTCTGGAAGAAGGTTGGCGGGCTGACCGAGCAGGGCTAAAAAACATTTCACTTGAATAAGTACAATTTCAATTCGACCTGCTCTTCGTCCTCACTGGTAAAAGCTTGAGTCATCCTCCAAATGAGCAACACCATCAAGACTTGTTGAAAAAGTATGACAGAAATATACAAAACATAAAAAACATTTACAGACAACTGGCATGCCTTTAAACCAGCTAGAGATTTAAAGTAACAGTTCATCAGTGACAGTGAAATATTCTGACATCATTTACTATCAGCATATTGTTTTTGACATAGCAGCCTCACTGTGCCCTTACCAACCATTCCTAGCGTCTATAACATGAAGGAAGATCTTGCTACATCCCAATAATCACTACAACAAGGACGTACAGCTGAAAGTCGTCCTGTCCTCAAAATCCCTCCTGACTGCTGAAAGAGTCATATGCTGAAGTTAAATCCGGTCTAATAAATCCATGCATCAGCACAGCAAAAGCGGCTGTTGGATTTGTCCTTAAAGAGGACGCAATGGCACAGGTGTTGATCTCCATGCATAAAATATGCACATCACATCGTCCCAACGAAGGCGGTTATATGCAGTGTGTGTAATGTATGCCGGAGGGTCTGATAAACTGACATTTTAACAAGGTAATCTGAGCCCACCTTTACCTACCGGCATCCACAAAAGAAATGCAACCCTAGACAGAAAAAAGCATTCTTCATGCCCTGAACACATAGACCACAGAAAACGGCATCATTTGTGTAGCGTGCACTGCTTGAATCCACCCTAAACCCTGGTGTTAACCGCAAGGGCGTTCTATTTCAACCTTACACGTTTGAAGTGTGTTAGGTCGCAGCTTTTTCAACACTAGCCCCTGCATATCCACGTCCACTTTCATTTTCCTTTGAACGGCACGAGCAAACATCAGCCCATGTTTGAGCTTCAGAGCAGCTTATGGCCTGGCTTACAACTAATCAAACCGCTGAAAAATCCTCAGCCTCTTTAAACACGGAAGTGGTCAGGGGAGAGATGAAATGACACGATGCCCCACCGGTGCAGGACAGAGCAGTAATACAAGGCAGACACCGGATTCGCCAGGCGGAAGTATTTGGCTGGTTGAAACGCAAACTAAGCATGCGTCGCAGACTTTGCACAAATACAGCCATCAAGTTGAAGGAACAAGAACGGGGAAGTTCTCGGATCAGGAACGGTTGCATTAGTTCAATAGGACATCAGTAATGTTTGGCGGTGATAATGACAAGCAGAACTGTCGGGTATCCATGATTCATTATACAACTTTTCATCAGCTGTTTGGCTAAATGTTTGCAAACTCGCAACAGATGATCAAACGTGACGTTCTGTCACACGTCACGCACACGTCCAGGCGGTTCCCACATTGTAACTGGAGTTTTCTGAGAGCTAGAAAAAAGAATCAGGAATCAAGAAATCAAGAAATGGAAGAACGCGTCTGCATAATTGCCAGAAAACAGACAACCCCCTGGTAGGAAAATGCTTTACAGTTGTTCTGATAAACACATTTCATTCCTTCAAAGCCAAATATGGCAAAACGTCGGTATTCAAATCGAGACGGGCGGAAACAGAACGGGAGGAGTCAAATCGAACTGCGACGGTCAAAATTGCTACAAGAGATTGATGCTCCAATGCTTTTCAAATTATAGACGGATATGAGTAATTTTCCTTTCCAAAATTAGAGAAAAGAGTCATATGCTGAAAAATGCGGCATATGTTGTGAGTCACTGCTACACCAAAGCCGGCAGAATAAAAAAGACACACATTTTCAACATTCCTTACTACTCATCCTTCCTCATACTTTAGATGCTAGTATTAATATTTCTATATTCGTGCATTCATACCACATCCCATAGACAGAAGTGAAGAATACCACATAACGCAGATGATCCTATCATCCTATCATAGCATTGAATGTTTCACCTTTCTGCCGATGGCTCCGCTTGGTTTGCGAGGTGGAGGCGGCTCAAAGATCCTCTGCTGTTGTTGTGGTGGCAGGGTGGAGTACAGTGGGATGATTTTAATGTCTCCAACGTCAGGGCCCAGGTCGTCAATCTCACGTTTGATTCGTTTGCAGGCTTCATCGATTTCCTAGAAAATAAGTAGATTGATGTTAGATCCCACAACACACGTCATTTTCTCATTGCGCAACAGTAGCGCTAATCTGCCTGTTTGTCCAACTTCAATACGTAAACAAGTGATTTTGGAACAACGTCCTGTTAATCTTCACCTCAGTCATCCCTTTACAAACATCATTAACTGCTAGATCGATTCCCTGACACCCCAGCGCCGCTGAGACTTTGGGTGGTTTAGTCGCGGTACACTTGACGTGCCAGTTGTGTCAACCGAGTGAGAAAACGAAAGCTGGAGTGCGCGCTGCGGTGTGGTACTTGGGTATGATCCCTATGGCTGTGCCATCAAGGGCACGTGTATGCTCGCACGCGCTTTATTATTCCAGATGGCGATGTAGTAGGGCTAATGCGAAATGAGAAGGCTGCAACGATGCATAACCGCGAGCAAATCACAACAGATCAGTTAAGTGAAGCTGAACATTACAAACATAGTGGCTTGAGATGTTGAAATGTATGACAGTCGTCATATAGAATTAGAAATATCACTGATCTAATCGGCTCGGTTGCGTTTGTGTCAAGTTAAGCGTGCTTGCGCTGTGCATACCGTGTAAAACATTGATAAACCACTCTCACTACATAAAGATGAGCGGCGAAGGCTACTTCTAGGTTTAAATTTTTTAAAATGAACCATTTTTGTCAATCTGTTAATCTCAACCACTATTACCAGCAGTCACTTAACTCCCTATGAGACCAAATATTGCCTTGGATACAAATGTCTCTCTCCCTGTATGAAGATACGCTTATTATAAGTGGTACAAGCATTCTGACTTCACAATCACAGCCTATGTAGTACCGCCATCCTCAGGTCAAAGACAGGGTTGCAGCTTCTTCACAAAAGGGAAGATGGTCAGTTGTGAAGGAACTGTCTTTGTAAAATAGAATGCCAAACCATTTAATACTACCTTAGCATCTTACAATAAACCATTTATCCATCTCAAAGAGTGCATTTGGTGACACAGAAAGGCCCTTAAAGTCAGCTACATCTCATAGACGTTTCCTTTTATTTCCTTTCATTGCGTATCTAAGCAGCCATAACTGATCATTCACCCATTAAAGCATTAAAGCCCGGGAGTGTGCACACATCCCAGCAGAGTTGTGGACACACAGCGGTCCCGGGGGGACAATAAGCACTGAAAATGGTGCCGGTGGCCATGTGCATCTTAATCAAAGCTCTGCCACTACGGAGCGGGACGAGGCAAATCTGAATGGATTGATCAAATTAGCTGAAGTATTAATAGCCCGTCAGCCCTTGGGAAGCAGCAGCTGTCGGGAGGACCGCTATCCGTGCTGCCAAGGCACCAGGGGATGAGGGACACGGCCGTGCCAATGCAAAAGAGCCTGCACCTGGAATCGGATGCCAGTACAAGATACCTCGCTTCTCACAGCGGCAAAGATACAATACTGGAGCAAAATATTTGAAACGGCCCCTTTAATCTACACGCTGCAGATGCAAATGAGTTGGCACAGATCTAAAGGAGAGAAATAATCTTAATCAGCTGTGATTTATGGCTGATTTGAAGGCGCAAAGTTAAACAAATAACGGCTTTATATCAGAGAAGACGTTTTAAAAGATTGGCCATTTTGAAAGTAGTCTAATTGCTGTCTGCTACTTTGTGAAACATGTCATTCGTATATAGTCATGTCATACATTTCTTCTGCACAGTTGAGATGCTGCAATAAAGTGAAAATTTAATGTAAAATTTAAAGTAAAATTTTAATTCTGTCATCGTTTGCAGAACACACAATGTAAGCATTTCTCAATTCTGTGTCATCATTGACTATTATAGTAGGAAAAATTAAATGTTAGTCAAAGGTGCCCCAGAACTGGTTGTGTTCCTAAATTCTTCAAAATATCTCATTTTGTTTTCAACAGAACAACAAAATATAAAATCTTTGTTTTCCTACTATGGTAGTGGATGATGTGACCAAAATGAAAAATGCTAACATTCTTACAAATATCTTTCTATGTGTTTAACGGAACAAAGACATTTATATAGGTTTAAAACAACCTAAGGATGACCCAACGATGACAGAATTTTTATTTTTGGGTGAACTATCCCCAAGCAAAAAAAAGTCATATATTTTGAAGAACGTTGGTAAGCAAACAACACTTGTCATCACTGACTTCCAGTGATTAAACAAGACATTTCTTAAAGTATATTACATTTACATTTATGCATTTGGCAGACGCTTTTATCCAAAGTGACTTGCATTGTATTATCCTATAAATTTATACATAGGTATGTGCAATCCCCTGGGATCGAACCCACAACTTTGCGCAATGCTCTTACCACTGAGCTACAGGAACGCTTCTCTGCGTACAGGTTTAAAAAGACATGAGGATAAATACATTTTTATTTTTGGCTGAACTATCCCTTTAATGGGACACAGAAAAGACATCTTGCGCGTCAATGAAACTCCACTCAATTATCATCTAATTTTGGAGAGCTTCAACTGCCGTTTACTTGATTTCTTTCATTCTGCAATGCCGGAGATCAATTTAACACCTGAAATGAAAACAAATGTTTTACACATACACTGGAGAAACAAACAACATGAGCCTGCCGTTAATAAATAGGATGTCATAATAACTGATTAGGACGACGACTTCTGTTTAGAAATGGAATAGAGGGGCAAATGGTGACTGAATGCGATTGCCATCACAGTGACACGAAAGCATCTTTTTGTTTGTGAACGCAACTTCAAATGTATTTAATTAGTTTGTGGATGAGATTATCTAATTTCATATGACTTTAATTCTGTGATTTATATCACGGTCAAGCAACACTGAAACTTCTCATTGCCCTACGCAAGAGGCGCTTTAAAAAGTTAATTTGTCTTTGATCTTCCCGAAAGGAGAAAGGAACACCCCGAGCACACCGGGAAGGCTGGCGATTTTCCATCTGTGACCGTATTTATCATTTGGGTGGGTTCCTAACCCTCGACTGCGCTCAGGTGAGCACTGGTTGCAAGAGACGTAAAATAATAAATGGCTTAATTTCAGGGCTGAATCTGGGTCACTCTCTGTCATCTCTCATAGGGTTTTGCTTTTGTGCCAAGACCAGCTGTGTCCACGGCCATTATCAATCTAAGCATTGATCTCTTCTGCACTATTTAACTGTTGCGTGCGTGCGCGCGATAGGGGCAGAAACATGTCACAGATGAAAAATGTGCCTCTTAATGAGCATCTTGAATGTAAAGTCATAAAGCCACACACGTCCAAAATAAACTACCCACAATTTTTCATCTACAATATTTCTATTTCTGTTGTCCAAGTCTAAAAGGCTTCTGCACAGTCGACATTACCAAACAGAATTGCAAAAGTGTTTTCAAATGCAACACTCCACACTGTGCCATTGGATAAACAAACAGATCATTCGTCATAACATCAACATTTATTTCATGTTTTTAAACATGTCACCTGAACATTTTCATAGTCAGCCATTGTTTGAAAAAACAGGTATGAACATATTCACATCGCTTGATGAACAACTGTTGTGTTTCAATATGAAAATCATTCTACACAATACAAGTTTATGCTACACAAGACCCCAGTGACATACCTCCTGTCCGGTAAGGAAGAGCAGTACATCCCCCTCGTCTTCCTCACACATGTGGATCTGTATGACTGTGCGAATTGACGCCTCCAGGTAGTCCCTCTCCGGCTCGGGCGTGTAGAAGATCTCCACGGGATGCGTCCGGCCAGGAATAGTGAGCAAGGGGCAGCTGTCGAAATAAACCTGGAATTTTCCAGCATCCAGGGTGGCGCTCATGACGATGACCTAGAGCGGATTTAACAGACCAGACTGAGTTGACTTGTAAAACAACATCACTGCTCGTGTCGAAGCTCCCGAAGAGAATGCTTTCGACACTATGATTGTAATGAAGGGATAAAAAATACAAAGCCATTTAGAGGTCCACCGCCCACCTTTCAACATCATGCGACGTTAAAATCGCTCTCAAAGCAAATTAAACTTTAAAGCTGGATAGGGACAGAAAGCCAAGGGATCGCTTTCAATCACCTAAACTTATTTAACAGTCTCTGAACACATGTATAACCTTTGATTTGTTCCTGACAACAAGAAGTCATTACCCATCTGCTTTATGAGAATTGGGTCCAGCACATTTCAGCCATAAACCTCGCTGCGCGCCCGCTCTCCTTGGGCTGATGGCTTTCAAACGGGCTGACCCAGCAGCAGTCGCTGCGCCTCTGCTAAAGTAACCGCCAGTGCATTTCTGAGGGACATGGCCGTGTTTGTCCTTAAAAGAATGGCCACACAGCTGTCAGGCGTGAGACAGTCTATCGACAATAGTCGTACGAAGAATATAGAGAGATGCTCTCAAACTCAATTACTATTTGCAGTTGTTTGTGAGAAAAACAAAAACGCCTGGCTGGGGATGAACGTGGAGGACAAGTTTGCAGTTCTTCCAGTGACTCCGCTAGGATTTTGTGAAACTGTGGCGCTTGATGACATCAAACGCAAATTAAAATATTTGTGACGTCACCATGTAGTTATAATACTGCGTTCAAGACACCTCGGTAGTGAGATATTTCCCACCACATACCCGAAAGTAACGTCTGGATCCAGTAACATCAAAGGCATTGGGTAACATCAATGTTACAAATGATTTAGTTGCATTAAAACATTAACAGTATCTTTTAACTTTCCATGAATTATTTCTGTGTTGAAGTGGGAATTATCTAAATTCCAAGAGCACATGAATGCAGCAAAAATTGCAACTTTAGACCCGTATCAATTTGACTCTTTAAACAGCAATTGTCCTCCACATATTTTCTGTTTCTGTTGTCAGTTCTGTTTTTTATCAAGGAAGCTATGATCACACTTTTTCCTTTCCCGATCCGATACCTGAATTCTGAGTATCACCAGATTCAGATCCCGATCAGATATCAGCACTGTATTTAATTTTAATGTAGAAAGAAACTGGATTTTTTTATGTTACTAAGCACTGTTTTAAAGGCAAAAAAACATTTAAAAATGTTTTTATCAAGCATAATGGAATAAATGTCTTAAAGTACAGATACTTGAAACATGTACTTGAGCAAAAGTAAGCCTGCTACCTTTGATCTTTGTTTATTGCACAAAACTATCAAGTGCAGAGTGACACAAAAGTGCTCATGCGCATCCCTGACGCAGGATGCGCTTAAAGCACTTTCTCTTTCTGAAAACGCAGGGATCTTTGCTCCCTGTGTTCATTACATTTAGAACACAAAAATAAGAGATATGTTGTGCGTTAAACACATTGTGCGTTGTATTCATACAACAGTTAACACAGCCTTAATCAAAGTTATAATTTTTTTATTGTTTGTGTGAATGACGCACAATATTTAGACAGCGAATAACGTTACAGGCTCCAGCAAAAAAAAAAGTTATTTTAAAAGAATATTTCACCATAAAGACAAAATTTCAACATGTTTTACTCACACTCAAGGCATCCTAAACAAATATGATTTTCTTCTGGAAGAACAAATCCCTAGGGCTGTGCGCACTTATGCTTGCTTTCGCAAGTTCCGGTCACATACCCAGCATTTTTTGTTTTGAGCCAATAGGATCTCACTCCTCTATGTGGAAGCTTTTGTTATCGCCATTTGCCGGAAAGCAAGCATCAGTGCAGCCCAAGGGAAGCTAGACATTAACGTTGAGGATATTTCCTTCAAACAAACACATCGATTCGCTTCATAAGACCTTTGTTAAGACCAAAGAGCCGTGTCGAGCAGTTAAATGATCGACGGAGGCAAAATTGAACTACCATCCATTCCCATTCTACCGCTTGGAAGAAAAATTATACTTGGGATTATAACAACAACTGCATAGTTCTTCCAGAAGAAAATCATATTCGTCTAGGATGCCTTGAGGGTGAGTATACTATGGGGAAATTTAGATTTTGTGGTGAAATATCCCTTTAAATAAAACTATTATTTGAGTGATTATGAACAATAACAGAATCATTGGAACATCTTGGAAAGAGTAACGCTGTGACTGTCACCGAACACTTTGGCATGCTGACAGTAGATTGACAGATGACTACTTATGCTATATACCAGAGTTACATTACATTTACAGCAGGAAACCTGTTGACGAGCCAAGCAGCTCAATTATTATAGTTGTCCGGATTGTATAGCTTGATAAATGTTAGACATTATCGATACAATTTCTCTCCCTCGGAGGTTGCGTGTGTGAGTCGGAGCAACTCTGCAGCCATGCTTTCAAAGAGGAAACTTCTGGCTAAAACATGCACATTAACCTTCCTGCTGACATGTGTCTGTGAGTCCGACTCGGTTTATACATGGTATTAACTGTATACGAGTATACCTTCTGAGAGAACAGTCAGTTTTAGTGGGCGGAGTTTGAAGAGGAGATGTGAACTGAAATGGTTGTCAAGCAGAATTGCTTAAATGGATGTTTTATTCTTAAAATCATTTTGCAGTGTAGCCAACAATAATTCAACAGTTTTAGTTTATTCATATTTTTAGCTTATAATGTTGAATGACAGTTCTTAATGAAGTGTTTTTGTTACAGGCTTACAGAGTACAGTATATTTTTTCAGCAGTCAGTCATTGGCCTAGGGCTTTTTTTTTTTAATTTAGCCTACTTGTTTTGCTCATTTTATTTTATTTTATATCATATTGTATTATATTGAAAAGCAAGACAAAATACTAAAAGTAAAAAAAGTGGCTAAATAAGTAGAAGAAATAAGAAAGCCATGTTCGGTGTTCAGCCAAGTGTTTCATTTTTGTTCGGCTTCGGCCAAGAATTTTCATTTCGGTGCACCCCTATTACTGATACTGACAAATAAATTACTTTTGATGAGAGCAAATTTGGTTCTGCTTATTTAAAACGAGGCACTGTCTACAGAGAAGCTTTGTTCTTAATTTGTGCTTCATAGAGAGACTGTAATCTGAATTCAATGGAACCAACAGAAATTGTGCTTGTCAAAAAAGTATATTTACATTGTTAACAGTGTTACAAATTAAAGCAAAATGAGAGGTCTCGTGTCATTACGTTCTTACAATGATTTTATTGTGTATTAGGGGCTGTTAACGCCTGTGGCATACGTTTTTTCAATTGTATTCAACGGAAACACCGCGCTCTTAAAAAAAAGCCATCAGCTGAAGTTTATCCACAGATAAATGAAGTTTCCAGAGCTCCTCCGCGGTTAGTTTTGTTTTAAATGTCTTGTATATCAAATTGTTCATAAGGCTTTAGAAAAAATCTGTCACAGCAAACAGCGAATCGAAATGATAAGCTCACGTTGTGGGTGTGTAAACTTGTCAATGACGACCTGTATTGTGCGCGTCTGCGGCCTGACTCACCCACGCTGTACACTATCACACACAGCCTGCACTTGTGGCGGGCTCGCGTTCTACTTGATGAACGGTTTATTCAAACAGGCGCTAAGTTTGTCGCTATATGTCTTCTGAACAAAAGGGGTCGGAAACTCGCTAAATCTAGTGAAAGATTTGCAAACAATGGGCGGACAAATTATGTCCTGGAAGAAGGATTTTTGGCGTGGTGGGCCTCCATGGAGAAATGAATGAAGCAGAAACACTGTCTTCATTTGTTTAGTTGACGTCACAATAACAATCCACATCATTCACTGAGAAACACACGATGTGTGTCTATTTTCTAATGTTTGGTTTTCCAAACCATGCTGCTGTTAAAATAAAATATCTGAGGCAAAATAAGGTATGAGATCAGCACATCCTTAACATACCTTAAGGTCTGACCTCTGACGCACCACCTCTTTCAGTACACCCATCAGAATGTCTGTGGCTAGCGTGCGCTCGTGAGCCTCATCGAGAATAATAACACCGTAACGCTCCAGCAACGGGTCGTTCATAGCCTCACGAAGTAACATACCATCTGTCATGTATCTGTAAACACGAGACAAAGGCATAAATACAAATCCCTTTAAAACAGGAACAGTTAAACACGTCGTTATTTTGTTTATTTGTACGGTGACTTACTTCAGTATGGTCTTTGCAGAGCTACAGTCCTCAAATCTGATAGAGTATCCAACTTCCTGTCCGAGCATGACGTCCATTTCATCTGCCACTCTTTGGGCCACACTCATGGCTGCCACCCTACGTGGCTGAGTACAAGCGACCCCACGCTTTGGCCCGGGAAGGGCCTTCACCATGTCTACACACCACTGAGGGATCTGAAAAGAGAAGTCGAAACATTACTAAGATATGAATTTGGGTTATTTAATGAGTAAGCTCCAGTGGAGTACAGTCTAGTTTGTTTTTGATCATAGTTCCCCACCCTATCCATTGAAGGACCCCCAAAATAAAGCATCTGAAGGTCTCACTTATCCCAATCAGATTTGCATGGATAGACTTGTTTTATGTATGCAAGGGTTAAGCAGACACCTGTGTGGTTTTTCCAGAGCCTGTCTCTCCAACCAGCACAAAGCTCTGATGACGGTTGAGGATATCATTAAAGCGTTCTTTATATTCCCAAACGGGCAACTGCAGCCTCTTCTTGAGGATCTCGTAGAAGCGTGGTGTGTGAGGCAGGTTGGTGAAGGGGTTGATCTGCTGCTGCATGGCCGTCTGCTTCAGAGGGATCATCCCTACACCGCTGGACACACTGGAGCTCAGGGACACGCTGGAGCTGAGGGACACGCTGGAACTCTTGCTGTCTCTCTCTCTGTCCCGATCACGATCTCTGTCGCGGTCGCGATCCTTCGATCGCTCGTCACGATCTCTGTCACGGTCCTTACTGGGGAGAAGATGCAAAGAGATCAGGGCAAAGGGTTTAAAAGCAACAAATAAGACATTAAGCCTTTTCAATGCTTTAAATAAATAAATGAAGCTATCACAATGATTCCTCATCTTCATTTACAAGACAATGATGTGTTTATGATAATAATCATTGAAGGTAGTTTAGCATTATAACGAGATTATAATGAAACATACTTTCAACCATTTGTTCACATTTCACAATACATTCTACATACCACGGAAAACCAATGAAAGGCCGCGTTTATAGCCAACCACATACTTTAAAATAACATTCAAAGATGCATATATATATATATATATGCATTTCATCTGTAGTCTCGCGGTTTTTTAACCTTTCGCAGCCTCGCGTCAGTTTCTGTGAACGCTACTCATGCAACATTCAGATACCGGTGTGTCTTAAAAGTTTGCGTTGAAATGACACCTAACGTGTCCCTGTTAACTCGTGTTTATCCACATTACTCTCTTTACAAACATGAACCGGCAGCGGAGGAAACACTAAGTGAAACGTCAATGCTGCACGCGGGCAGCACACGTGCTAGCAGCGCCTGTCACCACAAAGACGACTCGCGCGCTACCGTGTAACGTTAAATTACACAAAAATGTTACACAACATATTAGATTAAACCCCGATCGCAACCGTGCAAGTCGTGTGCTTTATTCACGAGCTCAAACGCCCCGTTTCGTGTATCGCCGGGTATCCGTTGCTGAACATGCTAAGACAAGCTAACGTTAGCACCTTCACAGCGGACAACTGAAAGTTTCCTCAGATTTCATTTAACTTACCCGTCAGACGATCTCTTTTTGCTCGACGAATAATCGTCGCCTAAATCCAAGCGATGTCGTTTTGACATCTCCTAATAGAAAGGTTAGGGATTAAAAGAGAAAGAGGTCGGTCTGTTGCCACTGCGTTGTCCCGCTTTCCTGCGCGGCTAGACGACAAGATGGCGACCGGAAGTACTCACACCATCAGTACCATTTCACTGAATACAGAGAGACTATAGACTCCTGTTTATGGCAGTTGTTCGTTACAGTTTGGGATTTATTTTGTGCCTAAGAAACGACAGAAGTACTACTTAACATTAACCAGTAAATAAACCTCCTTTAAAACTGAAGTCCATAGAGCTGTAAAGTTTACATTATTAAGCCATTTTAGTTGATATGAATTAATATAAACTAAAATCCATGTGGTTCATATAAATCTTTAATAAAAGTGAATGAAGTGATTTTTTACTGATCTAAAATGAATACAATATAGTGGAATTATAAAGTGTACTTTATATTTTATATGTTATACTTTGCTTATATTATAAAGTTTTTATTTAATATAAAGTATAATTCTGCTATATTGTATTAATTTTAGATCATGTTTTTGAAATAATTACATTAAAAGTCCTGAAAAGATCGTAACTCGTTCAACACTTCTTAAAAACATCTCTGTGTGGAACCTGAAGTTGCTTGAAGAATTTTAGGCAAACAAAGGCTGTTAAGATACAAACTTATACGTTTTTATTTATTTTTATACTGTTTAACATTAGGCCTATGTGAAAAAATTCAAAGATCTAAGTTTCCCTAAATTTTCAACGGCATGGCTTGTTTGAGATTTGAAAATAAGAATTGATAATGTTTGTATTCTATATTTACATACAAAATATAGGCTAAATGCTTATAATTCCTCAATGTTTTACAATTTGTTGAACATAATATTATTATTCTCTTAGTATGATTATAATAATTAGTATTAGAATCAATCTTTTGGCCAAAATGTATATAATATAATATTTATTATTCAGAATGAAGTTCATAAAGTGACTTATAAAGACATCATGTGTGAGTAGGCTTTCAGTCAAGTCTCAGAATGTACTCGGAGTACATCTGCCAGTATGATGTTATAACTGCAATGAATCAGCTAGTGCAGAAGACAATCATTGCCATCGACACAGGTAATTACACAGTCTAGGCATGGCTAACAAGCTACATAATAGCAACTGGATCATTGCTTTTGGCTGGGAATTGATGGTGATGGGATAGACAAAGTCGCCATTAACAAGGCTTCGCACTGCTCTCCGTATAAATCTGAAATACAGGGCATTTTTACTTACGCTTTCACAGACCATTAAGTAACAGTCAAAATTTTATGTGAAATAGTCCTATAAAAACGGCTTTTTGAAACAGAAGAATTGTTCAAGTGTTCACATGTGACTGCCAGTTAGTCCTGTACGTGAGCTAAAATGTACTATTTAAACCGCCTTTAAATCCACTCAAGATCACTGTAAATAACTTTAAGGGAATGTTAATGTGTCCCTCTGAATTTCACCTGAACTCCATGAGGTCCCAAAGACCAATGGATCAATAATACAAAGTTTGATTCCCAGCATGGAAAATCTCTCAACCCGAGCACGGTGTTGCATTACAGTAAAGCTTTGCGATAATCTTTTGTCCACAGTACTCAGTCCACACACATCTGAACAACATCTCAGTTATTTCAGGTAATGTGCTTTTAATGTTTAGTTTTATGTGACTTTGTTCGTAGGTTATTTCATGCAAATATTTACTAAGTGTATTTACCTTTGGTTTTGGTAGCCAATGTACAAAGTACATGAAACTCTTATGAATTTAAATAACTTTTGGTTATCTTGGATATTTAACAAAAACAGAAGCCTAATAAACATTTTCACAATACAGCAACTGTACTCAAAAAGCAGTAAATGGCACATTTTAGTATTTGAAATATTGGATTACGTGATACGCTTACAAAATATTTATGTCATAAAGCTGTGATATTTTAACTGAATGCATACCATGATATGGTAACACTTCACAACAATATTGCATTTGCTAACGCTTGCTTAACAGATAAATCAATTTTTGAATTTTTCAGAAATCATATTTATAATGTTTTTATTGTGAGCTGTTATTATAATTAGCTGTATTTTTTAAGTTATGTTATTATTTAATCAAAACACGGAAAGTACGATAAGGGTAAGAGAGAGATTATGCAGTTTGTTTGATATTACATATAAATATCATATAAAATGTATATAAAAACAAGGTTATTAAACATTTTAACTCTCATGTTATGTTCATTTTGAACAGAAACAAAATATTTTTACCCCAAAATACTAGTTATTGGATTGGACAAAAATTTGATGATTTTTTTAACAAAGACTATAACAACCTCTCATAAAAAAAGGTCATTTTTTGTTGCTTTTTTGTGTTTTTTTTTTTATTGGTTTATAGGTCAAAATGACATGCCTACCAAAGAGATCTTATAAATCACTCGATTTACTATATCATTGCCAAATATTGGTTTCAATCTTTTAGTCAACTTGTTTTCTCTCAGTTAATATTGGTTTTGTATTTCTTTTCTGAACTGATTTATCGTAGGCCTCATTGATCTGAGCTTATATTCACCTTAGTTATGGGTGAAATAAGCATTATTTGGGTATAATTTTGAAGATATTAAATAAAATATGAAAAAGATGCACTGTTTATCACACTAGTGTACTTAATGTTTAATTAGGAATATTAGGCTGAAATGCTTTTGTTTTGTTTAAAATCACACAAGATGACACTTGTGTGGTCAAAAATGACTGGCCTTTGAAAGTGAAAGATCACAAAAACAGGACTTTATTTGGAAATGCTTTTATTTTCTGAAAAGGGGTCTAAAATAATAATTGTGATGTTCCCTTTCAAATTTGACCATTACACTTAGAACACATTAATGCTGCCATAAAGACATATATTTTATGGATATATCTTTTGGGGCCCACTGTGTGCATAAAGAATATGTACAATATGGCACAATGGCCAGATTTGACAGGCCTACGATTAATCCGTTTAAAATAGAAGCACACAACAGTCCTAAAGGAAAGAAAACAAGTTGGCAAAAAGATTGAATCCGATCTTTGGTGAGGATATTGCATGACAAGTGATTTATAAACTATCTTCAGTAGCCGGGTCCTTTTAAACACCACAAGTGTAATATGGTTTTGAACACAGCACAAGGGCTAAAGTAGTTTTTGCAAATACACTCTATACATATTTAAAATATAAAGTTAACTTTTAACATGACTTAAAACATTGAATTAACATGCAATTGTTATCCAATTATATTTGTTTTATTAATTAATTAGTATTTGTATTGGTTTTGCTAATTGTCAATTGACAAATTGATACTGAATACAACCTTATTGTAAAGTGTTATCCATAATTACATTCATTAACTTAAATAGGAAAGTAGAAAAAAATGATAAGCAATACATTTAGAACTCTTCTTTGATGTGCATTGTAAAAAAATGCCTTTACAACTAATTATGATTATACAAATGAAAGAAAAACAAAGTCTAAAAAGGGTCTTTAATTCCTCTCTTTTTTGCAGGCTCTACAAAGCAACATGGAGCAAATCCTACCAAAATTCTCTCTGTTTTATCTGGCACTACGTATTATAAATGGTGAGTTAATCTTATCTGGCAATACTGTTCTTTCAAACGTCGAAGCTCCAAGGCCCGAAGTCATAGACTTTAACAACACAATCTACGCTACATGCGAAGTAACTCCAGTTCCTGATCTACCACCTGGCCAGCCAAATATCTCCGGACAAGTTCTCTTTAAGCAGGTCTTCCCCAACGGCACTTTACAAGTGATCGTAAACCTCGGCGGTTTGCCTGCCATTGATCCTCAAGTCCGGGCCATCCACATCCATCAGTACGGTGACCTCAGTCAAGGCTGCGTCAGTGCCGGCCCTCATTACAATCCACAGGGCGTTGACCATCCAGGTCATCCTGGAGACTTGGGCAACTTTGTATCCGAGCAAGGAATTATACGGCAGATTCTCAAGCTCTCAGAGGCCAGGCTGTTTGGGGGTCAATCCATACTGGGACGTGCTGTGGTGGTTCATCAAAAGGAGGACGATCTGGGGATGGGGTTAGATGAAGAAAGTAAACGTAGTGGGAATGCTGGGAAAAGAATTGCTGGATGCGTCATTGGTATTAGCTCTCCACGTTTGTGGCAGGCGGGTGCGGAGCTCTTTCGGGAGGGGGTGAAGAAGGAGGGTGCTGATGAAAGTACAAGATGAGAAGCGGGAAACGTGATGGAGAGGACACATACAGAAGATTTATTGTAATTAATGAAATAGGATGAGAATAATTTACATCTGTGTAAATGCTTTATTCATTTCTTTTTTAAAGTATAGCTAGTCCCCAAAATATTTTTTTTATCATTATTTATTCGTTAGTTGTTCAAAACCTGTATTTGACTCTTTCATCTGTTGAACACAAAAGAAGATAGTATGAGAAATGTTTCGAGAGGGGGACCGGTGTTGTTTGGTTACCAACATTCCTCAAAATATCTTCTGTGTTCTGCAGAAGTCATACAGGTTTGACATGAGGGTGAATAAATAATGAAATATGATTCATTTTTAACTACACCTTTAATAAAACACAATAAAAAAGTGAAATTCAATATTTGTATAAATATCATAATTTATTGTACACATTTGTTAAAATCACCATTAGCTAACTGTGTGTGATCTGTATAGAATGGCATCTGAGGATTTTCACAAATATAAGATTAATAATATTAATTTCTAAAAGTCTAACATTAACAAAGTAATGTATTTTTTTATAATTGCATTTAATTGATTTTTAGTTTGTTAATTGTAAATAAATCACTCAACATCCTCTGTTAATGAAAGATGATTGGGAATTTTTTTTTAAGAAATGTGATATATTTCTATAAAACTTTGATTAGATCTATTGTATTCACAACAAAAGCGTTTTATTTTTACTATAAACAGCATCTACAGCTTAATAAAACTCTAAAAGTTTTTGACTGGCAATTACAGCAATTTCATATCGGCATAAATCATACACATAAATCCTGAAATGATTCCAACATGACTTAAATGCAACAATAGGAAATCTTGTCAATTCATTTTATTCACCTTTAGAATGTCAATCTTTTAAGAAGATATATACACATACAAATCACACATAAGATCCCACAAAATAACACATAGGTTGACACATGACTTCAACTCTATTATTCATAAACATACAGTATATTCAACATCCAGAATGTCAAGTAGTTCAGTTTAATGATTTATGTGCGGTATCTGAACAACGACAACAGACAAGCCGCTTCAATTCCCAAGGCATAAACAAATCAAACCTAATATAAATAAGGGCATACACATTGCTCCATGTGCTTCGTCTTAAAGGAATAGTTCACCCCAAAATGAAACGATGCTCACCCTTACAAACCTGTATACATTTCTTTGTTGTGCTGAACACAAATTAAGATATGTTAATGAAAGTTTGTAACTTTTTTTGGGTCACCATTGACTCCCATAGTAGTCTTTTGTCCTATATGTATACAGGTTTGAAACAACTGGAGGGTGAGCAAATGATCACAAAATATTCATTTTGGGGTGAACTATTCCTTAAAGGTATATTTGGAGCGTTGCTGTTGAAGGGAGAAGTGCTGAAATAATTGGACGAAATGAACTCATTTACAAGGGAGATATGATGTGCAAGTATTGTCTTGGCCGCCATGACAGATTTGAATTAAGGATTAGTGCTATAGGGGTGGATTGCGGGGTTTAAAGCTAGTCGACTAAAATAAATGTTAGAGCTGTTTACACTGAACACATATATATAAAATATATCAGTGCCATCGTTTTGCCTCAAAATGCACACATGTATTGTGTTTTTGTAAGAGATGTAAATCTACGTGAATCTAATAATATTTCATCGCACACGTCTCTAATACTTTAACTTCTTATTCATAAGTAGAAACTAACAAATATTCACGACCTGCTTATGCTCCTTGTAAAACGAATCCCACTAGATTTCATACAACCACCCTCTCACCTAGTTCAGCGTACACTTTATGTCTCTCAATGAATAATTCAAGAGTATATGTTTGCGCAACCTTCTGTACAAATGCCACATTTCTTGTCTAATAAGACCAAAGAGCAAGAAAATGCAGCCGGAGAATATGAGTAGCGGTGGCAGTATAGAGACTGCACGACAGCAGGCAAACGCGAGAGGAGTGAATCAGTGTCACATCACAGATCTGATTTTACCACTAGTTAAAGAGTTTTACTGTGGTAGAGTGAAAGCCAGTCAGTCTGTGGTGTCGGGGAGCTTTGCCTGTGACGGGTGCAGACAGAAGTGACGGTGGAGATGACAGCGAGCCGATGAAAACAAGAGGCATGAAGAGATACGGATCGACTCCTACTTATGGAAATATGTGGGATTTCATGCACACTGAAGTGTGCAGTCCTGTTAAATTAATCGTGATTTTACTGCAAATAAAATACGTTACTTCTGTTAAACCATGGTAAATGTAGCCTTGTAAAATGATGGTTATACACGTAGTACTTAATCCTAAATGACCATAGTTACTCCACCTTTACTTTAACAAAGCCATGACTCATTTTCTTTAGTGTGTAGTTTATAATCTTGTCACTATTGTTGAGCTGGTAAATGTGTAAGGCGGATAACCTCACCCTGCAGTCTGTTAGCCTCATAACTCCATTAGCTCCCATCTGTTTCCCAAAAGTCACTCCTTACCCGCTAATGCCTCCCTGGCATCACGCCGCCCCGTTTGGATAATTCTAAATGGGAGATGGAAAGTGAAGAAGCATGCCTTCTGCCGAACAAGCAGTTCAGAAGTTTGTTTTTGGATATTTTATTTGCGCTTAAGAGCCAGCTGCCAGCTGAGTCCACTCGGTGAGGTGCGAGTACGCCACTTCTTTTGAAAAAGTATGCATATGCGTGCATGTAAATGAAAGAAAAAAACAAATTTAAACGAGGACAATGTTAATGTCTCCGGTCACTGCGTTTCATCATTGATCCTTTTAGCAAAATCAGACCAAAATCAACCGAAAATTAAAGGAAAAGTTTACCCCGAAATAACAACTCTGTCATTTATTCACAACGTGTTGTTCAAAAACTGTTTTTGACTGTAGAGATGCTTGTGAGAAGCGTCTCAGTGGTTTTGTGACAATACAATGGAAATCAATGAGGGGAGATTTGGTTGTTTGGTTACCAACACTGTTCAAAATATATTTTTGTGTTCTGCAGAAGAGAAACAAAGTCATTCAGGTTTAGAATAACATGAGGGAGAGCAAAAGATCAAATAGTTATCATCTTTGATAAATCATCCTTTTTAATATTGATAATATGGGACCACATCATTGAGATGAGGATTTCATGCTTCAATATTGTAAGTTAAATCTTTTGGGGGGGATTTATAAGTCAACTGCTTTTTATTTGATTGATAAACCCAACAGGTCTAGAAAAGCATTATAATCTCTCAATCTCTTAGGAACTTGATCAGGCAAAACTTTGACTTCGGCTCTTGTCGGCCTCTCCAGATTCCCACTCCTGCAGTACAGAAGAGTCGCTCTCCTGATCACGCTCTTTCCTTACACTGGTTATATCTACGCCGGTACCTTCTGAAATATCCTCAAAACTAATCCTTGGCAATTCCACAGACGTCTGAAAGTTGACATTTTCACAGACAATTTGCTCAGTAACGCATGCATTTTGTGCCACTCTGAGTTGAGAACTCGGAGCTGCATCTTCACTCCTCCCCACGATCAGATGCCAATTCATGACCTCTTCCCCTAAAATCTCACCAGGTCCCACCTCCAACCTGGGACACGCCTCCTTGCAGAAGCCCAGCTTTTCCACAGTACCTCCCTTCACATCAGTCCGTCTCGCGATTTGTGTCCCGCGCAAGATGATCTCTTCCCTGTTGTCAGGGGTGACCGGTGTGTCCACCTCTTCTCCGCCTCCATCTGGACAGGGGCGGGAGCCACGCCACATGTTTGGGAAGCTGTCATTGCCAGCTGTGTCCTGCTCCCATGGCGATGGCCCTCCTCTTCCTGTCCTGTCATCTGAACCAATCAGGGGGACAAAGAAGATTAATGGTCATTGGTGTTAGCGCTAATGCTAATGGCAAGAAGCCCTGTGGCAAGGATTATGTGTCATTTACCACAGCAGTGGAGCTCGGTTAAAAATTCGTACTATGCAAATTGGTAAGGACAGAGTGGTGGGGCAAATGCCAAAAAAATCTGGACATGTGTTTGAGAAATAAAACAATGTACGTTACAAAGAAAATGTACTTTACTAATAAATACAAAGGATTAAATGATGAGCACATACTGTACCATAAAAAAGTGTTTTATGACTTTTAAACTTCAAAATATCTTCACTTGTACCTTTCTTCACAGCAAAAGGCACAGAGAGCAGCCAAGCAAGCGTTTAAAGCATTACATTTAAAATATCAAAAAAGCAAACAAAAAAACACAACAAAGCCATTCAGCTAAGAAAAGAAGCGTGACGGCCTGTCAGCGATGGCAACAGCTTAGTTCTGCATCCCCTCTGCATCATCGCCGTCTATTCTGTCGGATTACTGACCCATATTCGAGAGCATTCAGAGAAAAGGTTAAACACTCCATGTGGCTTATTTGTGGGACAACAGAAACGCCAAACACCGCTTCACACAGCAGCATCCATATTTATGGGGCTGTCCCTACCCGAAAACGCGCCAAAAGTTGGTGAATGTCAGCGAACCAGAATTCTCCGGCATTTGCCAAATGCCACGGCATTTGAAAGGGATTGGCCGCTTGGCCGGCTTGACCAATGAGAGCGTGCGTGAAGGATGGGCATGATGGCAGGGGTGGGACGGTCAGATTATTAGCTAATTACAGAACTTCGGTCTCTTGATGCTGCGATTAGCAAATGGCAGATTTGGTTACGCACAATTACACCCGCTCACCTGCAGGAGGTCGTGAGTTAGTTGTTTTTGAGGCTTCTGACGGATGTGAAAGGCCAAGAAAGGAGAAAGGGATGGAACACTGGCTCTCAGTCAGCATGATGGCATCTTCAGCTCCTGTTGAACAACATGGAAGGGACATCATTTACCAGGACATCACCATGATTAATAACAAGGTTTTACTGCTAAATTTCCCATTATCAAATTCTGATGTCAAAGTTTGATTTTAAACATTCAGTTCACTTTAATTTTAATATTTCATCACCTTGGAATTATATGGTTCACTCAATTTGACTTTGTAGATTAAACTTTTGTGTTTTTAAAAAAGGTCCCTAAATGTACACAACATAAAATAATAATAAAACACATACAGTAATGTAAATAAGTCAGCACAAAATTGAGAGTGCT
The DNA here is from genome assembly GCA_029783895.1 of Triplophysa bombifrons. Lineage (NCBI taxonomy): Eukaryota > Metazoa > Chordata > Actinopteri > Cypriniformes > Nemacheilidae > Triplophysa > Triplophysa bombifrons. The sequence continues at coordinate 37,735,396 of CM056448.1, forward strand.
GTAACGATTTGTCATGGCTTTACTCATTAAATATAAAAGATATCAACGTTATATTTGCACAAAATTCTCTTTACAGTATGTTGAATGATTTCATGAAGAAAACAGTAAATCAAAAAAAAATACTTTAGTTGGGTTTTCACAAACTGGGTCACATTAATGTTTACTATAAAAATTTGACCTTTTTTAATAAAAAAATTGTCTGCAAGCATCTCAATGATTTTTTTTACTGTGGGAAACCTCACCTATACAAATTACCCATTAACAAGATACGTTTAATAAGGGATGTATGCTAGGCCTATTAATTGTGATCAGACAAATTAAGCGTGCATCGTTTCGATACCACCTCCAGCGTGAATTGGGGTGTTTGAGGTGGAGGGAGACAGTTTTATTTCTGAAGCGGGAGCTTCGGAAGATGCAGCTTTCAGTCATTAGTGACGGTCAATAGGTTAAAATCTAGCCTATATGCAAGCAAATAATAGCTAGTTTGTTAACAGCAAAAAATAAGACCGCAAAACTCTCCTGTTATAATAAAATAATCTGATTTTACACAAACAAAATAGGTCCCACACTTAAGTTTTTGTAGAGGTATACACCTTTAAAGTGGAATGGGTCACGCTGTCCACTTATACACAAACACGCGCACACGCACACACACACACACACACACACAAACAGGAAGTGAGTTCCTCTCATCCGTCTTCATTAGTACTAGCTGCATGCATCACAGGTTAACACCATATGTTACCCACAGGACACTGCACGCTAAACTGGTGCCATGAAAACACTGGCCACCAGTGATCTTGTGCATTATCTGATCAGTTTCTTAGGGTCACTGAAGTATGAAACAACAAGACGACAGTATAGCCACAACCCACATAACGGGACAACCCATAGTGTAAAACCACAACATCAAATTATTTGGAAACTTTCATAATGACAGGCATGTCTGTATGTTTGAATAGTTTCATGTATTCGAGTGAATAAACTCTCTGTGAAATGTTTAATTCGAAATGCGACCTTGTGCTTTCCTCCCTGAAAATGATCATAATGTAGATTTTTACTTTGTTTGCACCATGTATTCACTTTCTTCTGCACTAAGCTCCTGTCGCCAAGTCAAATCATTGTGTGTGTAAGCATACTTGGAAATAAAGCTACTCCTGATTATGAAATAATAACTAAATGCAATTTGTTTTATCTTTAAAGTGACCTTTATACTATTGAATCTTTTGTTAATAGCGTTAAAAACTAGTCCAGCTGAAGTGCCTTGAAATGTTTGGGAGCACACTCGTTTACAGATATCCTCAAAACCAACGCCCAAATATTAATCTTAATATTCAAACAAATCAACTTTGATTTCAAGGGGACTTTAAAATACTTCTTGGGGCCAGTATATGCAAATGTACAGAAGTTATCTTAGTTTGACAGCTGTCAGCATCTGTGGTCTCCACATGGTCCTCTGGACATCTCCATGATCTCACGAGAGGGTTTATTTTTAAGAGTCGCTGAAATGATGCTGCGTCTCCGTGCTCAACTTCCTTTGTTTGAAAAGGTCATCCGTGTGTTATGAGACCGGCGTCTGAGCTAATTAAAAAGTCAGGCTAATTCTGTATGCCGAGCAGCGTGAAACTTCACTGCAGCCGCTTCGCATCCCGCTGTGCAAAGCAGGATGGATGGATGCGAGGCGATCCCCACCTGGCAGCTGCCCATCCATCCATTCATACACTGTTTGTCCCTGCCTCACACTGGGGAACAAAATCATCTAGTTTCATGGACAAATCAAGCTCTGCATCACATCTTATAGCTTAGAAGCCAAGCCACATTCCTCTCAAAATCACAAAATGTCAAGAACGAGATCATTTTCCTTGCACATGCAAAAATGAATGCACGGTTTTTGCACGACCACTGAGCTACAGGAAAGCTTAACTTAAAAAAAGAACTTAATTTGTAAGGTCATAAAATAAAATGTACATAATAAAAACGCAATGAAAGGTATAACAGCATTCAGGGAAAGAGTATTAATCCACTAAACTCACAAATTTTATCCATTTAAGGTACAGTTCACTAAAAACCTGTCATCATCTACTCACTCTAGAGATGTTCCAAATCTTTATAAATGTCTTTGTTCTGATGAACACAGAGAAAGATATTTAGAAGAATGCTTGTGACCAAACAGTTCATGAAAACACTGATACACTCTCGAAAAAAAGGTGCTTTAAAGGGTTCTTTGATGCCATAGAAGAACCTTTTAGTTCCATAAAGAACTTTTAACGTCTGGAGAATCTCACTGTTTCAAAAAAGGTTCTTTGAGGCGTAAAAAGGTTCTTTAGATTATAAAATAGTTAGAAAGAGGTGGTGCTTTAAGGAACAATATGGCGTTTTTAGTAGGAATTAATGACGGAAATGAAATATAATATACAAAACTATTTCTTCAGAGGTGTATAAATGTAAACCTTACATGATGTTTCTAATACTTTAGAATAAGCTATATATCTACATACAGAGCGGCCCTACATACATTGAATTCGACGCCATATCCTCTCCGCTGCGGTATCATGGTGAGACGGATCGACTGATGATCCGTGATCCGTACAGATTGTGCTCTCCGGTTCGGAACGCATGTGACCTGCGGATTAACTGAAAGTTTATTCATCATTGAGTAAAAGAGTAATACGCGCTGTCGCTCGCTCACCAGTTTCAGCTCCAATGCGCTCTCACTCTCTCAAGTATCTGGACAAGTACAATATTAAAGCGGTTCCAGATTACCAATCGCTCAAAACTGCTCCGTCAACATAACTTTTATTACAACAACAACATATCTTTTTATGTTAGTATGTTACCCACATACTGATCCGAATCAAAGCAACCTCCTCTTGGGTGATCTTTCTCTCCAATGTCTCTCTGCTGGAAAGTATCTCCATAGATATCTTTGAGTATCTCTCCTACAAGCCATGAGAACGCCATCTTTTGGTACTTTGGTGGCCACCGTTGTGTTTGGACTGAGCGATTTGGGCCAAATCTATAATACAACACTAACGGCTGCTGTAAATCAAAAACTGCACCTTTAAAGAACCTTCGGCTGAATGGTTCTTTGTGGAACCAAAAATGGTTCTTCTATGGCATCGCTGTACAGATTTGATGACAAAATTTTCTTTTTTGGTTGAACTGTCCCTTCATAAAAAATATAACAAAAAAACCTACAAAAAATTAAAAAGAAGATTTCTACAGGTGACATTTCAAACACATCCAACTATCTATCTTTCTATGTCTAATGTTTTGTCTTTTTTTGCAAAAATCCATGGCCATGACACAGTGACACAAAATACATGAAACCGCACGCAACACATTTAACAACCGAGAATGACAAATACATAGATTAATGACTGAGCAAGACACGCCTGAAGGAAAACAAAACAATGAACCAATGAGGACACAACACAAAGATCACATGACAAAAAAATTACTTTGTAACGTTTCCAAATAAAAGACATGATAGACAGGTGCATAACAAAACAATTACCCTTTAAGTGCCTAAAATACCTTCAAAAACTCTTCAGAAAAATTATTTTCTATAAGTGATAGTTCACCCAAACATGATTATGTTATCATTTACTCACCCTCTTGTCATTTCAAACCTATATAACTTTCTTCCGCAGAACACAGAAGAAGATATTTTGAAGAAAGTTGGTAACCGAACAGCTCCAGCAACCATTCACTTCTATTGTATGGACACAAAGCCAATGCTGGTGAATGGGGGCCAGTTAACAACATTCTTCAAAATATCTTACTTCTGCGAAAGAAAGAAAGTCAAAGAGAAATGACATGCAGGGGAGTAAATGATGACAGAATTTTCAGTTTTGGGTGAACTTTCACCGTAAATTTCAAAGAACCCTTTATCAATCCAACCTTCAAAGCGTAGTCTATTCAAATATGCTAGTTGCACAAGATGGCGCTGGTGAGCTTTTGGGACGCCAGAGTAAGAAGACTAATTTCTGGTCTTATAACGCTTTATGGGAAAAGGAGGATTTTTGGCAGCAATTTAGTATGGGTGTTTTTTAAATAACATTACATTATGTAATATACATTACTTGACCGGAAATGAGTCTGTAGACCCTGGCGTCGCAAAAGCTATTGCACTCATTTTCATCAAATTTGAAACATTGGCATTCTCAGTTCTAAATGGCCCACAACTTTGTGGCTTAAAGTTCATTTTTCAGGAGAAGCGAAGACACCAACACTGCCCTTTATTTTTCTCTGCTTAGGCTAGTAACCCCACTGAAAAGAAGACAAGTTAAATTCACACGATTCTGACAGCACTGCACTTCTGTCACACTGCAGTCAACACCATTGCAAGAAAACAATTACAGACCATCCCTGAATCAAACAACAAGCAAAAAAAACCATCTCACAAATGTAGATATCCATATTCTGAAAACAACACCCAGAGAGAGTCTCTCCTCTTTCTCTCTGGGTATCAACCGCTTCACTTATTCATTTTCATGTGGCCTCCCTCTACAGCGCTCAATCACTTTCATAGACTGAGTTGTGATCGTCTCTCTCTCATCCACAAAGGTCTCTAATAATACCACATTCCCCAAATGTGTTTGTAATGTGGGCAATCAGTTTCAGTAATGGATGCTTGTCAGTTTTATAGCAGGTCTTATGACAGGCAGATAAAATCAAAGTGCTATACTGTCCTCTAGTGGACAACATCTGCTAAAAATCATTCTGCATTTTTGAGCTTGTCTAAAGATGGTTATTGATCCTATTATGCATAAGCAATTAAACAAAAACCTTGAAGCTAAACTGAAATCACTACATTAGTGGCACGTGCCATTAATCAACAAAAAAGTAAAAATCGTATACAATAACGGGGTGGTAGGCGCAAAACTTTTGAAGGCAACATTGATTAAGTTTTAGGTATTATTTCAGAGATTTATAATCAAACACTTTTGGTGGTTCTTGCTAAGGCAAACATCATTCAAACGTAACTCTAACCAGCATCTTCGGCAGAGCTTTGTGCTACAGACGTAAATGATACATCATATCGTACAGCTTGTTGACAAATGTGATGTTTTCATGACAAGCTTCACCCTAACAACCACCCAAAATGCCACAACAACCCACAAAAAAACTTGAAATATAGAACAGTCATCTGACAACATAACAGCAACTATCTGAACACCATTGCAACTTCATGGGAACCACATAGCAACGTCCTGGCAACACTTGCATGATCACATTGGTAAGCACCACTTTTCTTCATTAAAAAAAATATAACATATACAACTGGTTAAGATTATCAATGCATCAAGGGAATAAATCCACTTCAAGGAATCTAGCTATTTTCAAGCTAATGCAGGTGCACATTATAAGATTTCTGTCAAATGTATATTTTCCAATTTCTATTTATTTAAATTCTTCCCTAAACTATATGGTTTCATTGCACACTGTGCAAGGAGTGTTGCTGCAAGCTTTTTACCACATTTCATACTGCGATCACCTGCGTGACATAGAAAACTCAAAGTTTGAGATGCACACAAGTTAAGACGAGCTCACATTCTAATTGTGTTTGCCAATAACCTTGGAGTACCAATGTACCCGTCACCGTCTTGTACACGGGAAACGTGTTGAAAAATATTCACGACAGGAGACTGTGTCGGTTCTCCGTGCGAATCAGAGACCCGCCATCACTGTCACATGATTAACCGTTTCTGGCTGCTTCCTGACGCTGAGGAATAGCAGGCAAGCGATTTCACAACTCGCTGTCAGCCCCCCCCATGTATTTTTGGTTGGAGGCTTCGTGTTCTTCAGACATTGACAAATGCAGCGTGAACGCTTTCTCAGAGCATCGAGCTATTCTGAACGCATTAACGTCCCCTGCTAAATTAATATATCAGTGAATAAAAAAAAACACCCGATGTTAAGGAGCGACTCGAGCGAGCAGGCCTTCACATGGTCATATCTTAGCATTCAATGCTGATCTTGAAAGGCATTGAAATTCTTGACGAAAACTGCCAAGCTTATGGTTTCAGACTATTCAGAAAGTTCCTAATCAGTTCATAAGGGAGTATTTCAAAAGTGCTGAGAAGCGTAAAGCATTTATGGCGGTTCTATAACAAATCCTTTAAACTGACTCCGAGAGACGTAGATTAAAAACAAGGTCCCTGAGACCGTAAAATAAACAAAACAAACCTTGATTCTGACCGGGTAATCGAGAACCAAGATGAATGAGGGGAACATTTTGTCAGAAAGGAGAAGATAAATGAGAGAAATGAAATAGTGAAAATGTAAATAACTGACAACATGGAGATATTTCCCATAGCATGTCAAATATTGAGTAATAGGCATATAGCTAAACAAACACAAAAATGGAAAATCTCACATCATTCCAAACCTGTATGACTTTTTTTATGTTGGTAACTGTAATAAGATTCAATAAAAGGAAGGAAGGAGGCGGGAACCGGCAAACATTTAAACATTTAATAAAGTAATTTAACAGCCGGCGGCCCCTCACGGACGACCGCCGGCGAACAACAACACAGTAAAACATAAATACATATACAAACACAAGTTCGGGCCCGGTCCTCTCTCTTCGACGGTCCGGTCGCTCGTTCCTTTTATGCTCCCAATCTCCTACGAGATTCGAGCCCGGTGTGCGCACAGCTGGCGCTAATCCACAATTACTCACCGGACTCAAACCACGGTCTCGCCCCGCCTACTCTACTACAGTAACCAAACAACATTGATCCCCATTGACTTCCACCGTACGGGCACAAAACCACTGAGACATTTCTCAAAATATCTTCATTTGTGTTCGATAGAAGAAAGAGTCATATGCAGGTTTTGAATGACATGAGGTTAAATATATGAATACAGATCCATGAAATACTTGAGGGTGAGTAAACAATGTCCAGGGAACACTCACCTGGGAGACTCCAAAGTCCAGAAACTTCCAGAGTCTTCAACTTCCTCTCTAAATCAGCGACCCGATTTCCCAGAATCCTATGAGGCACAATACATTTGTCCATTATAAATCTATGCTTATAAAAGCAGAGGATGGTAATCTAGCTGGTCTTCAAGTCTATTCAAGCTTATGTGTAAAATAGACTCAAAGCAACAAAGTTGATATATGCAGTGTATGATAAAGAATGCTTAAAAACAAATGCCTACTATTTAAGACACTGGACTACCAACCATAAACTATTTAGTATGGAACATACCAAAAAAAACCACATGCACATCACCTGCTGGTCTGTCTTTGGTGTTGAATGATAATGTTCTTTTCTTGAATGTTCTCCAGCAAGGCTGTAGCTAAAGACTTCAGGTCTGAGATGGACTGAGCTGTGACTGGTAAACTGCAGCCACGATCCTCTGATAACAACTCCTGCACTGTAGACAACATGATTACAGGTTAACGTGAGTGAGAATGAAAGCGTTTGAGGTCATTTAATATGCTGAATAGAAGCGTATTTTCATTTCCTTTTCAATTTCTTAAAAAAGCATTCATGTGGCTTAATCACCTTGTTTAGGAGAAAGAACTCCGGTTAGCGCACTGCTGTTGGACTTGGCACCTACTGTTGCATTTCTTCGTCGATCCAGAGCAATCTGATATCCATGAAACAACCATTTATTAACAGATTTTTTACAAATACCATTTTTTAAAGCCATGCAACAGATTTAACTCAGTAAATGAAAGCATGAAAGAGATAGTTCACCCAAAAATGAAAATTCTTTCATCATTTACAAACTCTCATGGCATTTCAACCCGTATAACTTTTCTTTCCACTGCAGAAGACAAAAGAAGATATTTTGAAGAACAGTAACCGAACAACACTGCGCTCATTGACTCACATTGTATTGACACAAAACCCTAACAAATTTCTCAAAATATCTGACTTTGCATTTACATGTTTTAAATGTCATAAGGTTGAATAAATGATAACAGAATTTCTTTTTTGTAGATGAACTATCCCTTTAATGTACCTGAAAACCAAAATGAACAGGATCTCTTAGCCGTACCTTATACTTCTGTATATTACTCTTCAACAGTGTGACCTCCTCTTGAACTTGTTTAAGTCTTTCGTGTAAATATCTGTAATACAACATTAACTTACAACTAATTTCATCTGAAAGAAACACACTTGCAACGGAAAACAAGAACACATCCCCAAAAGCAAAACGGTGTGCAATCACATTTAAGAAGCCATTACAACTATTCCTATTACTTTTAAATTAGGCGTTCTGCTCCATTCCATGTGAAATAAGATAAACTATTGGCTTGTAGCAGTCCAAGCAGAAGATAAATGCAGAAGATGAACAGAGAATGAACTGGTACACCATCTTACTCATGCTGGTTAAAACTGGTAGATCACATTACTAGCATCAAATCAGCTACCGAACCAGCCTGATAACTACAAGCGGCTATCCTGGTTTTCCAAGCATGCTGGTTCATTGTTTCGTGTCCAGTAATCCATTGCACACAATCCGTAGATCCACTGCTAGAAATAAAATACACCAGAGCTAATGGTCGCTTACCTGTTCTCCATGCAGAGGACATCCACATCAATGATGCGTTTCTCCTGGCCGCCCAGAATGTGGTTCAGCTCACAGTTAAGGCGTTCAGCTTTCTCCTTAAACACAGTGCACTCAGCCCTTATATCCTGGAGCTCATCGCTCACCGTCTTCAGATTGTGTTCAAGCTCTTCTCTCTTAAGAAACAACAGTGATGATAACCAGTGATAATCATAAAGTTTCTTTTTCTGCAAACTTGCAGTGTATGTGTAGCTGTTTTGAATTATGAATACAACAAGTGTTAAACATAAGACTGAAATCTAAGTGATTGCTGCTTCATTTGAGAGCTTAGAAGTAAAAGCTGCTTATTGTTCATTTTGGTAACAACATATGCTAAAATGAACTGATAATTAAGTTGCGATCAGAATTTATGTCTCAATCACACTGCCTTTCAATTAAGTTAAATTAGGAAAGACAATGCGATTCAATTAAATATGTTGCTCATTTAATTCAGAACTGAAAAAAGTACAAATGAAATAAAACAGATTTTGTAGAGGAATGCAATAAAACGAACAAGAACAGAAAAGAGCAGGTTGATTTACCTGCAGCGCTGCTTGTTCAAGTTGTCTGACCAAGCCTTCACGCTCATGAGCAGGGAAATGTCGGACCACAGCTTCTTCATCCCCGAGACGCTGCTTGGTGATTGTCATTCTTAAAGCTGTGGGGAGATATTTTAATATGGTCTATTTTGAGGTTTAACGATGCAACGGTTATAATGCACATGTTTCAATTTGTGTTCGTCTGTGTGTACCTTATTGTCTCCCTGTATCTCACTTAGTCTCTGTGTCAGCTCCTTTACTTCTTCAGCCAGCTTCTTATTTTTCTCCCGTGAATCCATCAACAACTGCGCCAAATTCACCTGAGAGAGAGATTACAAATATGTTCTCAACAAGTGACAAAATGAATACTGAGGTGTAAACCTAGCTCACCTGATTACGTTTTTCTGGTGGAAGTGAAGGTTCACCATCCTGAAACATATTATAAAACACATCAATACACAAACATTATCAACCTATTCATCATAAAACAGGTGTTCCTCTGGCACGACTGGTAGAGCATTGCTTAAGCAGGACAGATTTAGGTTCAGGAACACAGGAGGTGCACATAAAATTAAGTGACAACTCCAAAATTTCATTGAATCATCATTTTAGTCCTGTGTCTGTTGAATTTTTACAAAATCAAACCTCAGAGGTGACATTAAGTCATCCAACAGCGATGTGAAAGACTGACAGCATGATAAAACACATGAAAACTGTTAGGAAAATCAAGGTTATCACATTTAAAAAATTAATATTTTGCTAAAATACATGCTGTATTGCATAAAAGTGAATATGAACTTGTTTTCTTTGCAATACTTGTGGTCTGAAAAAATACAGCATATCTTTCATGTTATTTAAACCTTTTTCTCCAGTTTTCATTTCTAAAAAAAATGCAAATAGAAATAAAGAATAAAAGAAAAATACACAAACCTATAAATAGTAAATTTAGAAAGACTACTTTGAAACAGTCTCTTAATTTTTACTACGGTTGTATAATGATAAAATATATACCTTGTAATACATTGCAGATCATTTTGGAAATAAGTATTTGCCAAATGCATAAAAGTTCATGTACATAACCACCACACATATGATAGGGAGGGACACACAATTAATTCTCTGTATTTCTTCTTCAAACCCTGGTGTCTCTCTCGAAGCTGGTTGGCCATCAGCTTGTACTGGTCTCTCTCCTGTTGACAGGTGTCCAGCTCTTTGGATAAAATGAGAAGAGCGTCCTTCTTGCTCTCCAGCTTGCGTTTGCATATCAGAAACTATATCAATAACCAAGAAAAGCACATGTGTGAGTGTACTGAGAAGTAAAGGTCCTAAATGTGATGACTAAACATCAAAGGTAACCAAACAACACCGGCCCACGTTGACTTGCATTGTGTGTAAACAAAACCACAGTGACATTTCTCAAAATATCTTCTTTTTTGTTCTGCAGGTAAATACATGTGACAACAACCCTTATCTAGTATATTTGTTTCTGATAAAGTTAAGGTTTAATCACCTTGCGATTTCTTATTTTCTACGTATTAATGAATTCACATTTGAGTTTAAAAGACACATTTAAATGGCAACACAAAGCATGAAATCGTTAAACGTCAGATTAAAGTGTTTATTAAACTTGAACCTCGTAAGACCATCGAGCAAGAGTACGTAAACGTCACATCGGTGGTTAAAGTAGCATATGGGAACCATTCATCCACAAAACATCGTCATTACAGATTTTGAGTAAAGCAGTCACTCACCTCGCTCACTAAACCTCGCCAGTCACTTTCACGTCTGTCGGAGGTGTTCATTTCTTCGATGTTTTCTTCTATTAAAAACTAAGCTAGTACATTGGGGAAGATGGACTAAACCAACGGCACCTTCCCAGTTGTGTGTTTCACGTGAATAAGCGCTGCGCAGACGCAGAGCGATCGGTGAGTGACACAGTAGTACCGCGAGAGCATAGCGACACCTATGATCTCGCGGTAGTTTGACGTCATGCGCAGCTCTGCATGACGCCACCCATGTTTACTCTGGATCGGCTCGTGCACTTCAAAGGTGTGGGAGATCCGGGTTTGTGTAAACACTGTACTAACATCAACACTCAACACATTATTAAGGTTATTTAACATATAAGCGAGAACGAGTACCCGTGTCGATGAGTAACAAGTGATCAGGTGTTTTTCATTTGAATTATTAAAGATTGGTATTTGACAAAATACCAACAAAGTAGACAGATATGTGCTTTAATTCATACCATGTGAAAAGGGACTGTTTTCATATAACGATTCTTTCCCGCGTTATATTAATATACATGATATTATCCTTATTCTGACTAGATTGATGTGCTGTTTTAAGGGAAATCCACCAGAGGGCGCCATCCACATTCTATTCTCAGTGTATTATTGTGCAAGTATACTGATACCATAAATCAAATTCTACGCGTTTTTTTTGCAAAGGGAGACGCTTGATACATAACCACGTGACACATATGCGTTTTTAATAATGAAGAATTAAAAATATTACATCGCATTTGTTGCCATAAAAACACACAAGCAACTATTATTACATGAAATTCAATGAATTTTCTGTCAATTTTGTATTTAATGTACCGTCTTAAAAAATCTCTGTAAAGCTACAAGGAGACTAACGAAGGAATATTTTCTCTAGTCTCATCCCTATTTATAAATCTTTTATAAAACTTTTATAATGTATGGCTTTATATCCGATGTAAAGCAAAGTCTTGTCACACCATGTCATGGTAAAGTGCCTTCTACAAAAGCTTTCAATACATTGAATTACATTGAAATGTTTAGGCAGGCTTTTGTGTCATTTTAATTTCTATTTCTTTCTCAGACTGTACTGCCCTTTTCTCTTTGCTTTATTGACTTTGCAAGGTGTGTTTCTTTTGTGTCATGAAAGGTCCTATAAAGATTCACGTTTCTGATTGGTGGTGCTACAACATGGTTTGTGCATCAATAAGCGGGCTGTTAATCAGGAGGTAACAACACAGACCACTAGTCTTGTGGCGAAATCGCGAAGACCAAGAAGCCAAGTTTCAAAGGTTTCAATCTTAAATTTGTTCGAACAAGTCAAAGAGAGACACACAGAATTCATCTGAAGATGTCTGACCTATACATATCTGACTCTATCTCTTATACATTGTTCTCACGTTGTTAACACCGTTTGAACCAATCAGGTTTCACATGACATCACCTATTTTTGTAAGTCCATCCTTTTCTGACCTTCCACAGTTAAATGCCAAGCTCCATATATCAGCATTTAACCGTGGCAAAACCTTCTAAAAGCTTAAAAAAGAAATGCACATACATCCTTCTTAAGACGAAATGCACATACATCAATCTTAAAGTGCAGATATATGTCACGTTGTCATTTACTACACCTGGCTTAGTGTTTAGTATAAACTTAATCTTAAATGTATGCTTTTATATAAGAACAAAATGTAATATATTTAGAAACTTTAAATGTAGTCTTTTATATAAGAAAACTCAGTAATATAAAGAAAACTCAGTAATTTACCACCAGTAATTAAACCACCATAATAGGAATCATTCTAGGCATGTAAATAGTATATAGAGCTGGTATATTGTGATATCCTATGAAAGGTATAGCTCAACCAAAAATAAAAAATCTGTCATGAATTACTCACTCTGTAATTGTTCCAAACTTATATACATTTCTTCGTTTGGTTGAACACAAAGAAAGATATTTGCACGAATGCTTGTAACCAAACGGTTCTTGGATCCATTGATTACCATGGTAGGAAAAATGACAACGGCAGTCAAAAGTGCCCCAGAACTCTTCTTCAAAATATCTTCTATAGTGATAAAGTAATTTTTCCCACTTTGTTAGTGAATGGGGTCCAAGAACTGTTTAGTTACAATCATTCTTCCAAATATCTTTCTCTGTGTTCATCAGAACAAAGACATTTATACAGATTTGGAGCAACTCGAAGGTGAGTAAACAATGACAGAATTTTAATGCGGTAAATGAGTTGATGTATTTTTATGGTGCATTGTGATGTCTGCAGCCGACAGGATGGTCAGCATGGAGGGCCAGGTCTTTTGTAAAGCTATACCTCCGTCAGTGCTACTTGTCTTCATTTGTGTTTATCTGGAGTATTACCATGCACTACGCGGGTGATGGCACAGAAGTGAGTAATTCAATCCTAGTAAGCTATTTTCTAGGTTATGGCAGAGAAGAAAACATTCTTTAGTAGCTTTACTATCAAGTACATTTGAAATCTGTACTCTACTTCACTACATTATAAAGCATATATCTTACCACTTCTCAGATACGTTTCGTGAATAAATGTTTTTCTGAAGTGGAGTTAAAGTATGACATGCTTTATAATGTTGTGGAGTGTTTTCCACAGGACAACCATGGAAAGAGATCTCACCTGGACAACGATCTCCATCTCCAAGATGGCAAAACAACGTCTACACTTCCGTCTCCCTCAAACCATCCTGACCACATTCTACAGGGGAACTATTGAGAGCGTGCTGACATGTCGCATCACTTTCTGGAGTGGGAACTGTAGTCCAGCGGACCGCAAGACCCTTCAGAGGTCAGTGAGCACAGCTGAACGACCATAGGTGCCCCTCTTCCTCTTCTGAACTCAAATCAACCGGCCCCCTGTGAAATAACAGTGCAAATGGGGTGATTAGGAGCAAGAGGCTGTTATGGTATTGAATACACAGCAACAACACAGTTATTAGTGTGAAATGTTTCTACACAACTTTTTACAAGCAAAATATTCACAGTAAATGATGAAAAACACAGCAATGGCATGATTGTGTGTGGAACTTATTTCTAAAAATGTGTGTGTGCTTGTATATATGGTTTACGAGGACACAAATCGTGGTAATAATGGCATGTGTATAACAATGTAAACAAGGCATATTGAAGTCTATTAATGCTAATAATGGTGTGAGACCATTTTTATTAAGACAATGAAGTACACATAAGAAGTAAATGATAACTGGAAAGACAAGAGACACGTTTTAATGTCAAACTGAACATGTTTAGACCAATCCTGTCAAAAACCAATGTGCCTGAACACATAATGTGGGCAAAATGGCGGACAGCGTCTATGTATGGTTACTAAAAACAGACATGAGTCCTAAATTAGTTCTTAAACACACTTTATTAAATAACTTATACAGCGTATTAAATGCATTAAATAATTCATACGCGACATTAAATGCATTTAACGGACTGACTATTTAAAAAAATGACTAAATGTAAATGTATTGACTATTTATCGGGGGTCAACATTCGGTAATTAACAAATTAATAACAAAACATTTAATAATCGAATCCAAATCCAAGTAAAATAAAATGAAGTTCAGTAACGTTACTTGCCGTAACTCCTCAAAAACATCCAGTCAGAGTAACTGACGGACGCGCGCTTTTTGAGCAACTGACACACATTACAAACCTTCTTACATGACGTCACAATGATATCTCGGCGTCCCATCTGAGCTTTGCTGTTAAAACTAGTCGGTTTTCTGTTTGCTGCTCATTCTGCTCTTCTCACGATTACGGTTGTTCAGCTTTTGTGTTTACTTCATCGTAATGGGTCAGATACTTGGTAAAGGCGTGAAAACTGACGGCGTTGTCGATCGGAGCGGCTTGTACGGCCAATGTACAGCTGCACCGTCGGACATCGACCGTCAGTCACCTGTGCGTTTCGGAAAACTCCGAGAAATGCACAGACGGAGAGAAGGTTAGGATGACAGAAGATAATATAATCGCAAATGTTCAGGGTCAACTGATGCTTTTAAACGTTATGTGAAGTCTTGTCTATGTTTGCATTAGCCGTGACCCCACATTGAAAAGTTAACAAATCAATAGTTTATTAACGTGAACATAATGTAGATGTGTTATATGAATATGTATCTGAATCAAACGTTACCGTTTCAATGTATTACAACTGATGATCTCTTATATAATGTAAACATCTTAGTTATTGTTAAAGAATGATAACAGGACACCTGTCGAGCATGCTTTTACTGCATAAATCATCTATTTTTGTAATCTGGATGTTGTCATTTATGGTTAAGTTTAAGGTTTTACTGTATATATAGATATATAAATAGTATTTATGATGCTTGCCAGATAGTCCTATTGTAACGTATTGGTTAAAAGTATGATGTTAAACGTGTGCTGATGAATTATGAACGGATCAATTTGTTGGGAATCTGAGAGAAATGTGTACTGAAGAAATCTCCTGTCACTTTAATCTCCTGCTATCAATAGAATTGATTATTAATGTAAGCGTTCATTATTTCATGAATTGTAATTGATCTTGTGTTTGATCTGGTTTCTCTCTACAGAAGTGATTTCAGCACTAGGTCTCACTCTCAGTGACATGGAGATCCTCAACACTCCAGTCATTGAGGGTCCAGATCTCGCTGATTCCCTTGACCGCCTTTATGAGTTTGATTTAGACAGCGACACTGTTCAGAATCCAGTCAAAAGCAAGTCGTTCCGGGATGAAGACATCCAGCCGGCACAAGCTCATATCGAGGCGGTCGTGGAAGAGGACATCCAGCTAACTTCAGTCAGACTGTCTGAAGAGAAGCTGGAAGACTCGAAGACGCCCAGTGTGAACATGCAGGGTTAGTCTCAACAACAGAACACAACATACACCTATACAATTATGGTCATTGGTAACCTTTACAAGTATATTTAAGATAAAATATTGTTAAAATAGTTTGAATGAAGTATTACTAATGCTTGATGTTCTACGTCAACTTCATTTATCTTTCATTTATCCTTCATTTATCTTTTAATACAGGCCTTTCTGATTCCCTTGACCGCTTTCTTGTTCGGTTGGATTTAGACAGCAATGCTGTTCAGAATCCAGTCCCAAGCAAGTCGGTCCGGGATGAAGAAATCCAGCCGGCACAAGCTCATATTGAGGCGGTCGTGGAAGAGGACATCCAGCAATCTTTAGTCAGACTGTCTGAAGAGAAGCTGGAAGATTCGAAGACGCCCAGTGTGAACATGCAGGGTTAGTCTCAACAACAGAACACAACATACACCTATACAATTATGGTCATCGGTAACCTTTACAAGTATATTTAAGGAAAGATATTGTTAAAATAATTTTGGATGAAGTATTACTAATGTTGATGTTTTACGTCAACTTTATTTTCTTTAAATAGAGATCAACTCCTGCATGTATGCTGTTGGTGAAATCCTGGCTGCAAGCACTCGTGGAGTCGTCTACGCAGGGACCCGTGTGCATGATGGCTTGGAGGTTTGATTTTTTTACCTGCAGTAACTATCCAGCAAATATTTTTCATCACATGTTGTGTTCATCTATTTAACGTCTCTTTTTTTCTTTTATAAACCTTCCCAATGTATGTTTTGTCCAGTTTGATCATTTTTGTTTTTGTTGATCAGGTGGCACTGAAATACGTGCACACATCCAGGCATCTGGATTATATCCGCGCCGTAAGTTTTACCTTTTATTCTCCTTATGTTAGATGTTTTATCTTTCATATCCAATCTTCAGCTTTTTCCGAAACTAAGATGTAGCTGAGGTAATGATGCTATTGTCTTTCGTCTAGCCGGGTCATCCTGATCCCCTTCCGCGTGAGGTGGCTCTTCAAATGCTTGCCTGTGATGATGGCCGCTCTCCTGAGATTGTCCAGCTCTTGGACTGGCAGGAACATCCGGACCACTACATCATGGTCCTGGAGCGCCCTTCTCCCTGCGAGGGTTTGAATAAGTTTGTTGCGAGCCGAGGGGGAAAGCTCGACGAGAAGTTAGCGAAACGCATCATGCGGCAGGCATACTTAGCTGCCAAGATATGCTGTGAACAGGGAGTATTCCACCGTAATATCACACCGGAGAACCTCCTTATAAAAACAGACACCATGGACGTCAAACTGATCGACTTCGGGTGTGGCGAGCTACTTAAAAAGTCGACCTACAATACATTCACAGGTAAGTCAGACACGTTTGTATAAATACTTTGTAGAAACAAGATCAGCATTCAGATTCAGTGCTAGGCTTGTTTTTAGTGGCAATGTAAACAGTAAAATGACATGAAATCTGTTTTCCTCAGGCACAAGAGAATACGTCTGCCCTGAATTTTTTAAAACTGGCAAGTACAATGGAAAGCAGGCGACGGTGTACTCGCTCGGGGTTCTGCTGTTCACCATGTTGTGCGGAAAATTCCCCAGCTCTAATGATCGGTTCTTCATCAATGAGAGGGCCTGGAACAAAGACGGCTTGACAGAAGGTGAGCTCTTCTAGAATGATAGTGGTTTGACTTACAGAATTGAGTAAGACTCACAGTTTAAGGTTATAATCGTCTCTTTTTAAACAGAATGCTGCTGTCTGGTTGAAGACTGTCTGCAGGAGGATCCAGAGAAACGCATTGATCTGGAAAGGATTTATGAGGATAAGTGGTTTCAGGTACAAAGATGTTTATACAGTTGACACCCAGCAAAAAAGGGTTTTCGTATTATTCACCATTTAGTTTTTAGAGCATCAGCCACATACAGTAGAAAACTGATTACGTGTTCTCTGTAGAGGCTTCAGTTGTTGAAAAAGTGCATTTTCTGGATATGTGTTTTTTGTTGTTGGTTTATTCTAAAATCTGGAAGTTGGCGAGTCAATTTGTGTCAATATCATATATGTTGACAATACACCACTTATATTACTGTTCATTTCAGGACAATTCTTTAGACGACCTCCAGACTCCCATCAGCTCTGTCAGCCATGATCAGTCTGAAAAGAAGCTGGAGGAAGTTAATCAGTCCAAGGTGTTCAGTCTGGGTGAGTTTTTCATTCCATAATTCCAACATAACATAACAGATTTAGTCTGAGTCCTTGATTATGATTATTATCTTTTTAATATTCATGTGCCCTCATAATCTTCAGTTAAAGTCCTGTAATGACAATCCATCTTAAATGACTTCTGTTAGATGGCTTGGGCGGAGCACCCGTTCCATCAGTCATCAATTTGCAGAGAAATACGAAAGCCACGCCCACTTTCTTTCTCATTCAAAATTCCATTTCACTGGAAAATGCGTCAAAATACAGAAGTAAAAATGATCGCAACTTCGGGTTCACAGGGAGTTTAAGTGTTGCTAATGTTTGGTGTTTGATGTCTGCTTTATTTCTCTTTTAACAGTAATCAATGGCTGCCAGTATGAGATCGGCAAAGAGCTGGGTAAAGGAGGTTTTGGAACCGTCTTTGAGGGGACACGTGTGCAGGATGGCTTAAAGGTAAAAAAAACATTTTTTCTGTCTTGTGCTCATCTTTTTGATATCCCACCGTATACTTTCCAAAGCTTATTGTATCCAGTGTCCACGACTTCAGTGCTTGATATAATGAGACCTGACCAAACATGCTCTTCGCTGTTGTTAATGTATTATAGTACAGTTCTGTTTAGGATGAATGCTAACACAAATCCATTATTTGTTTTGTTCATCAGGTGGCAGTGAAATATGTCGAGAAGACCAGGAATGTAATCAAAGATTATATCAACATTGTAAGTAGCTTGTGTTATTATTCAGTTGGAAACATTTTCATAGTTTTTTTATGTACAAGCACCTAAATTTGTTCGCTTAATCCTTGTTTGTCAATCGTCTAATCGTGATAAACATTTACTTTCTTCTAGCCGGGTTGTTCTAAACCTTTGCCTCGAGAAGTCGGTCTTCACTTGCTTGCCAGAAAGGGAGATAATGTTCCTGTGATCATCCAGCTTCTGGACTGGCAGGATAATCCAGATCAGATCATCTTGGTCCTAGAGCGCCCTTCTCCCTGCGAGGATGTGCGTTCTTTCGTGAAGCACAATGGAGGCACCGTCACCGAGGTCATAGCGCGCACTATCTTTAGGCAAGCGGCCGAAGCCGCTCAAGTTTGCTGCGAACGGGGGGTTTTCCACAGGGACATAAAAAAGCAAAACCTCCTGATCAACCCAAACACCCTGGAGGTCAAATTGATCGACTTTGGGTGCGGCGATCTTCTCAAAAGCTCGGCTTACAAACGCTATATGGGTATGCTTTATCACTTTACATAAATACTAAGATGATATTTTCAGATAGTGCCTCTGTTCACCTTTTTGCATGCTTGTCTTTAGGTACAAGGAAATACACTTGCCCTGAATATGCTGAAACGGGCTCGTACCATGGCAAACCAGCAACAGTGTATTCGCTGGGCGTACTGCTGTTTGCTATTGTGTGCGGAAAATATCCCAGCTCTCTTCAACTCAAAGAGATCAACGAAAAGAAATGGAGCAAAGACGGCTTGACTGCAGGTGAGATCAGCATCAGAGTTAACTGTAATTCAGAATTTTGGACAAATACAATCAAGCAGAGCAGGTGCAAAGCAACATTTTCTTTTTTTGCACAGAATGCTGCGATTTCATTCAAGCCTGTCTTCAGAGGAATCCAGATGAGCGGATCAATCTGGAAGAGATTTTGAAGCATGCGTGGTTTTGAGGTACTTGTATGGCGTTTATTTTGACCCAAAAGTCGCATGCAAGGAATCCGCGCGCACACGTGCGATGCAAACGCTATTAATGATATACACACGTGAAAAAGCTGCTCCGCGAGGGCATATTTATACACCGCGAGCGTGCAGGAAAGTTTCCGCGCGTATGGGCTGGGATGAGTGCTCTCGCGAATCTCTCTGCGCTCTCGCGAAATCTCTCCGTGCTCTCGCAGTCTCTCTGCGCTCTCACAGTCTCTCTGTGCTCTCGCAGTCTCTCTGCGCTCTCGCAACTGCTGCTCATCACTCGCTCAATCTTCAGGCAGACTTTTGAGACTTTGGGGGCTGGACAGCTGACTGATGACTCCAAATCTGGGATTGGTCTCTTGCAAAATGCAACAGCCAGTCTGTTATCACCTGCCACCTTCTAGTGGTGGGCGATACTGTAAAATTTTGTATCGATCCGATACCAAGTAAATGCATGGCCAGTATTGCCGATATCGAAACCAATACCAATACTTTTCCAATCTGAATACATTTTCATGACCACTAAAATATTTTGTGATTTGTGCTCTTAATGTGCCTATAGGCTAATTATTCATGTAGATGTTAAAACACAGGGCATAATTTAAACCAAATAAATATATTTATTTAGTTATTTATTCCTTTAATAGAATTTGCAAGCATGAACTTTACACTAAATTATTACTGTAAAATAGTAACAATAACTGAACAGAAAACCGATATAAAACAAAACAATTTCTTCCTGTCCTAGAATTACTTGTCTAGCTTTAAAAAAAAACAAAGTGCACAAAATAATTTCTGAAGAACAATGCTTTTAAAACTGCTTTTCCGTTTTTGTTCAGTGTTATGTTTAGACACAATAATATAACAAATTAACATGTTTCCCTTTCATTACACTTTTTAAAGTCAATTTATAAACAAAGTGCACACAATTGTTTGAGAAACAAAATAAATAAAGTGTTTAAATAATAAAGTACTTTTAATCTTTGGCTTTTTACCCCCAAAGGCCCCCTGTCATACATCGCAGTATGCCGTGTTTTTATTCACAGAGGTGAAAAATCTTCACACGATGGCTGCAGTAGCATCTGCGTGCTTGCGCTTGGCGCTGTGAGTCACGTGATAGCGGATAGGCGTATGGGAAATAAATAGTTCTTCTTTATTATACAATTATTAGCTACATTAGTAAATAATAAAATCTGTAGTAAAAACACATTAGTATCAACGTTTTCATCGAGCGCAGAGAGACTGCGAGAGCGCAGAAAGATTCGCGAGAACACTCATCCCATTCCATTCTTTTCCGCTCGCGGATACTTTTCTGCGCGCTCGCGGTGTATAAATATGCCCTTGCGGAGCAGCTTTTTCACGCGTGTATATCATTATGCGCGGTTGCATCGCACGTCCACGCACGCATTCCTTGCGCGCGACTTTTGGGTCAAAATAAACGCCATATACTTGGCTTAATCGTTTTGAGGTACTGGGCTTAATGGTTTTGAGGTACTGGGCTTAATGGTTTTGAGGTAATGGGCTTAATGGTTTTGAGGTACTGGGCTTAAAGGTTTTGAGGTACTGGGCTTAATGGTTTTGAGGTACTGGGCTTAATGGTTTTGAGGTACTGGGCTTAATGGTTTTGAGGTACTGGGCTTAAAGGTTTTGAGGTACTGTGCTACATAGTTTTGAGGAATTGTACTACATGGTTTTGAGGTACTGTACTACATGGTTTTGAGGTACTGTACTACATGGTTTTGAGGTACTGTACTACATGGTTATGAGGTGGCTCTTCTTAAGGCTATGGCCTCTGGGTACCAGCTGGTGTAATCGACTATGACTAGGATGTGCTCATGTCCCCGGGCAGACTTCGGCAGCGGCCCCACCAGGTCCATCCCGGCGCGCGAAGGGCACCTTGATGATGGGTAAAGGGATGAGAGGACAGGGGGGAGGTTGCTTGGGGGCCATCTTCTGACATGTTGGGCAGGCTTGGCAGTACCTCCGGACTTCAGCTTCTATACCGGTCCAATGGAAACGGTCTCGGATCCTTTGGGTAGTGTTGTTAGCTCCCAGGTGGCCCGCCATGGGATGGGAGTGCGCCAGCTCGAGGATGGTGGCTGTTTTTCCTTTCAGTACCACCAGAAGATGTTTTTCCTCCCCCCGTTGAATGGCTTAGTGTAAGTGTTGCTAATGTTTGGAGATTGATGTCTGCTGCATTTCTCTTTTAACAGTAATCAATGGCTGCCATTATGAGATCGGCAGTGAGCTGGGTCAAGGGGGCAGGAACCGTTTATGAGGGGTGACGTGTGCAGGATTGCTTGAAGGTTCGAGATTTTTTTCTAAATTTTTCTGTCTTGTGCTATATCTTTACTAAGATGATATTTTCAGCTAGTGCCTCTGCTCACCTTTTTTTGCATGCTTTCTTTAGGCACAAAGAAATACACTTGCCCTGAATATGCTGAAACGGGCTCGTACCATGGCAAGCCAGCAACAGTGTATTCGCTGGGTGTACTGCTGTTTGCTATGGTGTGTGGAGAATTTCCCAGCTGTCTGGACCTCAAACAGATTAACAATAAGAAATGGAGAAAAGACGGCTTGACTGCAGGTGAGATCAGCATCAGAGTTAACTGTAATTCAGAATTTTGGACATATACAATCAAGCAGAGCAGGTGCAAAGCAACAGTCAAATATATTCAAAGTTTTTTCTTTTTTGCACAGAATGCAGCAATTTCATTCAAGCCTGTCTTCGGAGGAATCCGGATAAGCGGATCCATCTGGGAGAGATTTTAGAGCACGAGTGGTTTTGAGGTACTGGGCTACATGGCTTTGAGGTACTGGGCTAGGTTTCAGCTTTAAAGCATAAGTTCTAGCGTTAACGACAAAAAACAGCAATAAGACCTGACAAACACTGAAGGCATGAGGAGAGAATATATAGATGTAAACATGTAAAGCGGTACTTTCGACAGGCAAACGACGCCACACCGCGCCTGTAATATAAACTGCGAATGAACTCTCGCTCGCGTTAAAATCAATGAATTATTTTCAGAGATAAAATGAGACTAATTATACGTGATTATAAAAGAATATTAGTTTGATTAGTTTTAGCAGGTTTAAAGTATGTTTTTTTTCTTTTTGCGTATTTATCTAAAATAATAGCTTGAGCTTGTTTTTAGGTCACACTTTATTTTAAGGTCCAATTTTTTCATCAGTAAACTATTAATTTGTTGCTTATTAGTAGTTAGTAAGGTAGCTGGTAGATTTAGATATTTGGTATGATTAGGAAAGTAGAATATGGTAATGTTGAATATGTACTTTTTAAGTACTATTAAAAAGCCAATATGCTAAAAATAGTCATCTAGTAAGCAACTAGTTAATAGTGAGAATTGGTCCTTATAGTAAAGTTACCGTGTTTTTTTGTACGGTTAATATTGACTACTGTAATAAATCTCCATAAAAGGGAAGGAGGGAGTCGGGAACCGGAAGACATTTAAAATAAAGTTTTAATATAAATATAACAGCCGGCGGCCCCTCACGGACGACCGCCGGCGAACAAAACATAAATACAAAACACAAGAACATAAATATAAACTTAACATGTGTCCAGGCCCGGTCCTCTCTCTTCGACGGTCCGGTCGCTCGTTCCTTTTATATGCTCCCAATCTCCTACGTGATTCGAACCACGGTCTCGCCCCACCTTCTCTACTACAACTACAACTTAAATTTGTGGTATCTTAAAATCAACGGTATATAATTTTTATAGCGTAATTATGGCATACACTATTCTCTGATGTAGGTGTGGGCGATCATAAAAAAAAATTCAAATCACAGTTTTTTTCTATATAGATCACGATTCACGATTTTATCCCGGTTCTTCTTCAAGTTGGTTTTAAGACTATTTCGCATATTACAGAGCTAGTTTAGGTCTAACCAGAAGTGCAGTTAGCAAGTGCAGGATATACAGTGTGAATAAATACAGAATACAATATTAGGAAAGTACTATACAATGGGCATGTACTATGAAAATACTTTACAGAAGGAATGTTCTATGAAAATATGACAGTCGGTATGTACTATGAACAATATATACAAAAGGCTATATACTGTGAACATTAATGCACAGGTGGTTATGAACAGATAACAATTTAGACTATACAATAGTGCAAGTGACTTAGGTCTGCATTAATTATAGACATTAGCTGTTAAAGTTACAGTGCAGTAGATGAGTTAATGCAGTTATTGAAGTTATAGTGCAATAGATGAGTAGATGCAGTTAATAGAGTTACAGTGCAGTATATAAGTTAGTGCAGTTGCTGAAGTTACAGTGCAGTAGATGAGTTAATGCAGTTATTGAAGTTATAGTGCAATAGATGAGTAGATGCAGTTAATAGAGTTACAGTGCAGTATATAAGTTAGTGCAGTTGCTGAAGTTACAGTGCAGTAGATGAGTTAATGCAGTTATTGAAGTTATAGTGCAATAGATGAGTAGATGCAGTTAATAGAGTTACAGTGCAGTATATAAGTTAGTGCAGTTGTTGAAGTTACAGTGCAGTAGATGAGTTAATGCAGTTATTGAAGTTATAGTGCAATAGATGAGTAGATGCAGTTAATAGAGTTACAGTGCAGTATATAAGTAAGTGCAGTTGTTGAAGTTACAGTGCAGTAGATGAGTTAATGCAGTTATGAAAGTAATCCATTGGTGCAAAAGAGCATTCAGTATAATATACCTGGTGTGCAAGTGAGCAGTATAGAGTACAAATGATGCTATGTGTATGTAAACAGTCCGGTAGAGCTGATAACATGAAGTACTGGTGTGTACAGTTCAGTCATGCATGGCAGCCCTGTAGTGCAATGTAAACAATGTAATAGCAGCATTAAAGTTAAAGTTATGAGGGGTAGTGGAATCAGTGGGGGGCAGAGTTCAATAATGAAACAGCTCTGGGAAAAAAAGCTGTTTCCTAGTCTGCTGGTTCTTGTCCGGAGGCACCTGATTCTGGAAGAAAGTGTAGTCCCTGTGATGCACTGGGCTGTTTTCACTACCCGCTGCAGTGCCTTGCGCTCAGCAACAGAACAGTTCCCGTACCAGATGTAGTAGAGTAGGCGGGGCGAGACCGTGGTTCGAGTCCGGTGAGTAATTGTGGATTAGCGCCAGCTGTGCGCACACCGGGCTCGAATCTCGTAGGAGATGGGGAGCATAAAAGGAACGAGCGACCGGACCGTCGAAGAGAGAGGACCGGGCCCGAACTTGTGCTACATATGTATTTGTATTTATATTTATGTTTTGTTCACCGGCGGTCGTCCGTGAGGGGCCGCCGGCTGTTATATTACTTTATTAAATGTTTAAAATGTCTTCCGGTTCCCGCCTCCTTCCTTCCCTTTTATTGAATTTTGTTACATTGGTGCCGAAACCCGGGAGGAAGGAGAGACATGCTGTCGGAGAGTCCTCGCCGCCGTGTGGCCTCGCGGTGCCAGAGAGTTCGGGCAGCGCGGACGAAGGGCGTCCGCCAGTGGCTGCCCGAAGCGGTGGCTCTGGGGAAACGGAAGTGCACAGTGCGGCCACCGTCAAAACTTCGGTGGAACGGCGACCTTTGCTGCCGCGCCCCTGGGTCGAGGTGGGGTGGCTTTCGTCCAAGTGGGAGCGGGGGAGTTGCCGCCGTCCACCAAAGGCTGGAGCCTGTGTCTGTCCCCCGAGGGGGAGGAGCAGGGGGCGGAAGTGCCGGGTGAGCCACCGCCTGCCAGAGGCCGGAGCCTGCGTCCGTCCGCCCAAGGGGGAGGAGCAGGGGACGGGGAACCCGCCCCGACTCCCAGATAATGGAGGAGCCACCGCCGGCCGCCAGGGGGCGGACGGACGAGCCGTCCACCGAAGCTCCAGGGCCACCGCAAGGCACCGCGAAGGAGAGTACTCCGGCTGGTTGAGGAACGAGCGGCAGCATGTCGGAGGACCGGATTTTTTTTCTTTTTTCCTCTCTCCCCTCTCTCTTTCCGGTCGCTCCGAGGGCTCCCGTCTCCGTTGTCTCGTCTCGTCGCTGCATACCCCCCACCCCACCCTTGACAGCTTGCACAGTCGCGGGGGTACCCCCCGGCCTGTGAGGGGTGATGGGGGTATGTAGTAGAGTAGGCGGGGCGAGACCGTGGTTCGAGTCCGGTGAGTAATTGTGGATTAGCGCCAGCTGTGCGCACACCGGGCTCGAATCTCGTAGGAGATGGGGAGCATAAAAGGAACGAGCAACCGGACCGTCGAAGAGAGAGGACCGGGCCCGAACTTGTGTTACGTTTGTATTTGTATTTATATTTATGTTTTGTTCACCGGCGGTCGTCCGTGAGGGGCCGCCGGCTGTTATATTACTTTATTAAATGTTTAAAATGTCTTCCGGTTCCCGCCTCCTTCCTTCCCTTTTATTGAATTTTGTTACACCAGACTGTGACACAGTTGGTCAGGATGCTCCCTATCGTGCAGCGATAGAAGTTCACCAGGATAGTTGAAGACAGTTGGTTCTTCTTCAGTGTCCTCAGAAAGAAGAGACGCTGGTGAGCCTTCTTGACCAGGCATGAGGTGTTGGTGGTCCAGGACAGGTCCTCCGAAATATGGGTCCCCAGGGACTTAAAACTGGAAACATGTTCAACAGCCATCCCATTAATGTGGATGGGGTCGTGTGTGCCTCCTTTCGCCTTACTGAAGTCCACGATGATCTCCTTTGTCTTGGAGGTGTTAAGGAGCAGATTGTTGTTTGAGCACCATGTGGCCAGGTGCCGGACTTCCTCCCTGTAAGCAGTCTCATCGTTGTTGCTGATGAGACCAATCATTGTTGTATCGTCTGCAAACTTGATGAAGGAGTTAGGTCCGTTCACAGGTCTGCAATCAAGTTTGAAAAGGGAGTAGAGAAAGGGGCTCAGTACGCAGCCCTGTGGTACACCAGTGTTGAGGGTGATGGAGCAGATGTGGCCTAACCTAACAAGCTGAGGCCTGTTTGTTAAGAAATCCATAATCCAGTTGCAGGTTGAGTTGTTAATGCCTAGGTTGCCAAGTTTGAGGATTAGTTTGGAAGGGATGACGGTATTGAATGCAGAGCTGAAGTCTACAAACAGCATGCGTGCATAAGTGTCCTTATTGTCCAGATGTGTGAGCACGGAGTGCAGCGCCATGGACGCTGCATCATCTGTGCTCCTACTGCTACGGTAGGCAAATTGGTATGGGTCAAGTGTGTGTTACGGCACTCGGAGTAAAGCTGTGGAATGGACGCGGAAGAAAAATATTTGCGGCTGGATATTTTGTAACGTGAATCTACGACTTTGAGCAATCTTTTAAAGCCCTCATTTTCCACAGTCTTTATGGGAATCATGTCTTTGGCCAGGTAAAATGTGACCGCGTCAGTTACATCTTTCCAGCACTTGCTCGTTCTGTCATACGGAGTTCCTTTCTCAAATCCTTCTTTCGTTAAAATCGTTTGTTTAAGCCTTGTAGTTTACGGATGCTTGGTCGTACCTGATTTACTCGCTTGGGGTCCCTTTATAATTTGACTGTCGGCATACTCTTTCGGGTGCTTTCTTTTGAGGTGGTTAAAAAGGTTCATTGTGTTGCCCTCCGACATGCGTATCTTATCATTGCAACATTTGCAAATAACTGTTGTTTGGACCGTGTCAGTTGGGGAAAACCCAAACCATTTCAATATTACTGATGTAGAATTTTTCCTCCATGTTTCCCTCCATCGTCACTGACAGCGTCACTTAATCTTCCTGAATTCACAAGCAACGTATACGAGCTTGTTAACATGGCGCAATCTATCGCAAGGATGTTGACGAATTCAATCGAACAGCAACGGATATAACATGTCTTGCACTATATAGGACGATGTAACAATTATTCCGAAAAAGTGGATCGTGCAGTCATTTTGATCGTTCGCGAATAAATATCGTCATATCGCACACGCCTACTCTGATGCCATGTTTTGACAGAAAGTAATAAAGTATTAACAGGTAAGGGTGATGGTTAAGACCTTTGTTGCGACTCTCTTAAAGAAATCCCTTACCTTAGGGATATTTTTACCTTCAGGAGAACCCTCACATAAGGGCTTTCATGCAACCATAGAACCACTGCTTTTAAATGTCATTAATTTGAGCTATCAATAATAGGTTAAACTAAATTGCATGTGGCACAATAAATGCCAGCAGAATCAAATAAAATACTGTAAATATTATTGAAAAATCCTCAGTATTTCAGTCCTTGCTTTATAGACAACTCTGAACTCACATTCTACTTAAACATTAAATGTCTGTAACTTTTACACACAAATAAATTCAATAAAGCAAACATACATTTGGCTCCTCCACAGCAAACCATCTGCTTCCATCTGTCCCCTGCATCTTCTTTTTTCACCCCAACAACCTGCATGCCCTCCTTCTTAATCCTGCATATTCTTGTCACTCCCAAAGAAAATCTCAACATCTCCTGTCTTTTCGTCAGTACAGCCGTCTTTAAACCATATAACATAGCTGGTCTCACTACCATCCTGTACACCTTTCCTTCATTTATATGGTACACTCACGCATTACTCATGACCAGTGTTGCCACAGTTACTTTAAAAAAGTAATCTGATTACTGATTATACCTCTAAAAAGTAATTTAGTTACTTTACAGACTACTGGATTTTGAAAGTAATTAAGTTAGATTACACGTTACTTTATCAGTTACATTCAGCAGCTGCCACCAACACCCCCGCTGCCTCAACATAAAAATGACAATCGGTTTTGCCAAAATTCACTTTATTGGAAGTGTATTTTTAACAGTAATGTCAACAATGTATCTCCTGACATTTTAAATTGAACTTAAAGACTATTTCCTGAAAAAAACATGTTTTTATTAAAAATAATATAAAGACTGATTTTCTTGATTTCACTTAACGTAAATTCTTGTTTTTTATAAAAAAAGACAGTCTTTCTTCACCTGACAAATTTAACTGTTAACCCTCTAATAATGGCAAAACATACTATTTATAATCTACATTATTTATAGATGTAACTATTAATTTCTTTTTAACATGTTTTATGAACATTGAGCCTGTTGTTCACAGCATTAGAGCAGCAAGGAGTGGTTTTACAAGTGTAAAACGCACGAAACGAGTGCGAGTAAACCGTGTTTAAGGGTAGCATTTCCTCTACAACATACTGCGCGATGCGCGGATAAGCTAAAATGTCAACCGCATCCGCTGCTTCAAATAAAGTATCCACCCGCCCGCACGTATAATTTTCTCTGATATAGATATCCGCACCCGATCATGTAAATTACTCAGTAAATTTTCTAGCACTGTCTTTGTCTATAAATCCTTAAATCTAATATTTTGATTTAGCACACACATGTTGTACCATATTAGAGGTACCAGTCTTATGGCTTTCATATACATACAATGCCTCACAGTCGTTGCATATTACATACCCAGTACATGATTCATCCTTCGCTAAAACGCTCCCACACAGTACGTTTCTTTTCTACCTTTTTTTCTTTTTAATTCTCCCTTTTGCCTCGATTTCTGCTTTAAGAAATAGACCGTCCTCTACCGCTGCCACGTGCGCATTTCTTTTAAATTACTGCAAATTATTGCCTAATGAAAAATGCATTTAAAACACATTCGTATTTTTAGAGAAATGTTGTTAATATTGTATATGATATCATTCACCCGCGACCCACCCGCAATTAATCTGAATGTATTTTTTATTACCCGACCCGCGGATCATCCGCAGTGCCCGCGGATTTAACCGCCATCCACGCATCACTACTGCCTGACCAACTTCTTCAAGTCTCCCCCACTTATTGGTTTTGCACCAAAGTCCAGCATTTGTTGTTTGGGTGGTGGGGGACCTGCTGCTCTCTGCTTCGCACCACCTGGTGGGACTTGCTCTGTAAATTGGACTGTGCAGTGATGCGACTCCAATTGTTTCTTAAAATTTGACGAAGTGTTTTTGTAGCTAGATAGCACTTTATCGCCAGCACAGAGAGTACAACGAACCTTAATATTGTCATCTAGCGGACACAAACTCGTGACTGTATTTACAGCTAGAAAGGCGCATCTCTCTCCTCCCTCCATTGTTGTTTACGTTTGTGTCTCTGCGTGGTAGGGGCTATTACACGTGAATTGCTATGTGACTTCACTCCCTGAGACGCAAGAAGAAAGCAAAAAAAATATTTTTTACTAAGGAAAATGACAAAAATAGTAACGCACAGTGACTGGGATAAATAACTTTAATTTGATTAATGGTTTGGAAAAAGTAACATCACTGCTCATGGCACCCTTTTCCGCCCACTAGACCCTGCCTGCACTCTCCTCTTCACCTCCATTCCAATCACCCAGTTGCTCTGAACAGATGACCCTTAATACTTAAAAACTTTTTTCACCATTACTGCTTGCAACCTCACTCTTTCACATCCCTTTCACATGCTCCAGCGGCCTTAGTCACCAGTTAGAGTACGTCCAGGTAGAGGGCACAGTTATTGAGTGTAGGGCTGCAACAACGAATCGATTTAATCGATAAAAATCGATTACTAAAAGAGTTGGCAACGAATTTCATTATCGATTCGTTGTGTCGCGCGACACGGAGACGTTTGATTATTTTAAAAAAACTTTATTTGAGCGCGGAGCGGAGTGAACACACTCGGTCTCTCTTGCGCACTAATGCTAGCAGAGTTCGGCGTCTCATAAACAGGGCGGTGCAAAAATTTAAAAAAACGAGCGGAGTAAAGATACATGACGGAGGCAGAAAAATCTGCGAGACCAAAGTCATCCAATGTGCGGGAGCATTTCACACTAAATAAACAGAAAAAGTGTGTTAACTGCTAAATATGCAAAAGCGACATGGCGTGAGCACCACGGCAATGATCCAGCACCTGATACGCAAACTTTTTGGACTCTTTGATGAGGAGGAAGGGAGTTCAACAGCAGGTTAAGTCATTACAGAATCCTACTTTTGTTCCGTTTTAAGTGAAGAACGTAATGTCTCTGGTGCGGATGTTTACTCGTTATCCAGCTTGACTAGCATGACAAGTTAGCGTTAGCTCGTTAATAACAGAAGTAAAGCAGGGGGGGTATAGTGCACAATGCAGTTTTGTTGCAGGGAGAAGCAGTTTTGTTGCAGCTTAAGAATCAACTGGAAATCGTAGGTGAAAATCGATCATTTGCTTTTAATAGTCTAACGCGGTTTTGTTTCCTTTGTTTGCGTCCACTGAGTCACGCGCTGTAAGTTTGCATTTGTTTGCGTGTTAATATTCGGAGATTTGGAAGGCGTGTCCAACGCCAGCTACAGTACTTAAACAGTTGTTGTAAGGTCAGTTCGTGGGAGAAGCAGTTTTGTTGCAGCTTAAGAATCAACTGGAAATCGTTGGTGAAAATCGATCATTTGTGTTTAATAGTCTAACGCGGTTTCGTTTCCTTTGTTTGCGTCCACTGAGTCACGCGCTGTAAGTTTGCATTTGTTTGCGTGTTAATATTCGGAGATTTGGAAGGCGTGTCCAACGCCAGCTACAGTACTTAAACAGTTGTTGTAAGGTCAGTTCGTGGGAGAAGCAGTTTTGTTGCAGCTTAAGAATCAACTGGAAATCGTAGGTGAAAATCGATCATTTGTGTTTAATAGTCTAACGCGGTTTCGTTTCCTTTGTTTGCGTCCACTGAGTCACGCGCTGTAAGTTTGCATTTGTTTGCGTGTTAATATTCGGAGATTTGGAAGGCGTGTCCAACGCCAGCTACAGTACTTAAACAGTTGTTGTAAGGTCAGTTCGTGGGAGAAGCAGTTTTGTTGCAGCTTAAGAATCAACTGGAAATCGTAGGTGAAAATCGATCATTTGTGTTTAATAGTCTAACGCGGTTTCGTTTCCTTTGTTTGCGTCCACTGAGTCACGCGCTGTAAGTTTGCATTTGTTTGCGTGTTAATATTCGGAGATTTGGAAGGCGTGTCCAACGCCAGCTACAGTACTTAAACAGTTGTTGTAAGGTCAGTTCGTGGGAGAAGCAGGTTTGTTGCAGCTTAAGAATCAACTGGAAATCGTAGGTGAAAATCGATCATTTGTGTTTAATAGTCTAACGCGGTTTCGTTTCCTTTGTTTGCGTCCACTGAGTCACGCGCTGTAAGTTTGCATTTGTTTGCGTGTTAATATTCGGAGATTTGGAAGGCGTGTCCAACGCCAGCTACAGTACTTAAACAGTTGTTGTAAGGTCAGTTCGTGGGAGAAGCAGTTTTGTTGCAGCTTAAGAATCAACTGGAAATCGTAGGTGAAAATCGATCATTTGTGTTTAATAGTCTAACGCGGTTTCGTTTCCTTTGTTTGCGTCCACTGAGTCACGCGCTGTAAGTTTGCATTTGTTTGCGTGTTAATATTCGGAGATTTGGAAGGCGTGTCCAACGCCAGCTACAGTACTTAAACAGTTGTTGTAAGGTCAGTTCGTGGGAGAAGCAGTTTTGTTGCAGCTTAAGAATCAACTGGAAATCGTAGGTGAAAATCGATCATTTGTGTTTAATAGTCTAACGCGGTTTCGTTTCCTTTGTTTGCGTCCACTGAGTCACGCGCTGTAAGTTTGCATTTGTTTGCGTGTTAATATTCGGAGATTTGGAAGGCGTGTCCAACGCCAGCTACAGTACTTAAACAGTTGTTGTAAGGTCAGTTCGTGGGAGAAGCAGTTTTGTTGCAGCTTAAGAATCAACTGGAAATCGTAGGTGAAAATCGATCATTTGTGTTTAATAGTCTAACGCGGTTTCGTTTCCTTTGTTTGCGTCCACTGAGTCACGCGCTGTAAGTTTGCATTTGTTTGCGTGTTAATATTCGGAGATTTGGAAGGCGTGTCCAACGCCAGCTACAGTACTTAAACAGTTGTTGTAAGGTCAGTTCGTGGGAGAAGCAGTTTTGTTGCAGCTTAAGAATCAACTGGAAATCGTAGGTGAAAATCGATCATTTGTGTTTAATAGTCTAACGCGGTTTCGTTTCCTTTGTTTGCGTCCACTGAGTCACGCGCTGTAAGTTTGCATTTGTTTGCGTGTTAATATTCGGAGATTTGGAAGGCGTGTCCAACGCCAGCTACAGTACTTAAACAGTTGTTGTAAGGTCAGTTCGTGGGAGAAGCAGTTTTGTTGCAGCTTAAGAATCAACTGGAAATCGTAGGTGAAAATCGATCATTTGTGTTTAATAGTCTAACGCGGTTTCGTTTCCTTTGTTTGCGTCCACTGAGTCACGCGCTGTAAGTTTGCATTTGTTTGCGTGTTAATATTCGGAGATTTGGAAGGCGTGTCCAACGCCAGCTACAGTACTTAAACAGTTGTTGTAAGGTCAGTTCGTGGGAGAAGCAGTTTTGTTGCAGCTTAAGAATCAACTGGAAATCGTAGGTGAAAATCGATCATTTGTGTTTAATAGTCTAACGCGGTTTCGTTTCCTTTGTTTGCGTCCACTGAGTCACGCGCTGTAAGTTTGCATTTGTTTGCGTGTTAATATTCGGAGATTTGGAAGGCGTGTCCTGCTGAATTCAATTACGTGATTGAATAGGGTATTTAGTGGTTTTGTCCACCGCGTGCTGCGGTCGCGTGCTGCCCTCATCGCGTGAAGACCGAAGAGAGTAAAGACCATCGACTCGACCTGTGCGACTCCACCGAGCAAGGACACCGACAAGGCACTTGAGTATTACTGTTTTGCACTTATTTTATTGCACTTTATCTATTATCTTTATTTGTCTTGTGCAGTCCTTCTTTTTTTTCACTATGTGTTTTCAAATCTACACTGTCGTTACATCTCGTACACCAACGGTAACCCGCAGAAGGCCACGCATGGCTAATGCTAACAACCTCCGTACTCTTTCAGCATCCAACAATACCTCTACCACCTTTCCTATTGGTTTATGGAACTGCCAATCCGCTGTAAACAAGGCAGATTTCATCACAGCTATTGCTAAACACTCTGGTCTTTCTCTTCTAGCACTTACTGAAACCTGGATCAAACCAGAGGACACTGCCACACCGGCTGCCCTCTCTAATAACTACACTTTCTCCCACAGCCCACGCTTATCAGGGAGGGGCGGAGGAACCGGTCTACTTATTCCTAACGACTGGAAATTTAACAAGCTGGCACCCTCATGCAACAACACCGCCTTTGAGTTTCATGCTGTCACTGTCATCCACCCTGTTAAAACACATGTTGTAGTTATCTATCGCCCCCCAGGGCACCTTGGACTCTTCTTGGAGGAATTAGATACACTTCTGTCATCATTCCCCGAGGATGGTACTCCTCTGGTGGTACTTGGAGACTTCAACATCCACCTAGAAAAACTACAGGCTGCTGATTTCAACAACCTGACTGCGTCGTTTGACCTCAAGCGAGTCCCCACTTCAGCAACCCATAAGTCCGGTAATCAACTTGATCTCATCTACACACGCTATTGCTTCACCCATCACTCCCAGGTTACCCCACTGCACACGTCGGATCATTTCCTCATCACTCTTGATCTCGACTTAACTTCTCCAGACACAACACATGCCTGCCCACTGGTCACATTCCGACGCAACCTACGATCTCTCTCTCCCTCCCGCTTATCCTCTGCAGTCTCTGCTACTCTCCCACCCCCTAAACAGTTCTCTCTCCTTGATGCTAACACCGCCACCCAAACCCTTTGCTCCACACTAACCTCCTGCTTAGAAATCTTATGCCCTCTAAGATCTAGGCCATCTCATGCATCTCCTTCTGCCCCCTGGTTATCTGATGTTCTCCGTGAGCATCGCGTCTCTCTCAGGTCTGCTGAGAGAAAGTGGCGCAAATCAAAAGAACCCACTGACCTCTCTCTCTACCAGTCTATTCTCTCTTCCTTCTCAGCGGATGTCTCCTCTGCGAAAACCCAATACTACCACACTAAAATCAACAACTCTCCTGACCCTCGTACTCTCTTTAAAACCTTTTCCGCTCTCCTTTGCCCGCCCACCCCCCCCCCCTCCATCAGACTTAACAGCTGACGATTTTGAATCGTTCTTTGTAAAGAAAACGAGCACCATCAGCAATCAATTCTCTGCGCCACCATCTCTTGATCACAGTCAATCCCCAGACACATGCTTGTTCCCCTCCTTCTCCCTCCTATCTGAAGAGGAAGTTTCAAAGGTAATTTCTTCTAACCATCCGACTACCTGCCCTCTAGATCCCATCCCCACACATCTCCTCCAGGCCATCTCTCCATCGGTTGTTCCCTCTTTGACTCACATTATCAACTCGTCTCTCACCACTGGCACATTTCCTACACTCTTCAAAGAGGCCCGTATTACCCCACTACTAAAGAAGCCTACTCTTAATCCTGCATTGTTAGAAAACTACAGACCGGTATCCCTACTCCCCTTCGCTGCGAAAACTCTAGAACGTGTTGTATGTAACCAGCTCTCATCCTTCCTCGCCCAGAACAACCTCCTGGACAGCAACCAGTCTGGGTTCAA
This sequence comes from Triplophysa bombifrons, assembly GCA_029783895.1. Taxonomy (NCBI): domain Eukaryota; kingdom Metazoa; phylum Chordata; class Actinopteri; order Cypriniformes; family Nemacheilidae; genus Triplophysa; species Triplophysa bombifrons. The sequence goes on from CM056448.1 coordinate 37,770,418, forward strand.
GAGCGGTCACTCCACTGAGACTGCGCTGCTCTCTGTCATTGAGGCCCTGAGACTGGAAAGAGCTTCCTCCAACTCATCTGTTCTCATCCTACTGGATCTATCTGCCGCCTTCGACACTGTTAACCATCACATCCTCCTGTCCACTCTCAAGGCTATGGGGGTCTCCGGAATGGTGCTACAATGGTTCAGGTCTTACCTCTCAGGTAGGTCATTTAGTGTATCTTGGAGAGGTGAGGTGTCTGAGTCCCAACATCTTGACACAGGTGTTCCTCAGGGCTCAGTGCTTGGTCCGTTGCTATTCTCTGTTTACATGACATCCCTAGGCTCTGTCATTAGGAAACATGGCTTTTCCTATCACTGCTATGCGGATGATACACAACTCTACCTGTCTTTTCGCCCTGACGATCCGACTGTCTCTGCACGCATCTCAGCCTGCCTAGCCGACATCTCACTCTGGATGAACGGCCATCACCTACAGCTGAACCTTTCAAAAACAGAACTGCTTGTAATCCCGGCTGATATAAAGACTTCCCACAACCTTTCCATTCAACTGGGCTCATCAACCATCACACCTTCCAGAAAGGCAAGAAACCTGGGAGTGGTGATCGATGATCAGCTCAACTTCACAGATCAAGTTGCCAGCACCGCCCGGTCCTGTAGATTCATCCTCTACAATATCAGGAAAATTAGACCCTTCCTATCGGAGCATGCTACGCAAGTCCTAGTACAGGCTCTAGTCCTGTCCAGACTGGACTACTGCAATGCACTACTGGGAGGACTTCCAGCTTGCACAACCAAACCTCTACAGATGATCCAGAATGCTGCGGCAAGAGTTATCTTTAATGAACCGAAGAGGGCACACGTCACTCCTCTACTCATTAAGCTACATTGGCTCCCTATAGCCGCTCGCATTAAATTCAAGACTCTGCTCCTGGCTTACAAGACCACGACTGGTTTGGCACCACCTTATCTTCACTCACTAATGCAGACATATGTACCCGCCAGATCCCTACGATCTGCAAACGAACGGCGTCTTGTGGTGCCATCCCATAAAGGTAAAAAATCTCTCTCGCGCACCTTCTCCGGATCTGTTCCACCTATGTGGAATGATCTGCCTGCTGCTACAAGATCTGCAGACTCTGTAGCCATCTTTAAGAAACGCCTGAAAACACATCTCTTCCGCCAACATCTGACATCTGACTGAACTGTTCTGACTCAACTCTCTTCTCTACTCTTTTCTTCTCTTCTTTAAAAAAAAAAAAAACAAACAAAAAAAAAAAATAATGTATTAATGATTCTGTATACTGTGTTGGACTATATGAACCTTATTTTTGATTGCACTTATGCTTTTGTTGTACTTATGATGTCCTAATTGCTTCCATTACCTACCCCACTTGTAAGTCGCTTTGGATAAAAGCGTCTGCTAAATGACTAAATGTAAATGTAAATGCAATGCACTTTGCATTGCAATAATAAAGACACGTTTTTATTCACTCGCCTTTTTTGAACAATTCATTTATCAATCTGTTGTCATGTATAGCTACACTGCAAAAAAACAGCTTTTCTTACTTAGTAATTTATTTCTCGTTTCCAGTCCAAGTATCTAAAAAAAATCAAGATTACTAGACAAGAAAAATGGCCTGAGAAAATTAATTGATGCTTAAAACTTCTGTTTGAAATTATATCTCATTAAGATTATTTTTCGTACCCCATTGGCAGATAATTTTGCTTGTTTTAAGCAAACAATCACTTAATTTTGAGGTGTTTTTTCAGAAAACAAGACATCATTTCTTATGCTATTTCATGTGTCTAGTAAATGTATCTTGATTTAAGATTTTTTTGATATTTGGGCTGACAACAGGACAAAACTACTAAGTTAGAAAAGCAATTTTTGCAGTGTATATTCTGTGCTTTGTCCCATATAGGTTATTATTGACAAATATATTTGTGTGCGTTGTACTTTTTAATTTAATTTTAAAGTTCTTTTATAGCACTCGGTCATCTTAAGCTTTGTTAAAATGTGGTGTATAAATGAAGCTTGCACTTACTACAATGATGGTAATAATTGAATGAATAAGCTTCAAGTGAACTTGAGAGAGAGTGTGTGTGTGTGTCAGTGTGAGTGTGTGTGTCTGCGTGTGTGTGCATCTGCGAGTGTTTGCGTCTGCAGTGTAGTGTAGAGAACAAGTTCTGACATTCAAACAAATCCTGTCAAATTTTCTGATTTGTATTGTTTATAAATTATTTATTGTTCTGGCAGCTCAGGTGGCACTTTATTAAAAAAAGTCTATATAATTGGCAGATGTAAAGCATACATGTGTATGTTTTTTGTGTTAGTCCATTTTTATTTTATTATTATTACAACAGCTCAGGAAAGTTCAAGGAGCAACATGTTTGTGCACTTTCTAAAGATTTTAGTTCTGATTTTGAATAAAGGGTTGGAAATGAATGCTTTTCTTGGTTTATGTTTTTATCCGATTCATCGATTAATCGAAAAAAATATTTATAGATTAATCGATTATTAAAATAATCGTTAGTTGCAGCCCTAATTGAGTGTCTGTTGTCTATTGTGAAATGTGAGGAAGCTGACAAACCCACACTCAGTCATATCTTTGGATAACACACAAGTTTTATTTCAGGTCAGCGATATGGAGCTATTAGGAAATTCAAAGTAGTTAAATGGGTTAAACTAACTAGAGTCTTGGTTCTTGCGTTCCAGTCATCAGATTAAATACAAATGATTATCTTTGCCTGAAATGTAATGAACAGCAGCTACGCTAATTATTTTCCATCTGTTTCTGTGTTTCTTCCACGAGTTCTTTCTTCCAGTGTTTCCTGAGGAAACTAGGATTTGCTGATGCCTGGGCATAATCAGCGAGGGCCCGATCGCCCTGTGGAGGAAACGGGCAATCGCCCCTCTGGATCGTGGCAGTAGTTGACTAATTAAATAGGGAGACTAACAAGGGTTAAATTAACCCTAGGAAGTTGTGGGGAATGAAACACTAATGGAAAGCTAAACGAGGAAACGAGAGGGGCAGGGCCGAAGACGAGACCAGAATCACCAGCTGGACTGCCTGCTGAGTCACCGGATGGACTGCAGGCTGAACTGGACTGGAAACTGTTGGAAACGGAGGCAGCGCCCCCTCCTCTGCTTCTCCCTTTGGACCGGCCCACTAGACGCGTGGCTGGCTGCAGGGCAGCAGCGGGAGGTGTGGATAGCTTCATGCTGGAGGAGTTGGACGGGGAATCCTACGTCATCCACGGAGGCTTGGAGGAACAGCTGGTCTTGAGGAGGGAGGAATCGAGTTCCCCAGGATGCCGACCCCCACCAGGCAATCCTCCGGAATGGGAGGCAGACGAGATCTTGAGGGGCCCGGAAGGTCGCTGGAGGAGAGCTCAATAACCAGCTCCTGGAATGACCCCCTGACCATCCACTCTCGATCCACCAGAGAAGACGGGTTGACCAGGCCCACAAGAAAGAAAGTGTTCATAATGGCCTTGGGGAGAAGGCCCCTCCTCTTTGGCGATGCCTGGGCATAATCAGGGAAGGCCCGATCACCCTGCGGAGTAAATGGGCCATCGCCCATCTGGATCGTGGCAGTAGTTGACTGCCACCAATCGGCCAACTCCCGCCTAGTAGAGGCCGAGGTGCTGCCTGCTGGGTTAATTTGGGCGGATTCGTTATTTCAAGGATTCGGACAGGAGAAAAATCTCAAACGTAGGCAGCAGGGCAATCAACCAATAACTTTAATAGTATGGGGAGTAAACAGGAATGTAACTAAAATATGAACATGAAACAAAAGACTTCCCACAAAAATACAAGAAACAGAATTACTGGACTTTCTAATAAAATGACTATAACAAGACTAAATAATAACACAACATCCAAAACACAGCAAGAATTCCAACAAGGCAGGGTACAGAGACACCAGCTAGAACGCAAGTAGTACAAAACGAATCCGCATAGGACAGGAAACACAAGGAAATTAAATAGGGAGACTAACAAGGGGTAAATTAACACTATGCATGTGTGGGGAATGAAACACTAATGGAAAGCTAAACGAGCATCTTTAGGGGCGGGGCCAAAGACAAGACCAGAGATCAACCAACAATAACATTTCTCTCTCCACACAAAACATTAGGCTCTGTCATGATCCTGCCACTAAATCAAAAAAGACATGACATGATTAGGCAGAATCGTGACTCTTAGTTGTCGTTTATCTTTACAGTGTAAACGTCCATTAAAGCTGGGTATATATCTCCGTTTACTATTACAATAATAAAAAAGCTATTTAAATCACCAAACCTCTGCTATGCATGGTTTATCGGACTGGACAAAATGGCGTTCAGTCACTGAGCACATTATTTCGGCGTTTTGATTGGTCAGATCGCCTGTCAATCAAACTGCTTGCAAAGGGTCAATTGCAATTAATAGAATGTAACTGTATTTTCTGACATCACCTCAAGTTTTGTTTAGTTAGTAGCTTTTCTGTAGCTCAGTGGTAAGAGCATTGCGTTAATAGCGCAAGGTTGTAGGTTCGATCCCAGGGATTGCAAATGCCTATGTAAAATGTATAGGATAAAGCAATGTAAATTGCTTTGGATAAAAGCGTCTGCCAAATGCCTAAATGTAAATGTAAATGTAGTTACTCATAAACATAGGTTTTCTTTAATGCTGTCGATTTAATTAATTATTTTTCTAAAGTTAAATTTAGCAGCTGCTAAAGGTAGAACAACACTTCTATATATAAGGGGTTCTCAACCTTTTTGACTTCCCATTGAATTCAACAATATTCAAGGCCCCCTCTCACAAACCCTCAAAATTTCTACCCAATTAAATATTTTAGAGCTTAATATTAACTGGAAAAACGTTTATTAACTAGATATTTATTTTCTTATGTATTTCAATGGTAATTTTGTCTCATTTTAAAATATTGGTCATCTTGAGGCCCCCTTGGAAGTCAGACCCCCTGTAAATAAATGTCTCATTTCCTGATAAAACTCCCCAAAAAAGTGTATTGTAATCAAGTGGTTCTAAAAACTTTTTCGTTAAAGGCCCCCTTTGTGTAGGGTGCATCGCTTTGTGACCCCCCAAATAAAGACATATACTGTCATTTTTAAATTAGAATTAAACCAAAAACATATTTAGTTACACAAAATTATTAGTGGAACATCTATTATTTTTGTTGGTCTTATTTTTCTGATGTTTATTTCATAAAATGTATTATAAGTTTCTATATTTCATAAAATGACACAAAATCTGTGGTCTCCCTGGATCCATCTTGGGGCCCCTAGTTTGAGAACCACTGGTACAGTATATAACACTGCTGTGTGTAGCATCTGCTGAATGTAACTATTTTCTCAGTTTTCTCATTTCTCTCCGCTTTAAGTCTCCCTTGACGAGGTTCTTCTCGTTAAACGCAGAAGCATTGCATACATAGAGACCACATTTCCCGTACATTTTTCGCATTCAATTCCGATCACATTATATTTCATCTTTTCTTCTTCAAGCATTTATTTATCTAAACAACTGATAAACAACGCTTTGAATGAAAGTGTTGCGCTTTAAATCTTTTTAAATCTTTGTGCATAACTGGACACAATTCAAAATCAAGTTTGTGGAAACTAATTATAAAGCATTCTATGAAGGTATTTTTGGTGCAAAACAACTGAGCGCCTGTGAGAGTGGAGTTTGAAGATGTGTATCAATCCAATTCATCTAATTAAAAACTAAGACACTCGAGCACTCACATTTTTTGCTACAATTGCTGCAGTAAATATTGTGCAAAACACATTCAAACAGCTGCACCAAAAATATGCGTTTGCGGAGTTTTGCACTTCCGCAAATTGTTTTACGTGTTAAGCCAAAGCTCAAACGTCACGGTTCGTTTCTGCAACACAGAAAGGAAACGAGTTACAATAAAAACATAAGGTAGGCTCAGCGTCGTTTTGGTGTTAAACTTAGTCAGCCTCGGGTGAATATATGAATTCTTAAACAAAAATAAATAAATGTTTTAGGCTTCTTTAGTGCACATTTACAGAGCCTTAATACAACACAATTAAACGCAGTGTCTTTAAGCACAAAGAATAATCATTTATGTAACTGTAACGCTGCAAAATTGATGCAATGTAAAAATAAATTAAACTAAATGTCTTAATTTTACCATAAATCTATAAGGTTAGACCTGGGCCGTCATGTCCTTGTGCTGTGTGCTTGGAAAACCACATCAGTTTAGGACCAGAAAGGTAACTGGCAAAATAAAACTCTCTGTGATAGAGTGCCCGTTGCACAAATGCATGTGTATTTGCTAGTGACTTTGGAGATGAGAATACTGGTGAGGTTTGGAGAAAGGGTAGGCCGGTGGTCTTCAGCTCAACTAAATAAAGACCTTTTTTAATTTATCTCACGTGTGATGTTTGTTGCTTTCATATACATGCATAGATGCCTTATTGTCTGCTGAATTGTACATCAATGAGTAAGTGCAGCAATAACGTGACTGTAAAAAGCTATTTAAAAAAAGTTGTCAAAGAAGCATATTTCATGACTTTTAAAAAGGGGCTAGCTAAAAAAACTGTTTGTATTATAAACACCTTCACAAAATGTCATTATGTACTGTGTATTTGTTACCGTCAGATACAGTTCCCTTGTGTTCAAAGAGAAAGAAAGCACCCAAGTGTCAAATACAATACACAATGCGGACTGTTTTCTCACAACAGAATTTATTGATTTTAGCCAGCTATCCTGAAATTTATCCAAGAAAACACATCTTGAGAGTTGGGACAGTGTTCTCACTGTGGTAATTAAAAAATACAGTTGTGTTCAAAATTATTCAACCCCCACTGAAATTGATTGTTTTGGTCGGTTTGACATTGATTATGATCATTCAGTCATCCTGCTTACAATTAAATCAAAGAGGCACGTGTAGGTGAGACAAATATAACAACATTTATAATGAAATAACCACGAATGTCTTTTCTGAGCTCACATCATTATCAGTTTTATTCAACCCCCAAGTGACATTCAATCTTAGTACTTAGTACAACATCCTTTTACAGTTATAACAGCTTTTAAACGTGAAGCATAGCTTGACACAAGTGTCTTGCAGCGATCTACGGGTATCTTCGCCCATTCATCATGGGCAAAAGCCTCCAGTTCAGTCACATTCTTAGGCTTGCGCACTGCAACTGCTTTCTTTAAGTCCCACCAGAGGTTCTCAATCGGATTTAAGTCTGGTGACTGCGATGGCCACTTCAAAATGGTCCAGCCTATAATCTGCAACCATGCTCTAGAGGACTTGGAGGTATGCTTGGGATCATTGTCCTGTTGAAAGGTCCAACGTCTTCCAAGCCTCAGGTTTGTGACGGACTGCATCACATTGTCATCCAATATCTCCTGGTACTGAAGAGAATTCATGGTACCTTGCACACGCTGAAGCTTCCCAGTACCTGCAGAAGCAAAACAGCCCCAAAGCATGATTGACCCCCCGCCATGCTTCACAGTAGGCAAGGTGTTCTTTTCTTCATAGGCCTTGTTCTTCCTCCTCCAAACATAGTGTTGATCCATGGGCCCAAACAGTTCTAATTATGTTTCATCAGTCCACAGAACACTATCCCAAAACTTCTGTGGTTTGTCCACATGACTTTTGGCATACTGCAGTCGACTCTTCTTATTTCTTTGGGGACAGCAAGGGGGTGCGCCTGGGAGTTCTGGCATGGAGGCCTTCATTACGCAGGGTGCGCCGTATTGTCTGAGCAGAAACTTCATTTCCCACATCTGACAAATCTTTTCTCAGTTCCTCAGCAGTCACACGGGGACTTTTCTCCACTCTACGCACTCGAAGTCAGCATCTTCTTTCTGCCACGACCAGGTAGCGTTTCAACAGTGCCCTTTGCCTTGAATTTGCGAATGATGCTTCCTATGGTGTCTCTTGGTATGTTTAACATCTTTGCGATCTTCTTATAGCCATTGCCCTTCCTGTGAAGAGTAATCACCTGTTCTCTTGTCTTCCTGGACCATTCTCTTGACCTCACCATGTTTGTAACCACACCTGTAAATGTCTAGAAGGAGCTGAGTATCACAGTCATTTTAAAGCTGCCTAATTGGTGCTTATTAGGCTTTATTGCTGCTCCCTGATATCCACGGGTGTTTTTAAATACCTGATTGAAAACACTTCATTGAACCTCTGTTCTTCAGAGTGGTAGTCTTTAAGGGGTTGAATAATTATGTCAATGAAGAATTCACAAAAGAAACATTTACTACTGTATTACAAAACTAATTGATGTCATTTTAGTTGCATATGGTTCTTTAAGAAGTCCTTGTAGGATTTCATTCTGAATACAATTACAAATGTACACTAAATTCCCTAAAACCATTTACAGCATTGGGGGTTGAATAATTTTGAACACAACTGTATATATATCATTCTAGGTACATGATGCAGTATCAGTGTTCATATTCCATCCAGAATTAAAGTCAAATCTATGGTGCTGAGTTCATGAACCTTTTCAGACTCGGCCTGGAGTGCCATCTGCTTTCCTTTGCAAACTTGTACACACTCCCAAAGAGATCAGGGAATAAAGCCATTAGGTTGATGTTCGCTGTATCCTCTGAGCTAATAAAAACATCAAGAAAACCGAGTGTGACAAACAACATCACTAAATTAAAGTGTAAATGGGGTAGATGCACACGGAGCGATGATGTATGTCCGCTAAATCTCAGCCAGCTTTGTTATGGTCATCAACTTGAGTCTAATTATCCAAACACTACATCATGGATTGCCAACCAAAAAGGAGAAGCGCTTCAGGCTATCCAGTTCAAGATAGTTCACAAAAATCAAAAAGCCAAGTCAACTTTTGCCCTCAAAACATGACCACAAAGGCATATAGCAATGTTCAGCGTAGTGTTGTCGGTTTGCTAGAATTTGACTTTTTTTAACACATGGTAGCGCAATGAGAGCGGAAGCGACATGGCTGGCTGAGATTTTAGCAGAAGTACTTCATCGCCCCGTATGCACATGCCCCATACTTCATGCTGTGTGTGACTTACTTATGTTCGTGCAGGTTGCGTACAAAACGCAGCAGGCCAATGGTGTTCTCAGGATAAGCTTTCTTCTTTTCATCCAGTTTCTGGACGAGCTCAGGGCCAAACTAGAGAAAAAACTCAATCTTTACAGATGTCAAGGGTGTTTACTATATCTATTACTATCTCTACATGTTCAAGTGAAGACTACTTTTTGTAAAACACCATCATGCACATCAAAACACATCTCTAGTATAAATACGTTCATGATGGATTACATGACATGGATTGTGTAGTTACTTACTTTATTTCTCCATTCAGAAAAGGTTTTCCCCTCTGTGTATCTTTCAATGGCACAAAGCAGCTCCTCGTCAACTTTGCGACAATTCTCTGCCTCTGTCTGATTCCCCAATTTTTTCACATAATCCACTTTCCTGCGAGGATTTTCAGAAATGTGAAATAGATGCCACCAGTCAACAATACAATATTTCATACACGATGCAATTCATTTAAGAGAGCTGAATGTGGAAACCAAAGCGTGTCATGACACATGAGATATTTATAAAAAAAGTGTCTTTATTGTCACTTTCACATGGATCAAATGCGTGATATAATTTTACTTTTACATTGGGCTGAAGAATAACATGGCAGGATTAATGACCTATGGAAAAAATATTTCACTCTTTATCTAAATCTGCCTGTTAACCCACATGAGACTGTACCACTGGAATAGTGACGACACAAGACTTTGCTCTTGTTGTTTAATCCAAATGTGGCAAATTTACATCGACTAATTAGACCCATATCTATTTCTACCTTTCATCATTCCAGAAGAAGGGGTGTGCAAGTATCTTCTCCACAGTTGGTCTCTTTCCTGGATCTTCATTGATCATCAACTCGACAAAATCCTTCGCTACATCATCCTCCAGGTGTTCTAGTGTGTATTTTCCCTGCAGGATGTTGTACTCACAGGCGGCACCTTTGCCGAAAGGATGATGCCCTCTAGAGAGAATGTAGTACACAACATCCCAGCAACCTTAAAACAGGTCGCAGCATTAGATGACATTTTGAATCTTCATGCTTTTGCCGACAAACTTGTTTTGAAAGTTTGTTGACTTTTTGACTGACCTGAATGTCAGAACATCTTTTGTAACCACTGTTGCTTTCTTCATCTATTGCTTCTTTTGCCTTCCAGAATTTCGTTCCAGCGTTGCTTGTTCGTATAGTGGTTTCACTCGGTTTCAGTCTACGACTTATGCCAAAATCAGCCAGTCTAGCTTTCCCTCTTATGTCTGTGAAAACAGTAAATTAAGTCAGTTATTAAAAACCTTTTAACACTAAAACTCAGATGTAGTTCCTACCAATCAGAACGTTCTGGGGTTTGATGTCCCGATGAAGTACTTTAGTTTGTTGGCTGTGTAGAACTTGTAGACTGCAGAGCACTTCCCTCACAAGTTCTTTTAAAACACAAGTCCTCTGAGAGCTATCGGCTGGTAAGTGATCTTGGATGAGTTCTTCAAGTGTGTACTCACAAAGCTGAAGAATAAGGTATCCAAAGTTGTCATCTTCTGCAAAGTCTATATAGCGCACAATAGAAGGGTCATCAAGTTCTGGAAGTCGTAAAAATGTCTCCTCATTCTTGAGATCCTGGTAGTTGGACTTAAGCATTCGTTTCACAGCCACCTCTGTGCCATCATCTCTTAGACCGAGAAAAACTTGTGTTCCATCACTTCCTTTAGCGATCTTAAATTCATCACTAAGTAAAAGAGTAAAGCTTTGTATTCTATAGCTTTTGTTAACATACATTTTTGAAAGTTTTTGAAAATGTTTGTTCCAGCGACGACTGATCTGATGCCACCGTCTTTCTACTTGTGAATTCTCAACAGGCGGTGCGATGGGCTGCACACTTGAATTCGTCTCCTTGATAGGAGTCATTGGTTCTTGCCGATCTCCTTTCATTGACTCCAACTCTTTCTGTTTTTTCTTCTTCTGTTTTCTTGTTGAATAGGAAACTGCGTTTTCCTCACATACACTATCCACCGCACTTAAACTTGATGGAACTTCAAGTGATGTTTTGAGTTTTTGAAGTTTTTCTTTCATGGTTTCATCCATCTTTATTTCTGCTGCGTTAAGTATCATCTCTGGTACTGAGGACAATCCACACTTTACAACAACTTCTGGAGCAAAGTCATTCACCTGAGCAAACACTCCATAGGTCGAAAGACTAATTTGAATTGAATTAGCTTTTGTAAGAGGCAGTAGACTGTTGCATACAGTTTCATATACAGAATGAATTATATTTAGTTTTTGCTTTTGTTTTTTTTGCATCATGACATCAAGTACTGTTAGTATAAATTGATTGATTAAATCTCCCTGTGCATTTCCAAGAGGCTGGACACTGTTTGTTAGAATTGGCACAAGGTCATTGAATATTTGAGGAGAAATCCTTTCACTGACACGCAAAACAGCATTTAAGCATTTAAATGTAACTGCCAAATACTGCATCCTTATTCTTCGAAAGCGCTTGATGACGTCCTCAATGTATTTGTCTGCGCTCTTTGTATCTTTTAACCACTTGATGGCACTCTGCTGATATTGTTCTGCACCTGGACCAAAATCACTAAAGTACTCCTCAAACAGAAGTGTATGAGTAAAAGGATTCTCTTTAAGGAAATGTGCCTCATAGATGCTGAAAACTTCTGTCTGGGGTTTCTTTGGAACAGAACAAGAGAAAGAGAAAAATATCTGTAATTTCTCAAAATCTTCATTCTGTGAGGAAAGTCGATGAATCATATCATTCATTTTTTTGTCAAGCACTTGATTTCTTCCATATTTACTTGAAGCTGTAGCTCCAGCTTCTATTAATGCCTTTACAATGTCATCACGGTTGTGATCAGCAGCATACTGCAATGGAGTGTAAATCTGTATATCATATCCATCTTGGTCAGCTTTTGCTGCAAGTAATCTTTTCACGATACTCAGTGGAACTCCAGGTGTAAAACCAGCATTGTGTAGAGGAGCAAGTCCATTTGAAGAGAGTTTGTTAGTATCAGCAGATTCTTCAATAAGATATGAGCAGATTTTTTCATTCTTGCATATAACTGCTGCTGTTAACAGTGTGACATCATCATTCCAGACTTCAGAAGGGTAAAGCCCATTGATGTCCTTTCCTCTGATAACATTTTTTAATCTCTGTAACTTGTTGTCTATGATGCATTGTATTAGCGGGTCTGTTTTTCTGGAAACTACTGGAATTGAAACTTGAAGCGGAACTCCTGATAACTGGATCTGGTATGCCATAGTTCTTTAGATATGAATTTCGATCTGTTGAGAGATGAAAAAGGTAAATTCTAGCGTTATGGATGTATTACGTACGTAAAAAATACGTACTTAACCCCAGTCTAGACGTAAGAAAAATATCATTGTTTCTATGCATGTGCTGTACGTCTTCTATCATTTAAAATGCGCAAACCAGAATCAACAATTCCCGAAAAATCAAGAACATGTAATAGTTATTTTAATTTCTATGTGCCCATTTATAAGGAATGTCGGTTGAATTGTTCCTGACTGAAACATATGAAGAAGAGACCTTGCGTGGGTATTTAAGCCTCCGAATATTTGGTATCTGATTCTGAGTGATCAGTATGGTGAGAACCTGTGGTAAAATCTTTTTTTCTATTGTAAGGTGAACCTTTGCATGGAAATGGCCAAAACGCATTGTGGACAATTAATGTATCTCCCATATTTAGGATCTCGTAACATTTCAATTTTAATCTCGTAACATTTCGACTTTATTCTCGTAACATTTCGGCTTTAATCTCGTTACATTTCGACTTTATTCTCGTTACATTTCGACTTTTTTCTCGTAACATTTCGACTTTATTCTCGTAACATTTCGACTTTATTCTCGTAACATTTCGACTTTATTCTCGTAACATTTCGACTTTATTCTCGTAACATTTCAACTTTATTCTCGTAACATTTCGACTTTATTCTCGTAACATTTCAACTTTATTCTCGTAACATTTCGACTTTATTCTCGTAACATTTCGGCTTTAATCTCGTTACATTTCGACTTTATTCTCGTAACATTTCGACTTTATTCTCGTTACATTTCGACTTTATTCTCGTAACATTTTGGCTTTAATCTCGTTACATTTCGACTTTATTCTCGTTACATTTCGACTTTATTCTCGTAACATTTCAACTTTATTCTCGTTACATTTCGACTTTATTCTCGTTACATTTCAACTTTATTCTCGTAACATTTCGACTTTATTCTCATAACATTTCGACTTTATTCTCGTAACATTTCGACTTTATTCTCGTAACATTTCAACTTTATTCTCGTAACATTTCGACTTTATTCTTGTAACATTTCGACTTTATTCTCGTAACATTTCGGCTTTAATCTCGTAACATTTCGACTTTAATCTCGTTACATTTCGACTTTATTCTCGAAATCTTGGATTTTCTTAATTTTAACGTGGCACTTAAACGCCGTCGTACACTACTGACTTTATAACAAAAAAGTCATAAAAAATTTCACCTACCCGGATGAGTGTGTTAGACTGTATCGCGAGAGCCCACTACTGCGTATGCTTTTCAATCGCTCTCGCGGTACTTCAATGTCATACGTTGATGGGTCTGCGCAGCGCCGCATCGACCGCCACACAATACTTTGTACGGATTTATTTGAACATAAAAGCATTTTTATGAAACAGTACGTGTTAAAATCTATTATAAATTAGGAAAATATCAAAAGAACCGCAGGTCCTAGTATTTTGAGTGTTTAGCAGATACCACAAAAGGAGAACAGAAATATTTAATTCAATATGCCTGCATTAAAACTATTAAATAACTTTATAAAACGATTCCACCACCTTGTGGATAATTGATATGCTCAATTTTCAAAACATTTTCTTCATGGCTTCATATCCTCTGTTCTCTCTGGCACTCAAAACAATCCTAAAGTGACAAACTGTATTCGATTTTTTTTTTTACATATATATATATATATATATCCTATCGCATAATACTAGAGTATCAAACCTGAAATATAACGTCTTCGTGTTGTTTATTCGGCATAGGACAGACAGTCATGTATGGTGGTCCAGCTGCTCAACATTCTGTCTCCTCTCGGAGCTCATGTTCCGCCCCTTGGGCTTTACTGACACAAAGTCTTATGTTTCAATATAAACACGTGGTCTACATTTGCCGTTTTTAAATGTTCAATAGGAATGAATGTGACTGACTTAACCTCGATTTTGATAAAACAAACTGAATTAAAGTGAATGTAAAGACAATGAAATCAAAAAAAGCACTTTAAACTAAAATTACACAAAAAAAATGATAGTGAGTAATATACAAAAATTACTGAACTATACAATTTAGAAACAAGATTAGAAATGATAAAAGCAAAACTAAATCAAAGACATTTGGTTATTTAAACAACAGTCAAAAACGTTAATATATCCTTTATTAATAGAAAATAAGAGTTGAAAGTACATGTGAACAATTAAAAGCTTTGATCTGGGCAATAATCATAATGAACCTACAGTAAATAAAGCTGCGTAAATCCTTGCAGTTAGTATTATTACAGTGCTCGTGGCTATTTCTGACCCTCAAATCATGAATTCCAAGTTAAAATCAGTCCGAAGATTATTTACTGTGTTTAAAAACGTCATTGTAAAGTCAGTTTTGTCAAGTCACACAATCAGACTTGAAATGTATCCTACATGAAAACATACATTTTGTTTACTACAGGTACTTGATTCTGGATCAATTTATTTCAGCTAATATATAAGTACACATCCTCTGGAAAGACAAACACAAATAAAATGAATGAAGGGAGAAATCGAATCAATTGTAAAAAGTCATGGAAGTTGAAGTTAATTCACATGGAATAATGATTATTTTATGACCTCATAATAAATCATTTCCAGTTGCACAAGAAAATAATCCAATCTGTGACAGCAGCATTCATTCGTGAGACGAGTAGAAGAAACTTTCTAGAAGTCATTGAGAGCTGATCTCCAGATAGGCTTAATGGTAATTGCTCACAATTTCGACCGTAGGGGCTTCAAATACTTGTGGAAGGACTCATGTACCTTTAAAAATAAAAATAAGTACAATTATTGTGTATCCATGAACTAAGTCTATGTCTATGTACAGTTTTTATAACTGTTATTATTACAATTTGTTTTAACTAATGCAGCTTTGTTAACATTAGTTAGTGTATTAGCGAACCATGAAAAACACTTCTACAGCAATTACAAATGATAGTTCACTTAAATTTTAGCATTGATTAAACATGATGCACAATTAATTACTCTAATGGCATTAATGGAAAAGTTCATCTCAAAATCAAAATTGTGTTCTTTTTAACTCACCCACATGACGTTGAACATGTTTTAAGACCTCCCGGCATCTTCGTAGCACAAATAAAAACAATTCCTCATAGACATCATAGTTATAGTTGTTGTCGAGGTCCAGAAAAGTATCAAGACATTGTTAAATGGGTCCATCCACTCATAGTGGCTCAATTGCATTGTTTTAAAGTGACAAGAATACTCTATGTGCGAAAAACAAACCAAAATAACGACTTTATTGAATATTGTCTATGTCTATGGTGCGCGTTCACGAGAGCACTTCGGCGCGTTCGCATGGGGTTTGTACGGTCGTGTAAAAAAGTGTCTTCATCAGTTTCAAACATCTTTTGCGAAGATCAGCGCATATACAGCATGCGTCTGCTTGTAAACAGAGTTGCGCTTCCAGGTTGTCAGTCAGAACACTGGCGTCTGCCCCCACAGAATGCGTCGAAGTGCTCTTGTGAACGTGCACCATAGACTGACAAGCCAGAGGTGAATATATTGATTAAAGTCGTTATTTTGTTTTGTTTTTGGGACATAGATTATTCTCGACGCTTCAAAAAAATTCAATTGAGCGGATGGAGCAATGTTTTAGTACTTTTATGGACCTTGACAACAACTATAACCATGTCTGTGAGGAGGCCTGTAAATCTCTCGGATGTCAACTAAAATATCTTTATCTGTGTTCCGAAGACGCTGGAAGGTCTTTAAACATGTCAAACGTCATTTGGGTGAGTAAAAAAATAATACCATTTTGAGATTAACCACCATCAACAAATACGAATAAATCCTGAAAAGCTATATTGCCCATTGTTTATGTTAGCTAATGTATTTTAACACCGACACGCCTCAAAATTGACCCCTTACCTCTGTATGGTTAAGAGGGGACCTCTTGGCCCACTCAAACATGTGCTCGTAGACATTGCCATCGTATCGACCCAGAACAGAATCAACAATTCCCGAAAAATCAAGAACATGTAATCCATCCATCCATTTTCTACCGCTTATCCGAACTACCTCGGGTCACGGGGAGCCTGCGCCTATCTCAGGAGTCATCGGGCATCAAGGCAGGATACACCCTGGATGGAGTGCCAACCCATCGCAGGGCACACACACACACACACACACACACACTCATTCATTCACTCACACCCTACGGACAATTTTTCCAGAGATGCCAATCAACCTACCATGCATGTCTTTGGACCAGGGGAGGAAACCGGAGTACCCGGAGGAAACCCCCGAGGCACGGGGAGAACATGCAAACTCCACACACACAGGTCAGAAGCGGGAATCGAACCGCCAACCCTGGAGGTGTGAGGCGAACGTGCTAACCACTAAGCCACCGTGCCCCCCTAAGAACATGTAATAGTTATTTTAATTTCTATGTGCCCATTTATAAGGAATGTCGGTTGAATTGTTCCTGACTGAAACATATGAAGAAGAGACCTTGCGTGGGTATTTAAGCCTCCGAATATTTGGTATCTGATTCTGAGTGATCAGTATGGTGAGAACCTGTGGTAAAATCTTTTTTTCTATTGTAAGGTGAACCTTTGCATGGAAATGGCCAAAACGCATTGTGGACAATTAATGTATCTCCCATATTTAGGATCTCGTAACATTTCAATTTTAATCTCGTAACATTTCGACTTTATTCTCGTAACATTTCGGCTTTAATCTCGTTACATTTCGACTTTATTCTCGTTACATTTCGACTTTTTTCTCGTAACATTTCGACTTTATTCTCGTAACATTTCGACTTTATTCTCGTAACATTTCGACTTTATTCTCGTAACATTTCGACTTTATTCTCGTAACATTTCAACTTTATTCTCGTAACATTTCAACTTTATTCTCGTAACATTTCAACTTTATTCTCGTAACATTTCGACTTTATTCTCGTAACATTTCGGCTTTAATCTCGTTACATTTCGACTTTATTCTCGTAACATTTCGACTTTATTCTCGTTACATTTCGACTTTATTCTCGTAACATTTTGGCTTTAATCTCGTTACATTTCGACTTTATTCTCGTTACATTTCGACTTTATTCTCGTAACATTTCAACTTTATTCTCGTAACATTTCGACTTTATTCTCGTTACATTTCAACTTTATTCTCGTAACATTTCGACTTTATTCTCATAACATTTCGACTTTATTCTCGTAACATTTCGACTTTATTCTCGTAACATTTCAACTTTATTCTCGTAACATTTCGACTTTATTCTTGTAACATTTCGACTTTATTCTCGTAACATTTCGGCTTTAATCTCGTTACATTTCGACTTTATTCTCGAAATCTTGGATTTTCTTAATTTTAACGTGGCACTAAAACGCCGTCGTACACTACTGACTTTATAACAAAAAAGTCATAAAAAATTTCACCTACCCGGATGAGTGTGTTAGACTGTATCGCGAGAGCCCACTACTGCGTATGCTTTTCAATCGCTCTCGCGGTACTTCAATGTCATACGTTGATGGGTCTGCGCAGCGCCGCATCGACCGCCACACAATACTTTGTACGGATTTATTTGAACATAAAAGCATTTTTATGAAACAGTACGTGTTAAAATCTATTATAAATTAGGAAAATATCAAAAGAACCGCAGGTCCTAGTATTTTGAGTGTTTAGCAGATACCACAAAAGGAGAACAGAAATATTTAATTCAATATGCCTGCATTAAAACTATTAAATAACTTTATAAAACGATTCCACCACCTTGTGGATAATTGATATGCTCAATTTTCAAAACATTTTCTTCATGGCTTCATATCCTCTGTTCTCTCTGGCACTCAAAACAATCCTAAAGTGACAAACTGTATTCGATTTTTTTTTTTTACATATATATATATATATATATCCTATCGCATAATACTAGAGTATCAAACCTGAAATATAACGTCTTTGTGTTGTTTATTCGGCATAGGACAGACAGTCATGTATGGTGGTCCAGCTGCTCAACATTCTGTCTCCTCTCGGAGCTCATGTTCCGCCCCTTGGGCTTTACTGACACAAAGTCTTATGTTTCAATATAAACACGTGGTCTACATTTGCCGTTTTTAAATGTTCAATAGGAATGAATGTGACTGACTTAACCTCGATTTTGATAAAACAAACTGAATTAAAGTGAATGTAAAGACAATGAAATCAAAAAAAGCACTTTAAACTAAAATTACACAAAAAAAATGATAGTGAGTAATATACAAAAATTACTGAACTATACAATTTAGAAACAAGATTAGAAATGATAAAAGCAAAACTAAATCAAAGACATTTGGTTATTTAAACAACAGTCAAAAACGTTAATATATCCTTTATTAATAGAAAATAAGAGTTGAAAGTACATGTGAACAATTAAAAGCTTTGATCTGGGCAATAATCATAATGAACCTACAGTAAATAAAGCTGCGTAAATCCTTGCAGTTAGTATTATTACAGTGCTCGTGGCTATTTCTGACCCTCAAATCATGAATTCCAAGTTAAAATCAGTCCGAAGATTATTTACTGTGTTTAAAAACGTCATTGTAAAGTCAGTTTTGTCAAGTCACACAATCAGACTTGAAATGTATCCTACATGAAAACATACATTTTGTTTACTACAGGTACTTGATTCTGGATCAATTTATTTCAGCTAATATATAAGTACACATCCTCTGGAAAGACAAACACAAATAAAATGAATGAAGGGAGAAATCGAATCAATTGTAAAAAGTCATGGAAGTTGAAGTTAATTCACATGGAATAATGATTATTTTATGACCTCATAATAAATCATTTCCAGTTGCACAAGAAAATAATCCAATCTGTGACAGCAGCATTCATTCGTGAGACGAGTAGAAGAAACTTTCTAGAAGTCATTGAGAGCTGATCTCCAGATAGGCTTAATGGTAATTGCTCACAATTTCGACCGTAGGGGCTTCAAATACTTGTGGAAGGACTCATGTACCTTTAAAAATAAAAATAAGTACAATTATTGTGTATCCATGAACTAAGTCTATGTCTATGTACAGTTTTTATAACTGTTATTATTACAATTTGTTTTAACTAATGCAGCTTTGTTAACATTAGTTAGTGTATTAGCGAACCATGAAAAACACTTCTACAGCAATTACAAATGATAGTTCACTTAAATTTTAGCATTGATTAAACATGATGCACAATTAATTACTCTAATGGCATTAATGGAAAAGTTCATCTCAAAATCAAAATTGTGTTCTTTTTAACTCACCCACATGACGTTGAACATGTTTTAAGACCTCCCGGCATCTTCGTAGCACAAATAAAAACAATTCCTCATAGACATCATAGTTATAGTTGTTGTCGAGGTCCAGAAAAGTATCAAGACATTGTTAAATGGGTCCATCCACTCATAGTGGCTCAATTGCATTGTTTTAAAGTGACAAGAATACTCTATGTGCGAAAAACAAACCAAAATAACGACTTTATTGAATATTGTCTATGTCTATGGTGCGCGTTCACGAGAGCACTTCGGCGCGTTCGCATGGGGTTTGTACGGTCGTGTAAAAAAGTGTCTTCATCAGTTTCAAACATCTTTTGCGAAGATCAGCGCATATACAGCATGCGTCTGCTTGTAAACAGAGTTGCGCTTCCAGGTTGTCAGTCAGAACACTGGCGTCTGCCCCCACAGAATGCGTCGAAGTGCTCTTGTGAACGTGCACCATAGACTGACAAGCCAGAGGTGAATATATTGATTAAAGTCGTTATTTTGTTTTGTTTTTGGGACATAGATTATTCTCGACGCTTCAAAAAAATTCAATTGAGCGGATGGAGCAATGTTTTAGTACTTTTATGGACCTTGACAACAACTATAACCATGTCTGTGAGGAGGCCTGTAAATCTCTCGGATGTCAACTAAAATATCTTTATCTGTGTTCCGAAGACGCTGGAAGGTCTTTAAACATGTCAAACGTCATTTGGGTGAGTAAGAAAATAATACCATTTTGAGATTAACCACCATCAACAAATACGAATAAATCCTGAAAAGCTATATTGCCCATTGTTTATGTTAGCTAATGTATTTTAACACCGACACGCCTCAAAATTGACCCCTTACCTCTGTATGGTTAAGAGGGGACCTCTTGGCCCACTCAAACATGTGCTCGTAGACATTGCCATCGTATCGACCCAGAACAGAATTGAGCATCTCATCACGGTAGTCAAAGGCATCCACCAGAGCCACTGCATTGGGCCTGATCTCAGAGAGTAGACCCTTTAGTCTCTGAGAGATCTGAGACAGCTGGGGAACACTAAGTATACCGGCCTGAATAAGTAGAAAAACAAGGTCAGTAAAAGGCCTGAACAATTCAAGATAATCAACACAACTGTATGTAAACATGATACAAAGAAAAGAGAACTGAATGCGTCTTATATAACCTGTAGGAAGTCTCCGGAGTTCTGTGCAATTCCGTGAAGGGCATAAAGAAGAGCCAAAGTGCTGATCACAGAGTGAACGTCTGTGTCTAGAATCTCACTCAGTTTAGCAGCAAACAACTTTACCACCACATAATGACAATGAGCCTGTGGAGAGACAATGAAGAATAACAGTCAGAGTCCATGACTGCAGCCAACACAAGTCGCGGTTGCGCTCCGGGCTCATGATAATTTCCCGACCCAACCCCCTTCTCTCCCACTTTGCTTCCTGTCCACTCTCACACTATACTGTACAATTAAAGGCAGAAAGATATCAAATAAATCTTAAAAAAAAGAACACATGACTGGCTAAAGTCGTTTATTGAAGAGTTTTATGTATTATTATGTCCTCAAATATTTTTCCTCTGCAATATGTTGTATGAAAAGAAGGCTTACATCAGATGCTCGGACTAGATCGATGGAAGTGTTGTTCCAGGCGTCCTCGTTGCTTTTGCCATGCTGTAGCTCCACCTGGATGCCCTTAGCTGCCGTTTCGACTAACCTGTGAACATTTTTCCAAAGTTAAAACCAGTGACACAAACACAACATATATAACAGAAGTCCTACAATAGATTTGGTTTTTGGTTAAAGAGGCAGCAATGTCCACTTTGTAAAACAACCTTCCTTTATTGCATAATATGGTTTAAGAAGTAAGCCAAATGAACCATTTTTTACAATACAGTTATCCAAGCAAACACAGAATGGTCCCAGAACATATTCTGTACAGTATTTGGTTTCTTTCAGGTAATTCCTTTGAATAACCAAATATGAACGATTTTAAACCTTCCTTATTATATAACATTTTTGCAACCATAAAATGAGGTTCCCAAAATGTTACAAAATATTTATTTTGTTAAATAACTTACAGTAACCATAATAATGCTCCCAGAACCTGTCAGGGAGTTTATTTATTTTTATTTACTTGTTTCAACTCCATATCAGTGCTATGGGCCATTTTTGGCAAACTTATTCACGATACAATCAAACTTATTTAAATAATCTGAAAGTAATTTATTGTTCTAAAAAGATTGTTATTTTGGGGGTTTCCACAGTGTTCTGTGAGCCAAAAACCTAAGAAAACCTAGCAAACCAAAAATAAACCTTCAAAAACGAATAAAAAAATTGTGTTTGATGTTTTTGCAACTTATTTGTAGCTCCAAAGCTTTTGTCCCAATTTATCGAAAATGCATAGAAAACTTAACTATGATCATAATTTGATAGTTGCACAAGATAGCGCCGGTGAGCTTTTGTGATGCCAGAGTCGGCAGATTAATTTCCAGCTGTATGACAATGTATGGGAAAAGGAGGATTTTTGGCAGTGTTTTTAGAAAAAAAAAAGAATAAAGTAATATATAAGCGATATGACAGATCCTCTTTACATTGCTGAACACTTTGTTAAGCCAGAACACGTTACATGACCGGATACGAGTCTGCGGACTCAGGCCTTGCAAAAGTTCACCACCACCATCTTGTGCAACTAGCGCATTTCTCTTCTGTGAATTTCACAAGATTTAAAGTCATACAAAACAAAAAAAACAGAACAATCCCTTTTATAATGACATACTCTGCATATACAACAAAATCTATGAATCGTGGTTTTGGCAGAAAACTTACTTGGCGGCTCTAAGTTTGTAGGCCTCTACAAGGCTAGCCAGGTCATTAATATTGACCACGAAGGGACGTGATGACACAGACTGAGCCTGTATCGTGTGCTGAGGTTCATTCAGGTAAGACATGATGCCGTTCAACTGCTGTCCTGCCCGGGCATGCTTATAACTCTTCACCAAGTACCTTATCAACAGAAATGGAAAACAACTTTTAACATTTGCGATTAACTCTATGCTGCTTTCAGACGTATACCTTGAATGCACTGCAAGTCACTTTACTGTAGATAAAAATGACAGTCGAATGCCTTAATGTAAAGCATTGGATAAACAGTACAGCATTATTAAGAGGAAATGTATACCTGGCCGTCTGCAGCATCATGACAGTATTCTCTCCCTCATAGGTGCAGGTGGGTGTAAAAGTGACGTAAATGTCAGGTAAACTGCTGCAGCGGGAGTAACCGTGACCGCCGCATGCCATGCGACACATTTCAATGCCTGCATTCGCTACCCAGGTAGTAAAAGCCTTCAGACCTGCAGATAACGCATGCAGCTACAAAAACAACAAGAGAAATCATGATATATACAGAAAATAGATATGAACATACAACATAGACTTGAGGTGGAGTCGAAATGTACCTCTGGCATCCCACTAAAATCCCCCTCGTTAATGTCCCCGGTGATGCGATGGTATGTCGTTTTCATGTACTGGCCCACAAAGTGGAAAGCGTATGCAGTGGCGAGAAGAGGAAAGAGTTTATACTGCTGGGTCTGATAGTCCAATATCTGTGGCTCTGGTTCTCTAAGAAGAAAACACAAGGATTTTCCTTAATGCAATTAAAAGAAAGTGAAGAAGTAAACAAAAGAAAGCATGTATATGTGAGCTCACCCTGGGCGAAGTTCAGACTGATGTCGGACTGAGCTGTAGCGGATGGCGATGGTGCAGGATTTGGAGAGAGCTTGTGCAGACTCCCCAACTATCATCGAGCGAATAAACACCATGGTGCCGTATGTGAGCTTATCACTGGGAGGCTTCACGTATGTCCCGTCTAGCTCAACCTACACAAACACAGATGTTGTGAAGGACAAAATTGAAATTCGTTTTCTTTCATCATTTATTCATGCTCATGTCACAAACTTGTATGACTTTCGACTTCTGCAGAACACACAAATAAAGATATTTTGACAAACGTTGGTAACCAAACAACACTGACCCCCATTGACTTCCAGTGTATGGACCACTGAGACATTTCTAAAAAATATATATGTTTGGTGTTCCACAGAAGAAAGTCATAAACATGTTGTGAATGTTATGAGGTTGATGACGTTCTTATTTTAGGGTGAAATATTTCTTTATTGACCAAGAATAAATGCAGTGATAATGTCAAATCTTAACGTAATGTAACGTCATAAGTAGCACGGTATATTTGTAGCTATAGCCAACAAAACATTGCATGGGTCAATCTTTATTTTAATAACTACATCATTAAGATGTTTAGTAATGTTTATGTTCCATGAAGATTTTTAGTAAATTTCTTACTTAATATAAAACGTTATTTTTGTGAGTGTATGCAGTAAAATCGCAAAAAAAAAATCCAGAAACACACCTAAAACATCGCTTGCTCCTGCACGCTCGGTGAGCCAATACAGAGCATTTAAACAAACCTGCTTCTTCTTAGCAATGGCCTGTTACAGCATCTCTGATGGACAACTTTAAAGGCGATTTTCCCAATATCTAGATTTTTATTCCCCCTCAGATTCCACGTTTTCAAATAGTTGTATCTCAGCCAATATTGTACTATCCTTACAAACCATACATCAATGGAAAGTTTATTTATTCAGCTTTCAGATGAATCTCAATTTCGAAAAATTGACCTTTATGACTGGTATAGTGGTCCACTTATACTGTATGAACCAATATTTATAAAACAGCTTTGCTTACGATAACTAACCTTTCTCAGTTTGCACAACCAAACTTCTACAGATGATCCGGAATGTAGCGGCAAGCGTGGTCTTGAATGAACCGAAGACAGCGCACATCACTCCTCTCTTTAGGAGACGTTGTCTCCCTATAGTTGCTCGCATCAAATTCAAAGCATTGAATTTGACCAACAAGACCACCACTGGACCCCCATATCTTTACTCGCTAATACACAGTTATGTAACCGCCAGATCCCTATGCTCTGCAAACGAACAACGTCTTGTAGTGCCACTCCAAAAAGGGAAAAACCTCTCACCTTCTGTACCTTCTCTGGATCTGTTCCACATTTGTCAAATGATCTGCCCGCTGCTACAAGATCAAAAGAAATCTAATACTATCTTTATGAATCGGCTGAAACGCATCTCTTCCTTTAACACCTGAACGATTAGTTCGGACTTATATCCATTACACAAAGCTAAAGATTTAAAGAGATAGGAGACCAGTTTTACTGCGCTTATCCTTGTTGTTGTCCTTATGTTCTTTCAATTGCTTCCATTGTTTACCTCATTTGTCAGTCGCTTTGAATAAAAGCGTCTGCTAAATGACTAAATGTAAATGTCCTTAGATATGATTGTCAATTAAAAATATTAAGTACAACGACTACTACGGTAGTAAACATTTGCATCAAGTGGGGAATATGTGCTCACCTTTGCATACTTCATCAGCATATTCTCACGTGGAATCCTCACATTCTCCAGTTTCAAGTACCCATTGTCCACCTCATCAAAACCAAATTTCGGCCCAATATCCCCAACCACCACACCTTATCAGACAACAGATGAATAAACAAGTTTTGCTAAACATATTTCAAATATAATAATTTATTACTACAACATCCTACATAAAATAACAATTTACTAAAAAAAAAAAAAACAGAAGATAACTTGTAGCAGTTAAGACCAGCATCTTTATCACATGATCACATCTTAAACATGCTTATATTTAGTCATTTGAGCCGTTGACCAAGAGGGTGTTGTTGTCCAGTTCATCAAGTTTGGCAATTCTGGTAGTGTTTATAAGATAATATATAAATAGTGCATCTTACATTTATGTAGATGTATTTCCTTGTAAAACTGACAAATAGTGATGCACTGTATGAATAGGAAACTGTGTGTAAATGTGACGGACTGTAAATGTAACTCACAACTGCACATGAAAAAGATGAACACAATTCATGACATTTAACACCCTAAATATTACAGATAAGCAAAAAATATAGGTAAATTATAACACTTTTAGACAAGAAATATCCTATAATTGAATTATAACAAGACCAAATAATACGATATTCTCAAATAATTGCAATCAGAAGATTCTGTAACATTTATGGTCTTAAAGGAAAACTCCACCCAAAAATTGACAATTCTGTCATGTATTACTCCCTAACCAGACGCCCCCCCCCCCCTAAGTTGTTTAAAACGTGTATAAATTTCTTTTATTCTGTTTGAAATATATTTGGAAGAATGTAAGAAACTTACATTTCTTGACTTCCATAGACTTCTATAATTAACTTTTGTTTTCAACAAAACAAAATAAATGATATAACAATTTTTCCTACTATGGTAGTCGATGATGTCAGTCGCTACATTCTTCCAAATATCTTTCTTTGTGTTTATCAGAACAAAGAAATGTATACAATATATACTTCTATATAATTATGACAGAAGTTTCATTTTTGGGTGGAGTATCCCTTTAAAGTCATGTACAAGCCCATATCAACAAAACTAGCTTAACAATACAAACATGCTCTAGTCTACATTTCCATGTACAGTGAGCACTTAATACGAATTCATGAATGTAATATACACCATATCCTAAAAACACATTTATTCTATAACCAGTATCATTATCAAAAAAACTAACCCTCTCTGATTCTCTCAACAGGTATTGGTCTAGCTTTTGTTGAAACTAGTAACTTTGTATTAGAACCTATTATATTAATGCTCCTGTATGACATATCGCTTATTGCGCCCTGATCTCACTGTAATGACTACATGTATAGTATTATAAGGAAGTACAAAACTAATACTTGTCAAAGCAAAATTATTTTACAATTTGTTATTTCTGAGAAACAGGTCTAGCTAAATTTGTAAGCAGATGCCATTTGGTATGATTGGCAATAGATGATGACGGTCCTCTACTTTTCGTACAGTATATCATCATAGAGACATGCTGAATGTTTTTTACCTGGAAGTGGCATGTGTGTCTTCATGCAGCGAATGGGTGTGATGAAAGCATGTAGGCCATAACACTTGCCCTGAGTGTACAGCTGAGCCAGGACCACAGCATGATTGGAAGTTTTACCCACTAGAAACATAAAGACAGAATTAAATGATTCTAAAAAACGTTTCTTTGTGTTGGCTTATATTTCACATAAAAGTATGTGTTTGCTTACATCCCCCTGGCCACCATTTAATAGAAGAGATTGTTGGACTGTTCAGAACAAACTCTTGAGTGGCAGGATGATAGGTCGCTGTGGTTTCAAGACCACGGATGTGTGTACCTGGAATGATATTACACAAGCAATGATTTTACACACGTTATAAAACCAATGTGGTATTAAAGGATATTTGTTTTATGTTCAAACAGAAAATACAGTTTTTGTTTTAAATATTTAGCTAAAGTTTGTTTTAATACCATTCTTTTGGATCTTTAAATTAAAAACACTAACAGGTTGCGTAATGGCATACTTGTTATGACCCTTGTAGGTGTTTGACAGCACACAAAACCGAATACTTATTTTCCAGCACAGCAAATATCGAACACACTTTTTCATTTAAAATTGTAAACAGTCTTTGTTTTTTTCGTAGGGTAGATTAATCAAATGTTGTTCAAAGAGTTTCTTGTATTACACTCAGCAAGAATTCTCTTACAATGGTTATACATCTTATAACACAATACAGACAGAGCTGGCATTTAGGTTACGGGCAAGATTCTACTCTTAAAGGGATAGTTCACCCAAAAAATGAAAATTCTTTCATTGTTTATTTCCCCTTACATTATTCCACATGTGTGTGATTTCTTTCTTCACCAGAACACTAAAGAAGATATTTTGAAAAATGCTGGCAACCAAACAACTTGACAATTGACTTCCATTGTATGGACACAAAACCACTGAGACATTTGTCAAAATATCTTTGTTTGTGTTCCACAGATAAAACTACATGTTGGTCAAATACAGGTTTTGACCATCATGAGGGTGAATAAAGGATGAGAGAACTTGTATTTTCGCACAAACTACTTTTACACAGCTAACAAGCAAATTATTCACAAATAATACATCAACACAATTTGTTAAAAAAGGCAGTTCTCTCCTACTTTAACATGGACTATGTATCTACATACAGGACAACATGACTGATCCAGAACAAAATATGTGCGTGCAAGTAGGATGCCAGATTTGTTACCGTGCCCCAACTCGGTCTGTGCGTAGGTGCCGATAATCTCCAGGTTCCACGCTGGCATGAAGAAAGCATCCAGCTGTTCGGGCGATGATTGGTTCAACAGCGTCGGCAGAAACATACCCAAGTGTAGGTCAAGGGGCTCTGGACGCCCTCGGTGCAAACATCTTTGGAAAGGTGGGGGGCAGGGGTCAAGTGGGGCATTTTAAAGTATAGGGGGTGTGAGTGCAAAGATGGAAGATTTATTCAGACAGCAAAAATTTGGGAAAATTAACAGGGAATAGAATAAGAAAAGGGGGTGTATGATTAATGATGAACAGGGATGAGATTAAGAATGATGGAAGGAGGATAGTCAGCAAAACCGCAGAAAAAGGCAAAAACAAAAAAAGAGAAAAAGTCATGCGAATTAGAATTAGACAGCACATGGAATAACAGTTTGATTAATGCAATATAATAGAAATATTCTGCTTGAAAATTGTGTTCTTAAATTGTGCAAATAAAGAAGGTACAAACCCGCAAATTTTAAGAAAAGCAGCGGAGCAAAACATTACAAATAAAACACAAGTTGCAACCTCTATAGCTAATCAAAGGAAAACGCAATAATGTTGCAGACTATTCACCCATGATCCACTCTTGTGTTAAAAAATGTACAAGATTTAAACATGTTGACTTAACAAAATGTCATCTTAAGTGCTGGGTGCTGAAAAGAGCAATGCAAAATAGGGCTCGTCGAACAAAATAATGTTTTCTGAACAAACACAGACATTAAAATATCTTCGAAAAGCACTAGGATATCAGCTGAAAACATTCTTTCTAATCCCTTGCCAAATTTGTATCTCATGCTGAACAGCAGGAGAATGATTATTTTTTGGTACTACTGAGCTGTCAACACCTGCAAGGGTCATTCTGAATTATGCCCACGTGGGACTCAAAATCCAAACACTTTTAGACTGAATGAAGTCGTTTTTTGGGGTAGGTGAGACTGACCATGGCCCAGCTCTGTCTGAGCATAGGTGCCTAACACACGGAATGACTCGGCTAACGGGATCCACTTTTTGGCTTGTTCAACAGTACCCAGGCTTTTTAAGGTGGGTATAAACATGACATAGTGAACCCCGACAGGGTCTTGGAATGTGCCTCTCGCAACACTGCAGGATGGATAAAACAGGTAAAAAAGATTAGATAGAACGCATACACACATGTGTTTTTACATTATATCCACTTTATATTTAGAGGTATTCGAGGTTAAATAAAGATTTCAGAAGTTTTATTATTGGGTGAACTGTCCTATTAATGCTCTTTGACACACTTTTAATCTAAAACCTTTGCTCAGATTATCTCTGTAAACACACTGTGTAACCTGCCTTTGACTGTATTTTATATAGCACAATTCCAGGGTGTACAAAGTCCAGCCGGCTGGTCATGGCATGGGTGTCAAACATAGATTTGTTACCTAACCTTTCAAAAACCAGCTAAGCTTCTGCAAGGTGACTATTTGTATTAAGGTAATTTGTAATTCTAAATGCTTCTTGAAACTAAAATTAAACCTACATTTTTTGTTAAACTATAAATTTATATATTTGCATATTACATTAACATTTACTTAAAACTAGGGTTTTATTAAAATTCAAATTGATATGCAGCTGAATATTAAATAATTTAAAATATCAACTTTCGCAAACAAAAACCTGATTTCTGCAGAAATATGGCCACTGAGGAGGAACAGCAGGAAGCAAAAATACAACATGCAGAACACATCATTCCATTGTTTTTAACAGTAGAATGTGACATATTCAAACATTTGGACAACGTTACAAAATATATATTTCTTTTTATATTAAACGCTTTGACTTAGTCTGGTTCTTAAATTATTGGTCGTTAGTTTTGTAGACAAATAAACATGTATACACATGCATTAAATTCAATTGTAAGGATACGCTCACGATTCGATACAATACACAATTCTGAGTTCACGGTTATGGTAATATCATGATATTGTAAACAAAAGAATACAAAATTAAGCAAATTAAAATAACATTTACAAAAGCAAAATTATCTTTTTGTTGTTCGTACAACTTGGTATCGAATTGAAAACTTTGCAAATTGAAATAAACTGAATAGGTCTTTCACTGAAAAACTAATTGAATAGAATTTATAGAAATTTAAAATTAATTTAAAATTAACGAAATGATTTAAAGAAAAAAAATCCATATTAATTGACGCAAGGTTACGTGTTGGCAGCTCAACCAATACAATTGTTCAGACATCATATGGTGCAAATTATCCGATATATCGGTACACCAAACAAATTTAAACAACTACACACAATGCACACACATTATATCTAAGTATTGTTTTTTTACATACCGTTTGTAGCTATAGATCTCATCTGGATCGGAGATCCCATGCTCTCTAATCTTGAGAATCATCTGAGCGCTCTTCTTTAATGCCGCATCATATCTCTCACTTCGGGAAAGAAAGTTCAGGTCTTCATGCTGAAAGTCTGGATCGTTAATAACCAGAGATTCTAGAGGAGAGAATCAAAAACAAGAAAACAGACAGAAACCATATGAAACCATTTACATACTGTGACAAATGTCACACAATAATTACTCCGCGATTCTCATATAATCATAATAAACTGAAATCACAAGTTATCGGACCTATTTCTCTCCTCCTGCGGGTCTTTTCTGCACTGTCGTCCAGTATATTTGTGAGGATCTCCGGATTAAATGTGGCGTTTTGCCGTTCACGGATAATATCAGGATTCATGGCTGATTCGCAAGAGTCTCTTTCCGACGATAAACTTTCTATCGTGTGTACGTAACTGATATTGTTTAACGTTTCAACTCTGGCCTACTGAGATTGTTACTTCCTGGAAGGTGTGCTGATAACAGACCAATGGTAACGCTGAAAACACTGTGGGCGTGGCTCTGCCCTACACATTCGCCGTCTTTGTACAAGCCTACGCATCCGCCATTTTAGAACGGTCAAGATTTCCTTTGCTGTTGTCACTCAGTAAATTACATCCGTTTTTCAAAGAAATTGCGTAATTAAATGTAATAAATGCACATTTTAGTTCCATATTACTGTGGACTGCATAATAGATTATAATTGGAGTTTTAATTATAGTAGCATTTTAAATACATGCATCAATGATGCTTACAATAAATCTAGAAAACATGAAAATACATTATAGAAATAAAGACAATAAACTGTGAATATAGCTTTGATTCCCCCAAATATTGAATAATTGTAAAGGCCATTGAATTCAAATGCATAATGATCATTTTGCATTTTAGAGCACATTAAAAAATACAATCAGCGGTATAACATGCTGTACATCTTTTCATTCGGCAACATATCTTGCAGAAAATACACTATATTTAGTTTTTACCACATACCATTCATGTAGTCACTTACAGAAAACATTTGTGTGCCATTTGTCCCCATGACTTACTGCAGGTGTAATTAATATTTAAAAACAGTCACTTATTTGATGGTTTTGTGTATTTGGTTTGTAAAAAAATATATTTTAATATTATGGCAATACAGAGACTTCTGATAGGCTCTCATAAAGCTATTGAATATTTTTCAAAATATGACACCTACATTTACATTTAGGCATTTGGCTGACGCTTTTATCCAAAGCGACTTACATTGCTTTATCCTATACATTTTACAAAGGTATTTGCAATCCCCTGGGATCGAACCCACAACCTTGCGTTGTTAACGCAATGCTCTTACCACTGAGCTACAGGAAAGCTACACCTCCCATAACATTTATGCATTTGCCAAATGCGTTTATCCAAAACGTCTGCTTTGGATAAAAAAACATCACCCTATAATTATCCTCAAATGCTGGTTTCAGTCCAGGGACTGGATTCACAAAACATTCTTAAGAAAATTTCGCTTAACAGCCATATAAAAAAAATTGAATAAAAAAAGTTAGGAATATTTCTAACATTTATTTCTCAAAATTGATTTACAAAGCATACATCATTTTGAAAATATTTGAAAACTAAATAAGAAACATTCTTACACACCTCCTATAATTTATTTTAAGAACAATCTTAAATTCTGTGAATCCCCAGATTCCTTGTGACGAAAGTGAGGAAAAATCTTTATGTACTAACGTTAAGCATTTACCTTTCTTAGAGAGAAAAAACAAGTAGATACAATGATTCCTGAAAAAATGTATGTGCAGTATCATACTATATAATCATACAACAGGAACAGATTCAATGTTTAGAAAAGAAAAGTCAAATCTGGAGTGCCATCCTCTCTCCTTGCCAAACATGTACATACTCCCAGAGAGATCAGGAAATAAAGTGATTATATTGATGTTCGCAGTGTCTTCTAGGCTACGGAGAAAAACAAACAAACAAACAAAACAGGGTGTAACACACAACAACACTTAATAAATGTGCAAATAACTTCATGCTGTGTGTGACTTACTAATGCTGGTATAGGTTGCGTATAAAACGCAGCAGGCCCAGTGTATTCTCAGGATAAGATTTCTTCTTACCATCCAGTTTCTGAACAAGCTCAGGGGGAAACTAAAGAAAATCAATAAACATTTTTTTGATGAATAAGACTGCTTGTAAACTATAATAAAAAGAGATAATAATGTAAAAAATATTTTTTAATTGGGCTGTTGAATTATCAGACAATAATGCACATCAGAGGTTAAAATGCGGCCACTTCAAGGAAGAGAATGAGTTTTCTGTGGATGCTGCAGTTCTGACAGTGGCATACATTTTCCACACCAATTGTTAAAAAGTCATTTGACAGTTGTCTTTTACGTTTGCTTGCCCAATTGCTCCCATAAATATTTATAATAATTAAGTTTAATAAATTGTCCATCGTTAAAAAAACCTGTCCTGTAGCTCAGGGGTTAGAGCATGGTGTTAGCAATGCCAAGCTCATGGGTTCGATCCAAGGGATTGCACGTGCTCTGAAACAAATGTATAGTGTAATGCAATATAAGTTGTTTTGGATAAAAGCGTCTGCCAAATGGTCAAATGTAATGTCATTTTGTTTCTTGTTAGATGTATGCTATGGTCAAGTAGTAAACACTACAACACTCTTATAATTTTCGCTAAACTTGGTAAAGTGATATGAAAATGTATTGCGGTTGACAGACCTGGAACTACTTCACACGTGTGTTTACTGACAAATAAGGCACACAGAAAGCCCATTCAACAGCCAGATTGTATAAACCACAATGATCATTCTTAACCTGGCAATAAGTCTTCATAATGTGCAAAACATGGACTGTGTAGTTACTTACTTTATTTCACCATTCAGAAAAGGTTTTCCCCTCTGTGTGTCTTTCAATGGCACAAAGCAGCTCCTCGTCAGCATTACGACAATTCTCTGCCTCTGTCTGATTCCCCAGTGTTTTCAAATAGTCCACTTTCCTGAGAATATTTAAGAAACATTATTACAAATACTTAAGTAGGCATTGCTATGGTAGTAAAACCATAGTTTATGTTCCTAAGACCTTTTAATGAGAAATCAGCTAGATGACGCAGATGCCACAAGTAAACACAAGCACATTAGATTGACTGAGGTTTACATGACTTTAGATGGTCCTGCAGATTGGCAGATCGTAGCTCGGGTCTTTACAGAACATGTGAAAAACGATTGTCTATCTGACAAAGCATGCATAACTTTTCATCATGTTATAAATATCAGATTCTTAAGCTTAAAGATCCAATTCAAGAAGCCCAATCACACACAACAGTGACATCCTTTAGTACCTTTCATCATTCCAGAAGAAGGGGTGTGCAAGTGTCTGCTCCACAGTTGGTCTCTTTCCTGGATCTTCATTGATCATCCACTCCACAAGATCCTTCGCTACATCATCCTCCAGGTGATCCAGTGTGTATTTTCCCTCCAGGATGTTGACCTCACAATATGGATCTTCACCAAAAGGATGATGCCCTCTAGAGAGAATGTAGTACACTAACATCCCAGCAACCTTAAAAACAGGTCGCAGCATTACCATTAGATGACAATTTTAATCAGAATGTACTGCTACTTTTCCAAATAAAATTTCATTTCAAAAGAAATGTCCCCCATAAATTCTGTCATCATTTATTCACCCTTATGTCATTCCAAACCTAATGTATTATTGACAACTCACCTGAATGTCAGAACTTCTTTACTACCCTATGTTGCTCTTCACATATATGGTTTCCTTTGCCTTCCAGCATTTAGTTCCAGCGGTGCTTGTTTGTAAAGTGGTTTCACTCGGTTTCAGTCGACGACTTATGCCAAAATCTGCCAGTTTAGCTTTCCCTATTATGTCTGTGAAAACCGTAAAATCAGTACGATATTAAAAAAACTTTTTACACTAAAACTCAGATGTAGTTCCTACCAATCAGAACGTTCTGGGGTTTGATGTCCCGATGAAGTACATTAGTTTTCGGGCTGTGTAGAACTTGCAAGTCTTCTAAGTTGTGTAGAACTTAGAAGACTGCAGAGCACATTCCTCACAAGTTCTTCTAAAACACCTCTATCGGCTGGTAAGTGATCTTGGATAAATTCTTCAAGTGTGTACTCACAAAGCTGAAGCATAAGGTATCCAAAGTTGTCATCTTCTGCAAAGTCTATATAGCGCACAATAGAAGGATCATCAAGTTCAGGTCGTCGTAAACATTCCACCTCGTTCTTGAGGAGCCGGTAATTGGACCTATTCATTCTTTTCACAGCCACCTCTGTGCCGTCATCCCTCAGACCAAGAAACACTTCTGTTCCATCACTTCCTTGAGCGATCTTAAACTCATCACTGACTACAAGAGTAAGGTTTTTTATTTTAGAGGTTTTGTTGGCATCAATTATAGAAAGTATTTCTAAAAGTTCCTTCCAGCGTTGACTGATTGAATACCAACTTCTTCCTGCTGGAGGATTCTCAACAGGCGGTGTGAAGGGCTGCATACTTGAATTTGTCTCCTCGGTGGATGTCTTTGTGTCTGGAAATGATTGCTTCTCTTCATCTCCCTTCTCTACTACCTGAGACTCCACCGCTTGCTGATTTTTCTTTTTCTTCTTCTTCTTTCTTCTTGTTGAAGTGGATACACCGTTTTCCTCACATACACTACCCATCGCACTTAAACTTGATGGATCTCCAAGTGATGTGTTCAGTTTTTGAAGTTTTTCTTTCATGGTTTCATCCAGTTTCATTTCTGCAGTATTAAGTATCATCTCTGGTATTGAGGACAATCCACACTTTGCAACAACGCCTGGAGCTAGATCATTTATCTGAGCAAACATTCTATAGGTCAAAAGATGAATGATTTGACTTGAATTAGCTTTTGTAAGAGGCATTAGAGCGTTGCATACGCTTTCATATACAGAATGACTTATATTTAGTTTTTGCTTATAGGTTTTTTGCATCATGACATCAAGTATTGTTAATATCCATTGATTTATTATTTCTCCATATGCATTTCCAAAGGTGTGCACACTGTTTGTTAGAATTGGCGCAAGGTCATTAAATACTTGAGTAGAAATCCTTTCACTGACACGCAAAACAGCATTTAAGCAAGTAAAAGCACTGACCAAATGACTCTTAAGAATTCTTGGAAAGCGCTTGATGACGTCCTCAATGTATTTGTCTGAGCTCTTTGTATCTTTTAACCACTTGATGGCGCTCTGCTGATATTGTTCTGCACCAAAATCACTCCTCAAACAGAAGTGTATGAGTAAAAGGATGCTCTATAAGGAAATGTGCCTTATAGATGCTGAAAACTTCTGTCTGCTGTTTTTTTAGAACAGCACAAAAGAAAGAGAAAAATATCTGTACTTTCTCAAAATCTTCATTCTGTGAGGAAAGTCGATGAATCATACAATCCATTTTTTTATCAAGCTCTTGATTTCTTCCATAGTTCCTTGAAGCTGAAGATCCAGTCTCCAGGAGTGCTTTTACAATGTCATCACGGTTGTGATCAACAGCAAACTGCAATGGAGTGAATACCTGTATATCATATCCATCTGGGTTAGCTTTTGCTGCAAGTAATCTTTTCACGATACTCAGTGGAACTCCAGGTGTAAAACCAGCATAGTGTAGAGTAGCAAGTCCATTTGTTGAGTGTTTGTTAGTATCAGCAGATTCTTTAATAAGATATGAGCAGATTTCTTCATTATTGCATATAACTGCTACTGTCAACAGTGTGACATCATCATTCCAGTCTTCAGAAGGATAAAGCCCATTGATGTCCTTTCCTCTGATTATTTTTTTTAATCTCTGTAACTTGTTGTCTATGATGCATTGTATTAGCGGGTCTGTTTTTCTGGGTACTACTGGAATTGAAACTTGAAGCGGAACTCCTGATAACTGGATCTGGTATTCCATAGTTCTTCAGATATGAATTTCGATCTGTTGAGAGATGAAAAAGGTCAATTCCAGCGTGATGGACGTGACATTTTCAGTCAAAACTTGAGATAATAATCGAATTCAATGAATGCATGTTTAGTACCAGTGTATAAAACCATCTATTTGTATTTTAAAATATAAATGCCAATCTGTTAAGAGATGTAAAATATGCAGTATATGACCTTGAAGACAGTAGATAAATAAATGAATAAAGCTGCAATAGGTAGAAAATAAAGGTTTTCTTGGAAAGTCAGGTACATGAGTAGACTACATTCCCCAGAAGATTATTTTGTGATAAAAAAAAAGGGTAATCTCCTATATAGCATACAACCAATAACACTTACCTGTTGTTTGTAGCATGACGCATTCTGCTCTGTGTTTTACAGTAAATGAAACTGTGTTCTTTATCTTGCGGACACGTTATAATATGTGTGCTGTTGCTCCACCCTTGTAAATAGACTATTATTAAACATTCTCAGAGATCATTTCCATGAGATGAAAACGTTAAAAAGTGGAGCCCAGGGTCATATCTCTGTAACTAATTTTGTATAGTAGGCTGCCTATTATAATAGTTTAATTTTAATAGATACTTACAGCAAAACCAAATTTCAACAGCGTTTTTTACTTTAGTAAGTTAACTTAAATTATTATGCATCATTTTATACTACAACCTGTAATAAGATAATTCACCTCATATCATGATATTCTTCAGAGCAGTATATAGTGGCGATATATCGCATTAAATCTATCATCGAGATGAATAATCTGTTTTATGCTGTCAGTCATCTCCGCATGAACTGAGGAGAGCAGTCGACTATAGTAAACTAACTTGAATATTAAGTTTCAACGTTGTTTAAAATTCAAAGCGTAATCTACATATCAAGCAAAAAATAAAACTGTGAACTACTTACCTAATCGTGTGAATATTTTTATATCTTTCCCTTTCTGCGCCGCGGGCACAAAAAAATCAGCCATTTGACTTCAAAAGTATCGCGAGAGCGTTTTGAAACGACACGCAGCTGGCAGCTCTCGCGATACTCTGATGAACCTGAACAGCACCGAACACACCCACATTCACTGAAATGAAACTGATCCTGTTCTTAAGTTTTCATCATCAGCCTTATGCTCTCAGTGACAACCTGCCTCCGATATATACACTTTTGTCTTGGCAATGAATTTACAAGCATCATTTTTTAAACAAAAAAACTTTTCTTTTGAAACTTGTTTCAGTATAATAATGTTTTGGTGGATCAGTTATTTGACACCGTTTATCTCTTCACATTTGATCATTTTGAAGCACTATCCACATGGACAACCTAGAGGTTTTTTTAAAGTCTTTGGTGTGATCCCTGCGGGCGTTTGCATGCTATTATAAAAGCAGAGGAGACTGGACCATAGACAAATCCGCACCTTTACACCCAAACAATCGCTTTTGTGAGAAACATTTTTCTCTTCTCATGTTCATAATAATAAGACATCGATACGAATTATTTTCCAAGACCTTGTTACACGTCCAAATGTAATTACATACTGGAGTCAATTTGTAAATGATGTCAATTTAAAGTTTGGCTTTTGCCTAATCCTTATTTTTTTTACAAACAAGGTTAAAGAGGTCACATTTATACAGAACAAACCCCGTGAAATGTTTCCTAAAGATCTCTGTTGTAGCCTATTATTCCTGGAAAGAGAATCCTGGCTATTCATTTGTTTTGTTAATGCCCTCTGGATTTTTTTGTGGCAAAATTTACTTGACCTCCATGTTGTAAATATTGATGTAAATGGAATAGAATCATGAATACGGACTATTGCTAAATCAGAAAAACAAACAAATCCACAAACAAATTCATTTACTATTTTAATGGTCAAGTTTCCAAAGTGTTTAGGGAAGAAATAAGACCAGAGAGCTTGTCCTATTCTACTGGCACGTAACTATTTTCATGTAGGCTACTTTGCTTATTCCCCCTAGCAAAATTGTTATTTTTATTTATTTCTTTGTTTTCGTTTTTTTATATACTTGACTACACTAATTGTATTGCTCATAATACTGTTATTCAATAAAAAAATCTGCCTCTGGAAATACTCGTACAATTTTTTTAGAATATCTTCTTTTGTGTTTTGAAGATTGTGTAAATAATGAAATAATTTTCATTTTGAAGGTGAACTCCTTTGAGTTAAAATAATTTCATCTGTCACCCGTATCTATATTTCAAACGTTGTATAAATGCCTTATTTGCAGCCATATCATGCATGGTGTCACAGCAGAGTTTTTAAATAATTAGAAGACAGGAGAGATTTAGATAGTTACAGGTGACAAATACAAGTCTTTTAAGCAATCTGTGCTTTACACGTTGGGCAACATTTCCAATACATCACAACAAAAATTGTCAGGGCTGACCCAGAATCAATATAAAACTACATATGCTTGACGTGTAAAAGGCATTATACTTATTTCTGTAAAACTGATAATGCCAAATAAAAATTTCTTCCCGACCTCATAACATACACCCAAAAAATATGAGACCGTGTCCTCAACATCGTGTTAAAACTATATTTGAAGAAAAAATAGACTTTATTTAATTTCGTTATCATATTGTGGCCATGTAAATGTTCTCAGAATATTTACATCTATATTTATATCAAAGTGTAGACATCTTAATATATAAAGTTTTATTGTAGAAAGACATTAAAAAACATGGTATTCAAAAAAATCAGGAAACGTAAATAAAGACATTAGAGGAATAATTGTGACTATAGATCCCCCATTCCCAAATATTTGTAAAATAAGGCAATTTAATCTGACAGCATAATCGTTTTTTGCATTCTAAGAGCATATTCGATACACAATCTACACTTTGTCAACACAAATGTAAGTAATACAGAACAATTGATAATGAACACAATTCAGAACAAATATTTGAATGCACATAGATCATTTACAGAAAACATTTGTGTGTCATTTGTGCTCATTATTTACGGCAGCTATCATTAACATTGTATAAAAGTTCAGCATTAACCTTTTGTAAGTAGAAAGATACAAAAACTCCTGAATTGTTTTAATAAACGTTAAGAGGCACAACTTTTTAGGAGTGACCATATTCTACTATATATTAGTGATCGACCGATATTGTTTTTTTAAAACAGATACCGATTATTTGCATGTTTATGTGTCCGAGACCCGATATGCAGAACAGATATTTATTTACTGTTATACTTCTGTTTTTGACACACACTGATTACAACACAATTTAACAAAGTATTTTATTTAGAACTTCCCTCGTTGCATACAAATCAAAATATTTGCATCTATACACCAATAAATAGAGAGGTCTGAAAGAGTGAAAATACAGGGCATTAATACTAAAGTGTCTTTGTTCAATAATTAATCATTCTAACCAATTAAAACATAAAAAGAGGGTTCTGAAACACAAACGCAAACACTGCACCAAACTCATTGGTAGGGACCGAGGACTCGCACACACACGGAGCTCATTGAGAAAGAGAGCGCATGGGAACGCGGGAGAGCGGAAGCTCCAGGGGGCTGTTTTTATTTAAATGTTTATTAGTGAAATAATGGTTATATAGTCGATGAAATTATAATTTAGGGTTTTTAAACAAGTTAATATTGTTTAAATGTTAGCTACATGGGGAGGCTATAGGCCTATGCTAAAACTTCCTGAACATCAATCCGGCGAGTGAACAGTAATATAAACGATGAGCATAGACAACAAAGGTCATTCAGCTCTTTTATTCCCAACATGAATTAATTCTGTTCTGTTTCATTTAATTCATGTAAAGTTACGTCTTTATTGGGCGAGGAATTGATAGCTTAGGCAATGTGACTCTGTGAGTTTGTCTCTATTGGCGAAGCTGCATAAACTACATATCAGGAATTAATGTGACATCTCATTTGTGAGTTAATTGCTCTCATGTTTAATATAAGCGTATTAATAAAGCAAGTGAGTATACATAACATGTGCACGCTTTGTTTCTGTCGAGTCTCCCCTGTCTCGTCCTGCACGCAATTCTCTAAACGGCCACAAGATGGCGGAGCTTATCGGTGAATCCGATATTAGAAAACAGATACCAGATGATGGGAAATAGATTACATATCGGGGAAATCATCGGGGAAAACGACGTATCGGTCGATCTCTACTTTATATTATTATTAAACAGATAAAGAATAAACATTCATGCAAAAATTAGGAAGAAAAATCAAATCTGGGAAACCGAGTTCAAAAACTTCTTGAGACTCGGCCTGGAGTGCCATCCTCTCTCCTTGGCAAACCTGTACAAACTCCCAAATAAATCAGGGAACAAAGCCATCAGGTTGATGTTTGCTGCTTCATCTGGGCTACAGAGAGAACACACAGATCAACAAAACATGAAGTGACACACAACATCACAAAATGCTAGTGCTAATAACTTAATACTGTGCATGACTTACTAATGCTCGTGCATGTTGCGTATGAAACGCAGCAGGCCCAGTATATTCTCAGGATAAGGTTTCTTCTTACCATCCAGTTTCTGGACAAGCTCAGGAGAGAACTAAAGAAAATTATGTTTTACTGATGTCAAGCAAATGCTGTTTTCTTAATGAAGATTATCAGGAATAATGACCAGGCTTAACCAGACTACTTAAGCAATCACTCTTCATACATGACATAGACTGTGTAGTTACTTACTTTATTCCTCCATTCAGAAAAGCTTTTTCCTATCGTCAATTCTTCAATGGCGTGAAGCAGCTCCTCGTCAGCATTAAGATACTTCTCTGCCTCTTTCTGTATCCCCAGTTTTTTTACATACTCCACTTTCCTGGTGAAGATTTCAGAGACATTACCACAAACATCATACTTACTAAAACTATGAATACTAAAGTAAGAAAATTATAGATTTGTGGTTATTGTGTTTTAATACAGATACTAAAGTTAAATCAGTGAACTAAAACCATTGTAGTTATCTAAGGGCTATTACTCAAACATTTGCCGGAAAATCCATGGATCACAAGTGAAAGGGGTCATATGGCGCGAATACATATTTTTCTGTGTCTTTGGTGTGTTATAAGTTACCCATTCATGTATTAGACACGTAAAATTGCAAAAATTCAAGTGTCGAAACAAAAGATACATTCTATCTAAAAGCAAGTGCTCACCCAGACCTGTCTTAAACGCCTTGTGTAACCACAACCCGGTGAATGTACGTCACTTCGTAACATGACTTGACTAAGACCGCCCAATTCTAAACGCATGTAAAGTGGGTGTACTTGTAGATCCCAATATATCGTCATCACCGCAGCCATGTCGCAGATACGTTGTGTGTCTCGTTGCGAAAATAAGTCTTTTTTTAATAAAACCTTACCAATCCTTTACATCCTGCTCAAGTCACGCTGGCAAAGTTGATGTTTCGGATTCGATGTTGTCAGTACAATTGCTTTGGAACCTGATGTTCCGAATATGGTAAGAGGGGTTACATTTCTGTGACACGCTTGCAGTAATCGACCAATCACTACACACTGGTTAACTGGCCAATCATAGCACACCTCGCTTTTCAGAGTGATGAGCTTTGTAAAAATCAGCGCGTTTCAAAGAGGCGGGGCAAAGAGTAGATACAAACATGCACGGTATGTGGAAAATACAGCGTTTTAAACCTTTAATAGTATAGACACATTACAATACATCAAAAACAAACAATAATATTTGTTTTAACCGTGTCATTTGACCCCTTTAAGACAGGCACACTGGCTGACTTCGGCAAATGTTGATACACTTCAAGCATGTTCTGAGATCTGGAGGAATGATGTATATTGTACTATACTTTTCATCATTCCAGAAGAAGGGGTGTGCAAGTGTCTTCTCCACAGTAGGTCTCTTTCCTGGATCTTTATTGATCATCCACTCCACAAGATCCTTCGCTACATCATCCTCCAGCTGTTCTAGTGTGTATTTTCCCAGCAGAATGTTGACCTCACAAAATGGACCTTTACCAAAAGGATGATGCCCTCTAGAGAGAATGTAGTACACTAACATCCCAGCAACCTTAATAGAGGTTACAGCGTTACCATTGGATGACATTTAGAAATTTCAACATTAAATCAAGCGTAGCTTTAGTTCTGGCAGGTCTCGTGTGAGTTCAGCTTGCATCAGCTGATCACATCAGGTGCAGCTAATCAATAGTTAACCAATAGTCATACAAAACACACTAGACTGCGTCTTATTTAAGTTGCCTTTCTTTGCTGCTATTCGTGTTTGCACTTAACCTCCATCCCCATCTCCTCCTTATCTGCCTGAATCTTCAGATATTTAATTTAATCCAGTAACTCATCAGGAACTGTTCTGGTTCCCCAGGTGGGGGGGAAATCTATTGTTGCTCTCCTGCTATGTCCATCATAGGCTGCATAGACGGGCAGAAACTAAATATATGCTATCGTTAAATAATTGAGGACAGTGTTCCTTACAGAAATTTCCTTAAATATAAGACACGTCAATTCTCAATGTCAAAGAGACACCTGTCAATTCTTTCATCATTTACACACTCATTTGTCTCATTTACTTACTCATATAAAGTAAATTTTTGACTGACCTGAATGTCAGAACTTCTTTTGTAGCCACTGTTGCTTTCTTCATCAATTGCTTCTTTTGCCTTCCAGAATTTAGTTCCTGCGGTGCTTGTTCGTAAAGTGGTTTCACTCGGTTTCAGTCTACGACTTATGCCAAAATCTGCCAGTTTAGCTTTCCCTCTTATGTCTGTGAAAACAGTAAAATGGTCACAATTATATATATTTTTTATATTTATATTTACATACTGCAGTAAGCTCATACCGATCAGAACGTTCTGGGGTTTGATGTCTCGATGAAGTACTTTAGTTTGTTGGCTGTGTAGAACTTGTAGACTGCAGAGCACTTCCCTCACAAGTTCTTTTAAAACACAAGTCCTCTGAGAGCTATCGGTTGGTAAGTGATCTTGGATGAATTCTTCAAGTGTGTACTCACAAAGCTGAAGAATAAGGTATCCAAAGTTGTCATCTTCTGCAAAGTCTATATAGCGCACAATAGAGGGACTGTCAAGTTCTGGAAGTCGTAAAAATGTCTCCTCATTCTTGAGATCCTGGTAGTTGGACTTAAGCATTCGTTTCACAGCCACCTCTGTGCCATCATCTCTTAGACCGAGAAAAACTTGTGTTCCATCACTTCCTTTAGCGATCTTAAATTCATTTTCGAGTACAAGAGTGTAACTTCGTAATCGAGAGACTTTGCTGGAATCAATTTTAGACAGCTTTTCAAATTGTTCGTTCCAGCGACGACTGATCGGATGCCACCGTCGTTCTGATGGAGGATTCTCAACAGGTAGTGTGAAGGGCTGCACACTTGAATTTGTCTCCTCGGTGGATGTCTTTGTGTCTGCAAAGAATTGCTTCTCTTCATCTTCCTTCTCCCTTAATTGTGACTCCAGCTCTTGCTGATTTGTCTTTTTCTTCTTCTTCTTCTGTTTTCCTGTTGAATGGGAAACTGCGTTTTCCTCACATAGTCTATCCACTGCACTGAAACTTGATGGATCTTCAAGTGATGTGTTGAGTTTGTGAAGTTTTTCTTTCATGGTTTCATCCATCTTTATTTCTGCAGCGTTAAGTATCCTCTCTGATATTGAGGACAATCCACACTTTGCAACAACTTCAGGAGCAAAGTCATTCACCTGAGCAAACACTCTATAGGTCAAAAGACTAATTTGAATTGAATTACCTTTTGTAAGAGGCATTAGACTGTTGCATACAGTTTCATATACAGAATGAATTATATTTAGTTTTTGCTTTTGTTTTTTTTGCATCATGACATCAAGTACTGTTAGTATATATTGATTGACTCCTTCTCCCTGTACATTTCCAAGAGGCTGGACACTGTTTGTTAGAATTGGCACAAGGTCATTGAATATTTGAGGAGAAATCCTTTCACTGACACGCAAAACAGCATTTAAGCAATTAAATGCAATTGCTAAATAATGCATCTTAGAAATTCTTGGAAAGCGCTTGATGACGTCCTCAATGTATTTGTCTGCGCTCTTTGTATCTTTTAACCACTTGATGGCACTCTGCTGATATTGTTCTGCACCTGGACCAATAACACTAAAGTACTCCTCAAACAGAAGTGTATGAGTAAAAGGATTCTCTTTAAGGAAATGTGCCTTATAGATGCTGAAAACTTCTGTCTGGGGTTTTTTTAGAACAGCACAAGAGAAAGAGAAAAATATCTGTACTTTCTCAAAATCTTCATTCTGTGAGGAAAGTCGATGAATCATATCATTCATTTTTTTATCAAGCGCTTGATTTCTTCCATAGTTCCTTGAAGGTTTAGCTCCAGCTTCTATTAATGCTTTTACAATGTCATCCCGGTTCTGATCAACAGCATACTGCAATGGAGTGAATACCTGTATATCACATCCATCTGGGTCAGCTTTTGCTGCAAGTAATCTTTTCACGATACTCAGTGAAATTCCAGGTATACAACCAGCAAAGTGTAGAGGAGCAAGTCCATTTGAAGAGA
Organism: Triplophysa bombifrons; assembly: GCA_029783895.1. Lineage (NCBI taxonomy): Eukaryota > Metazoa > Chordata > Actinopteri > Cypriniformes > Nemacheilidae > Triplophysa > Triplophysa bombifrons. The sequence continues at coordinate 37,815,141 of CM056448.1, forward strand.
GTTTGTTAGTATCAGCAGATTCTTTAATAAGATATGAGCAGATTTCTTCATTATTGCATATAACTGCTGCTGTCAACAGTGTGACATCATCATTCCAGACTTCAGAAGGGTAAAGCCCATTGATGTCCTTTCCTCTGATTATTTTTTTTAATCTCTGTAACTTGTTGTCTATGATGCATTGTATTAGCGGGTCTGTTTTTCTGGGTACTACTGGAATTGAAACTTGAAGCGGAACTCCTGATAACTGGATCTGGTATTCCATAGTTCTTCAGATATGAATTTCGATCTGTTGAGAGATGAAAAAGGTCAATTCCAGCGTTATGGACGTGACATTTTCAGTCAAAACTTGAGATAATAATCGAATTCAATGAATGCATGTTTAGTACCAGTGTATAAAACCATCTATTTGTATTTTAAAATATAAATGCCAATCTGTTAAGAGATGTAAAATATGCAGTATATGACCTTGAAGACAGTAGATAAATAAATGAATAAAGCTGCAATAGGTAGAAAATAAAGGTTTTCTTGGAAAGTCAGGTACATGAGTAGACTACACTCCCCAGAAGATTATTTTGTAATAAAAAAGAGTAATGCCCTATATACAACCAATAACACTTACCTGTTGTTTGTCGCATGAAGCATTCTGCTCTGTGTTTTACAGTAAATGAAACTGTGTTCTTTATCTTGCGGACACGTTATAATATGTGTGCTGTTGCTCCACCCTTGTAAGTAGACTATTATTAAACATTCTCAGAGATCATTTCCATGAGATGAAAACGTTAAAAAGTGGAGCCCAGGGTCATATCTCTGTAACTAATTTTGTATAGTAGGCTGCCAATTATAATAGTTTAATTTTAATAGATACTTACAGTAAAACCAAATTTCAACAGCGTTTTTTACTTTAGTAAGTTAACTTAAATTATTATGCATCATTTTATACTACAACCTGTAATAAGATAATTCACCTCATATCATGATATTCTTCAGAGCAGTATATAGTGGCGATATATCGCATTAAATCTATCATCGAGATGAATAATCTGTTTTATGCTGTCAGTCATCTCCGCATGAACTGAGGAGAGCAGTAGACTATAGTAAACTAATTTGAATATTAAGTTTCAACATTGTTTAAAATTCAAAGCGTAATCTACATATCAAGCAAAAAATAAAACTGTGAACTACTTACCTAATCGTGTGAATATTTTTATATCTTTCCCTTTCTGCGCCGCGGGCACAAAAAAATCAGCCATTTGACTTCAAAAGTATCGCGAGAGCGTTTTGAAACGACACGCAGCTGGCAGCTCTCGCGATACTCTGATGAACCTGCGCAGCACCGAACACACCCACATTCACTGAAATGAAACTGATCCTGTTCTTCCGTTTTCACCATCAGCCTTATGCTCTCAGTGACAACCTGCCTCCGATATATAAACTTTTGTCTTGGCAATGAATTTACAAGCATCATTTTTTAAACAAAAAAACTTTTCTTTTGAAACTTGTTTCAGTATAATAATGTTTTGGTGGATCAGTTATTTGACACCGTTTATCTCTTCACATTTGATCATTTTGAAGCACTATCCACATGGACAACCTAGAGGTTTTTTTAAAGTCTTTGGTGTGATCCCTGCGGGCGTTTGCATGATATTATAAAAGCAGAGGAGACTGGACCATAGACAAATCCGCACCTTTACACCCAAACAATCGCTTTTGTGAGAAACATTTTTCTCTTCTCATGTTCATAATAATAAGACATCGATACGAATTATTTTCCAAGACCTTGTTACACGTCCAAATGTAATTACATACTGGAGTCAATTTGTAAATGATGTCAATTTAAAGTTTGGCTTTTGCCTAATCCTTATTTTTTTTACAAACAAGGTTAAAGAGGTCACATTTATACAGAACAAACCCCGTGAAATGTTTCCTAAAGATCTCTGTTGTAGCCTATTATTCCTGGAAAGAGAATCCTGGCTATTCATTTGTTTTGTTAATGCCCTCTGGATTTTTTTGTGGCAAAATTTACTTGACCTCCATGTTGTAAATATTGATGTAAATGGAATAGAATCATGAATACGGACTATTGCTAAATCAGAAAAACAAACAAATCCACAAACAAATTCATTTACTATTTTAATGGTCAAGTTTCCAAGGTGTTTAAGGAAGAAATAAGACCAGAGAGCTTGTCCAATTCTATTGGCACGTAACTATTTTCATGTAGGCTACTTTGCTTATTCCCCCTAGCAAAATTGTTATTTTTATTTATTTCTTTGTTTTCGTTTTTTTATATACTTGACTACACTAATTGTATTGCTCATAATACTGTTATTCAATAAAAAAATCTGCCTCTGGAAATACTCGTACAATTTTTTTAGAATATCTTCTTTTGTGTTTTGAAGATTGTGTAAATGATGAAATAATTTTCATTTTGAAGGTGAACTCCTTTGAGTTAAAATAATTTCATCTGTCACCCGTATCTATATTTCAAACGTTGTATAAATGCCTTATTTGCAGCCATATCATGCATGGTGTCACAGCAGAGTTTTTAAATAATTAGAAGACAGGAGAGATTTAGATAGTTACAGGTGACAAATACAAGTCTTTTAAGCAATCTGTGCTTTACACGTTGGGCAACATTTCCAATACATCACAACAAAAATTGTCAGGGCTGACCCAGAATCAATATAAAACTACATATGCTTGACGTGTAAAAGGCATTATACTTATTTCTGTAAAACTGATAATGCCAAATAAAAATTTCTTCCCGACCTCATAACATACACCCAAAAAATATGAGACCGTGTCCTCAACATCGTGTTAAAACTATATTTGAAGAAAAAATAGACTTTATTTAATTTCGTTATCATATTGTGGCCATGTAAATGTTCTCAGAATATTTACATCTATATTTATATCAAAGTGTAGACATCTTAATATATAAAGTTTTATTGTAGAAAGACATTAAAAAACATGGTATTCAAAAAAATCAGGAAACGTAAATAAAGACATTAGAGGAATAATTGTGACTATAGATCCCCCATTCCCAAATATTTGTAAAATAAGGCATTTTAATCTGACAGCATAATCGTTTTTTGCATTCTAAGAGCATATTCGATACACAATCTACACTTTGTCAACACAAATGTAAGTAATACAGAACAATTGATAATGAACACAATTCAGAACAAATATTTGAATGCACATAGATCATTTACAGAAAACATTTGTGTGTCATTTGTGCTCATTATTTACGGCAGCTATCATTAACATTGTATAAAAGTTCAGCATTAACCTTTTGTAAGTAGAAAGATACAAAAACTCCTGAATTGTTTTAATAAACGTTAAGAGGCACAACTTTTTAGGAGTGACCATATTCTACTATATATTAGTGATCGACCGATATTGTTTTTTTAAAACAGATACCGATTATTTGCATGTTTATGTGTCCGAGACCCGATATGCAGAACAGATATTTATTTACTGTTATACTTCTGTTTTTGACACACACTGATTACAACACAATTTAACAAAGTATTTTATTTAGAACTTCCCTCGTTGCATACAAATCAAAATATTTGCATCTATACACCAATAAATAGAGAGGTCTGAAAGAGTGAAAATACAGGGCATTAATACTAAAGTGTCTTTGTTCAATAATTAATCATTCTAACCAATTAAAACATAAAAAGAGGAGTCTGAAACACAAACGCAAACACTGCACCAAACTCATTGGTAGGGACCGAGGACTCGCACACACACGGAGCTCATTGAGAAAGAGAGCGCATGGGAACGCGGGAGAGCGGAAGCTCCAGGGGGCTGTTTTTATTTAAATGTTTATTAGTGAAATAATGGTTATATAGTCGATGAAATTATAATTTAGGGTTTTTAAACAAGTTAATATTGTTTAAATGTTAGCTACATGGGGAGCCTATAGGCCTATGCTAAAACTTCCTGAACATCAATCCGGCGAGTGAACAGTAATATAAACGATGAGCATAGACAACAAAGGTCATTCAGCTCTTTTATTCCCAACATGAATTAATTCTGTTCTGTTTCATTTAATTCATGTAAAGTTACGTCTTTATTGGGGGAGGAATTGATAGCTTAGGCAATGTGACTCTGTGAGTTTGTCTCTATTGGCGAAGCTGCATAAACTACATATCAGGAATTAATGTGACATCTCATTTGTGAGTTAATTGCTCTCATGTTTAATATAAGCGTATTAATAAAGCAAGTGAGTATACATAACATGTGCACGCTTTCGTTTCTGTCGAGTCTCCCCTGTCTCGTCCTGCACGCAATTCTCTAAACGGCCACAAGATGGCGGAGCTTATCGTTGAATCCGATATTAGAAAACAGATACCAGATGATGGGAAATTGATTACATATCGGGGAAATTATCGGGAAACGATGTATCGGTCGATCTCTACTTTATATTATCATTAAACAGATAAAGAATAAACATTCAAGCTAAATTCAGGAAGAAAAATCAAATATGGGAAACCGAGTTCAAAAACTTCTTGAGACTCGGCCTGGAGTGCCATCCTCTCTCCTTGGCAAACCTGTACAAACTCCCAAAAAAATCAGGGAACAAAGCCATCAGGTTGATGTTTGCTGCTTCATCTGGGCTACAGAGAGAACACACAGACCAACAAAACAAGAAGTGACACACAACATCACAAAATGATTGTGTAAATAACTTAATACTGTGCATGACTTACTAATGCTCGTTCATGTTGCGTACAAAACGCAGCAGGCCCAGTATATTCTCAGGATAAGGTTTCTTCTTACCATCCAGTTTCTGGACAAGCTCAGGAGAGAACTAAAGAAAATTATATTTTACTGATGTCAAGCAAAGGCTGTTTTCTTAATGAAGATTATCAGGAATAATGATCAGGCGTAACCAGACTTCTAAAGCAATCACTCTTCATACATGACATGGACTGTGTAGTTACTTACTTTATTCCTCCATTCAGAAAAGCTTTTTCCTATCGTTAATTCTTCAATGGCATGAAGCAGCTCCTCGTCAGCATTAAGATACTTCTCTGCCTCTTTCTGAATCCCCAGTTTTTTTACATACTCCACTTTCCTGGTGAGGATTTCAGAGATATTACCACAAACACCATACTTACTAAACTATGATTAATAAAGTAAGAGTATGATACATTTGTGGTTATTGTGTTTTAATACAGATACTAAGGTTAAACCAGTGAACTAAAACCATTGTAGTTATCTAAGGACTATTACTAAAATATTTGCTGGAAAATCCATGGACAACTTAAAGGGGTCATATGGCGCCAATGCATATTTTTGTGTGTCTTTGGTAAGTTACCCATTCATGTATTAGACACGTAAAATTGCAAAAATTTAAGTGTCGGAGCAAAAGATGCATTCTTTTTAAAAGCAAGAGATCGCCCAGATATGTCTGAAACGCCTCGTGTAACCACACCCTGGCGAATCTTGACTAAGACCGCCCAATTCTATGCGCTTGTAAACTGGGCATGCTTGTAAATCCAATTATATCCTCATCACCGCAGCCATGTCGCAGAGACGTTGTGTGTCTCGTTGCGAAAAGAAGACTCTTTGTCTGCCCTGCCAAAAGATGAGACAACTAAAAACGAATGGTTACATTTTATTTACATCACTGTTCCAGAAAAGTACACTCCGAATGTTCAAGTTTGTGCAGCGCATTTCACCGAAGATTGCTACATGAACCTGGTATAGATCAAGACCGGCTATGGTCTAAAGCTTTGGTTAAAAATTGGGCCATTCCAACAATTACAACTTGGAAATGACAATCTGGCGCTTCAGATTTGCAGCCTGTGAGTATATTTTCAATGTAAATGAACCTGATGTTCCGAATATGGTAAGAGGGGTTACATTTCTGTGACACGCTTACAGTATTCAACCAATCTGGTTAACTGGCCAATTATAGCACACCTCGCTTTTCAGGGCGATGAGCTTTGTAAAATCAGCGTGTTTCAAAGAGGCGGGGCAAAGTGTAGATACAAACATGCACGGTATGTGGAAAATACAGCGTTTTTGATAATTAATCGTGTAGACACATTACAATACATCAAAAACAAACGATAATATTCGTTTTAGCCGTGCCATTTGTCCCCTTTAAGACAGGCACACTGGCTGACTTCACCAAATGTTGGTACACTCAAGCATGTTCTGAGATCTGGAGGAATGATGTATATTGTACTATACTTTTCATCATTCCAGAAGAAGGGGTGTGCAAGTGTCTGCTCCACAGTTGGTCTCTCTTCTGGATCTTCATTGATCATCCACTCCACAAGATCCTTCGCTACATCATCCTCCAGCTGTTCTAGTGTGTATTTTCCTTGCAGAATGTTGACCTCACAAAATGGACCTTTACCAAAAGGATGATGCCCTCTAGAGAGAATGTAGTACACTAACATCCCAGCAACCTTAAAAACAGGTCACAGCGTTACCATTAGATGACATTCAGAAATGTCAACATTAAATCAAGCGCAGCTTTTGTTCAGGCAGGTCACGTGAGTTAATCTTGCATCAGCTGAACACATCAGGTGCAGCTAATCAATGTAAATATATGCTATCATTAAATAATTGAGGACAGTGATCCTGACAGAAATTTCTTTAAATCAGACAATTTCAATTCTCAATGTGAAAGAGACACCTGTCAATTCTTTCATCATTTACACACTCATTTGTCTCATTTACTTACTCATATAAATCTAAACCTGTATAACTTTCATTCTTCAGCACAAACAAATATATTTTGAAGAACTTCATTGAGGTTAATAATAGATAAAAGATTTTTGGGTGAACTGTCCCTTTAAGTTAATTTTTGACTCACCTGAATGTCAGAACTTCTTTTGTAGCCACTGTTGCTTTCTTCATCTATTGCTTCTTTTGCTTTCCAGAATTTAGTTCCAGCGGTGCTTGTTCGTAAAGTGGTTTCACTCTGTTTCAGTCTACGACTTATGCCAGTAAGACTGCAGAGCACTTCCCTCACAAGTTCTTCTAAAACACAAGTCCTCTGAGAGCTATCGGCTGGTAAGTGATCTTGGATAAATTCTTCAAGTGTGTACTCACAAAGCTGAAGAATAAGGTATCCAAAGTCGTCATCTTCTGCAAAGTCTATATAGCGTACAATAGAAGGACTGTCAAGTTCTGGACGTCGTAAAAATGTCTCTTCATTCTTGAGATCCTGGTAGTTGGACTTAAGCATTCGTTTGACAGCCACCTCTGTGCCATCATCTCTTAGACCGAGAAAAACTTGTGTTCCATCACTTCCTTTAGCGATCTTAAATTCATTTTCGAGTACAAGAGTGTAACTTCGTAATCGAGATGCTTTGCTAGAATCAATTTTAGACAGTTTTTCAAATTGTTTGTTCCAGCGACGACTGATCGGATGCCACCGTCGTTCTGATGGAGGATTCTCAACAGGTAGTGTGAAGGGCTGCACACTTGAATTTGTCTCCTCGGTGGATGTCTTTGTGTCTGGAAATAATTGCTTCTCTTCATCTTCCTTCTCCCTTAATTGTGACTCCAGCCCTTTCTTCTTTTTCTTCTTCTTCTTCTGTTTTCCTGCTGAAGGGGAAACTGCGTTTTCCTCACATACACTATCGACTGCACTTAAAGTTGATGGATCTCCAAGTGATGTGTTAAGTTTTTGAAGTTTTTCCTTCATGATTTCATCCATCTTTATTTCTGCAGCATTAAGTATCCTCTCTGGTACTGGGGACAATCCACACTTTGCAACAACTTCTGGAGCAAAGTCATTCACCTGAGCAAACACTCTATAGGTCGAAAGACTAATTTGAATTGAATTTTTTGCTTTTGTAAGAGGGATTAGAGCTTTGCATACATTTCCATATACAGAATGACTTATATTTAGTTTTTGCTTTTGTTTTTTTTGTATCATGACATCAAGTACTGTTAGTATAAATTGATTGTCTCCGTCTCCCTGTACATTTCCAAGAGGCTGGACACTGTTTGTTAGAATTGGCACAAGGTCATTGAATATTTGAGTAGAAATCCTTTCACTGACACACAAAGCAGCATTTAAGCAATTAAATGCAACAGCACAAGAAGAATTAAGAATTCTTGGAAAGCGCTTGATGACGTCCTCAATGTATTTGTCTGCGCTCTTTGTATCTTTTAACCACTTGATGGCACTCTGCTGATATTGTTCTGCATCTGCACCAATAACACTAAAGTACTCCTCAAACAGAAGTGTATGAGTAAAAGGATTCTCTTTAAGGAAATGTGCCTCATAGATGCTGAAAACTTCTGTCTGCTGTTTCTTTGGAACAGCACAAGAGAAAGAGAAAAATATCTGTAATTTCTTAAAATCTTTCTGTGAGGAAAGTCGATGAATCATGTCGTCTATTTTTTTGTCAAGCACTCTGTTTCCTCCATAGTTCCTTGAAGGTGAAGCTCCAGCCTCCATGAGAGCTTTCACAATGTCATCACGGTTGTGATCAGCAGCAAACTGCAATGGAGTAAACCTCTGCAAACTATGTCCATCTGCGTCAGCTTTTGCTGCAACTAATCTTTTCACGATACTCAGTGAGATTCCAGGTGTACAACCAGCAAAGTGTAGAGTAGCAAGTCCATTTGTTGATTGTTTGTTAGTATCAGCAGATTCTTCAATAAGATATGAGCAGATTTCTTCATTCTTGCATATAACTGCTGCTGTCAACAGTGTGACATCATCATTCCAGACTTCTGAAGGGTAAAACCCATTGATGTCCTTTCTTCTGATTAATTTTTTTAATTTCTGTAATTTGTTGTCTATGATGCATTGTATTAGGGGGTCTGTTTTCCTGGGTACTACTGTAAAAGGAACTGAAAATGGAACTTGAACTGGAACAGGTAATTGGATCTGAAATTCCATAGTTCTTCAAATATGAATTACAATCTGTTAAGAGATGTAAAATATTGTGCATTAGACATTGAAGACAGTAGACCCCTTCAAAGACAGCATGTAAGTCGATTTCAGTCATTTATATTTGATGGGTTGCAGTAAACCCATAAAATATTAATGAATAAATAAATAAATAAATGAAATAATAAATAAATAAATGCTGTAAAAAATGTATACAACTAATAATAACAACACTACAACACTTACCTTTTGTGTATCTCCACATAACTGAGGGGAGCAGTAACGTTAAGTTACAGTATACTTTTACTAACTTGAATATTAAGTTACTAAATTGTTTAAAATTTAAACCGAAAACTATATAAGGCTACTAAAACTAGCACAAAATAGCAAACAACTGTGAAATTCTTACCTAATTGTTTAAAATACATAATGTTGCTGACAAATCCTTGCGCAGGTTATTTTTATGGGCGATTTTGACTAACCGATCATGCATTTGACTTCAAAATAGCTTTAAAAGGTATGCCTGCCAAGAGTCGAACACACCCATATTCAGAAAGGAAACTAACCTCCTGTTCTGTACCCGTCATCTGCCCTCTGTTCTCAATGACAATCTGCCTCTTCAGGTATTTTGTTTAAGCATAAATCTCTTTTTCTTGATTATTGGTTTAAGAACGGCTTAATTCTTGTGGATCGCTTATTAATTTCAAATGGTTTACTATTCACTTGATGAATTTTGGGTTTTTACAAAATCCCTGTAACACCAAAGGATTATGCCAGAGTTTTTGATGCTATATCTCCTAAAATGTGATTTTTATTTAGACACCAACACAGAATTAACAGGTGGTCCCAAAATACCTATGTAGGTGGGAACTGTCTGTCTTCTAAATAGATGTGTAAGAACTTGTTTTTTGTATCTTCGCCCAATTTTCATTCATTTTAGATACTGCAAAACGAGCACAAAAGAGAAAACGGCTGTGAAATACTTGCCTTTTTGTGTGAAATAATGTTGTAGACAAATGTGTTTTATGTAGACGTTTGATTCACTCACAAACCTATCTTTGACTTCAAAAGTACCGCGAGAGCGTTTCGAAACAACACGTTGCATGCTGCTCTCGCGATACTATGATGACATGCGGTCTGCGCAGCGCCAAACACACTTGCAGAAACGAAACTAATCCTCCTCATCCGTATCCGTCATCTGGTGTTACAGCTAGAAGGGATACAGCCCCAGCCGGAAGTGGTGCAAAATCTCGCCAATAATGTAATGCTATAAATTACATTAACTAACGCCGCACCTACCCCAACCCTAAACATAACCTTACAACGATAAAAAATATTATATATATATATATATATATAATATCAACTAAGATCAACTAGGTAAGAACTAGGCTTTGTTCCAAAAGGATTGTTAAAGGTCCAAATGTATGGATACATTTATTCACAGAATAAAGAAAGTTAAATGTTTAAAAAGAATAAAGATTCCTATAATTCGGGTAAAGAGACTATTCATTTGTCTTGGTTCTGTACAAATTTACTTGACATTCTTGTTGACAATAGAGGATAAAGTGGATACATGTATTGTTAGGTCTGTTTGTTAATCAGAAAGACAAACAATTTCACACTTATTTGTTTATTATTGTACAACTATATGCCTTAAAGCATTTAAGGAAGAAAAAAATGTTAATTTAATTTTACCCTCCAAAAAACAGAAAGCTTGTCATATTCTACAGGCATGTAACTATTTTCATGTAGCCTATTTATGTAACTCTGCTTAGTCCCCCTAGCATTTATTTTTATTTACATTTTTGTTATTTCTTTGCTTTAGTTTTTTATAAATTTGGTTACAATAATTGTTTTGATCGTAATTCTGTTATTTAAAAAACAATTCTGCCTCTGAAAAATATTTGTTATTTGGTGTACTGTTACCTAATGAAATCATGTATATTAATCATAATTTTTCTTATCAAGAAATTGGGTGTAGGCCTACTGCTGTATTTATCATGCACCAGCAGAAGTTCTAAAAGCAATATTTTGTATAAATAATAATAAAATCTACTGGCTATGGCCAATGCAAAAATGCCACACTTTTACTCTATTAACTTTCTGGATTTAAAAAATCTTAGCTTCACATTGTAAGACGCCTTATTGGTTTTGACAAACCATTACTATGAGCCAATGTATGCCCCTGTCTTTTATCAGCCTGAAAGAACAGGACAGGTTTTTTCCAGAAAGTATAATCATAATATAATAATACTATTATTAAATATATAACTAAAGACATCTTAAAAATAATATAAAATAATAAATACAGTAGAATCTGAATATTTAGTATTTAGTAATATTGTTTAATAGTATAATACAAATATCTTGTTTTATTTTTATTTGATAAATTATAAACATATCAATATTAATCATGAGAACAATAATCAATGTTCAGAAGCATTTATTTACATTAGTATTCAAAAACGTATGACTAACATTCAACAAATAATAAAAATAAGTACAATGATTTCAATAATTAATATAATTAGTAAATAATTATATTTTTATTACATTATGCTAAAACTGAAATGAATAAGTAACCTTTTGTTTTGTTTTTAGATTTAAAAGTTATTAAAGATAAAGAGCTGAATCTCATGCTTTTGCAGGCTCCAATCTTTTTTTGTAGAGTTGTGTTGTATTCCATCTCGCAAAACAGCAAGAAAATGAAAGTACTTATTTGAATACACCTTCAATCAAACAAAGGCAGACATTCAACATTTTTTCCACTAGTACAATAGTTATTTACATTCATTGAATTAAACAAAACTCTCTATTTGAAAACTGATTTAACACCTGCATTTTAGGTTTAATGTTTGATTAAATCTGCAAGATACAATTTCTAGTAACATGTACGATCGTTTTAAAAGCTTGTGCTTTTGATGTTTTCCCTGTATTTTAAGCATAAAAGTCTTGCTGTCAGTCCTGTCACGAGCATGTCCAAGTCAATTCTCACTCCAAAAAAAGAAAGTAGGACAACTAAAGTATAGCATTTAAGAAACATGATAAGTCAACAAGTAATAGCGACAATATTGGGGTGCAGGGGGTTGCTAAATCCAGAATATTGTCATAAAAGCGCATTTTAATGGTCCTTCAACCAGGCCTCATTTTCTAAACGTGCAACATTGTTTGTCTTTTGAATTTAGAGTGAAATGTTTCCTGGACAAGTTTAAGCTTTACCAAACATTTCATGTAGTTACAAGATTGACTAAGTTACAAGAACACTAAACATGAAGTTTTGATTTATTATACTCTAAAAAGATGATAAAGGTGCCTATTTCAACTGACTATTACCATTACTCAGCTGTCTGTTCACGAGATGTGATCCACAATACGTTGAAACTATAAAGGAAATATATTCCTGCTAAGGTTTTTAATGTCACTTTATAGAGATGTTCTCCTTCAGAATGAAAATTCTGTCTTCGTTTACTCACCCTCTTGTCACTTACAACCTGTATGACACTCTTTCTTCCGCAGAACACAAAAGAAGATATTTAGAAGAATGGTGTTGTCAGCACCCCATTCACTTGCAGTGGTTACAATAGAAGTTAAAAGAATTGCATTTGTCACTCGTATCTATATTTCAAACGTTGTAAACATGCCTTATTCATGCATCACAGCAGAGTTTTGAAATGTTTAGAAGAAAGGAGAGATTTAGATAGTTACAGGTGACAAATGCAAGTCTTTTAATCAATCTGTGCTCCACACGTTCTGCAATATTTTTCAGTTAGTGGAGTCGAGGAATTGTTATACATACAAAGCATTCCATTACATCACAACCCAAATTTTCAGAGCCAACTCAGAATCAATATAAAACTACATATGACGCGTAATAGGCATAATAATTATTTCTGTGAACCTGATAATGTCAAATTCACTTTTCTTCCCGGACCCCATAACATACACCCAAAAAATATGAGACCATGTCCAGAACAGCACTTAAAGACTCAGATCGATGATGATATGCTCAAAGATCTGCGTGCTCCCCTTGAAACTGGAAGCGAATATGAAGTCCCTCCGGTCGGTGGAGACCACAGTGAAGGAACGTGGAGCCTGGATGTAGACTTCCTTGAATCGCTCGAAAATCTTTGTTTCGTCATCCCACAGATAGATCTGTGAGAACGTGTAGTCGCTTCCCAGAGCCAGGTAGAATCTTTCTTTGAAGGTAAACGGTTGCAGGATCATGGACCCTCTTGAAGGAAGCGCCTGCACCTCGGAGAAATCCTTAGCGGTCCAATGCAAAACCTTTGAGTCACCGATGTATCGTGTCATGGCCAGATACAACTCCTCTTTGATCCGGAAGGCCTTGACGGCCACCACGTCTTCCATGTTGGGAATCTCCCCCTGTAAGTTAAACTTCAGGGTGCTCCTGTTCCACTGGTAGATGACCGGTACTTGAGAACGGCTCGCCAGGATGAGATGAGCCTTCCCGTCCAAATCGACAAACTCAGCATCAGTATCCCGAAACCATTCGTGAAGAGACTGGTAAGAGTAGAAGCCCTTGTCGTTCCATTTGTAGAGCGTGGACAGACCGGCTTTGGAGCTGTCGGCGATGATGAAAAACCAGTCGTTGCCAATCTGGAAGGCCTCAATGTCGTTCGGCTTGGAAATTTTAGAAACTTCAATGTCCTGGAATTTGGAGAACTTGCTTTGGTCCTCATCAAACTTATAGATGTGAGAACCACCGAAGAGCTGAGCAACAATGACAAAGACCTGGTCCTGGATGATCACGGATTTGCAGGCAACGATGGATTGACCTGGGATTATTGGAAACAGATACAAAGTGAACAAAGGCAAGATTATGCTATGTATTTACATATGATATTAGCATATTTATACCGGTGATGTTGTCATAACTCCTGAAATTCATTTCGATGTGGTCCCATTGGAGAACCATGCAGCTCTCGATGTTTGGAGCAGCGATGGCCACATACACATCTTTCTTGTGGGAGAACGTGTCGATGGATAAAGACTCAGTAGACACAGATTGAAGAGGAATAAAATCTGGCCAAAATAAATTAAAGTTAGATTTACTCACATAACTCACTACAATCTACACAGACAGAAAAAACACTTGTTGGAAAATGCTCATAGGATGTTGTACAGATATTCACAGCCCTTAAAGGGATAGTTCACCCAAAAGTTAAAATTCTGTCTTTTATTCATATTCATGTCATTCAAAATTGTATATGTCTTTCTTCAGAGGAACACAAAAGAAGATAGTTTGTGAAATGTCTCAGTGGTTTTGTGTCCATACAATAGATGTGCATGGGGCATCATATTTGATTACCAACATTCTTCAAAATATCTTCTTGTTTGTTCTGCCACAGAAAAATGCATACAGGTTTATAATGGCACGAGGATGTGTAAATGATGACATTTTCATTTTTGGGCAAACATTTGTCCTATTAAAGGTCCAGTGTATAAAGTTTAGCGGCATGTAGAGGCAATCTTGCGGATTGCAACCCCGGTTCACTCCACCCCTCCCTTTCGAAGCACCGCAACGGCTAATACAGAGCTAATGGGTCACGTTTTCCCTTCGTTGCCAAAGGAGAAAAAGTCTTTATAAAATGCCCTCTGTAGAGCAGTTTGTCAGTTTAGGGCTACTGTAAAAACAACATGGTGAGTTCCATGTAAGGGGACCTGCGTTGTATGTAGATAGAAATATCTAATTCTGAGATAATAAAAACATAACGCTTCATTATGTAAGGTCTTTATACACCTCTTAAGATATAGTTATGTATATTTCATTGCATTTCTGTCAATAGATCCTCCAAAGAATTACACATTAAACCCATAAGAAAAGTTTTATATGTAATTGTTGCTCTTCAGTGAGTGGGTAAAAGAAACACATTAAGGACATTAAATAAAAGTTTATGCTGCAGCTTGATGCTTTTTCTGACTCTCAAACATGGTCTGACACTGAAAAGTCATGCACACACACTCTTTCACATACCGGGGGAGACGCACTCATTATGTAAGCTTGCCATGTCATTGAGCCGTTTGCCTTTCATCTCTTCAGGCCCGGCACAGAGGACGTCTGAAACGGTGGCATTAGTGCTCTTCAGCCACAACATCAACCACTTCGCTCTGCAGTCACACTCGAAGTTATTACCCCTCAGATCTCTACAATAACATATACAACCAAAGATCAACAAAAATGTTTTAATAGAAAAAATGTGGAATTTAAGTGCATTCATTTTTGCTTAAAAAGTTACAAAATATTAACAATATGTGACCCAGACTGTGAAAACCAGGCAAGTCTCAGAATCTATTTTCGAGATAACAAGCATCAAAGATTGATTTAAAGCATTAATTTCACCATAATTTTAATCTTCTAAATCTCATTACTCAGTCAACAATAAAGATATCAATGTTATACTTCAAAGAATGTTCTTTCCACAATGTAGGATGCTTATATGCAAATCACCAAAAATGACTTTAGCTGGATTTTCAGAAGCAAGGTCACATATAGTATCGATTTATTTGCAAGTAGAAAAACAATAGATTTTTCTGCATAGATTGGCATGTAAAGAAGTTGAAACTCACAGATCTATCAATGAATCCAGATCTATGAATAGATCTCGTGGCAAAGCTTTAAGGTTGTTGTTTGCCAAAGAACTGTGAGACCAAAACCAAACATGTTACAATACAAAACAAAACAAAAATCATTAAAAATGTTGCAAATATGAAAGAAAATTCCTGACGTACAGGTGGGTCAAATCCCTGAGTCCTCTAAAAGAGTATTTGGATACCGTCTCAATCTTGTTGTTTTCTATAAACCTAGAAAATGAAGAGAAAACAAAACTGAAAAATTGGACATGGATGGTAAAAGATGTCTGATGATTAAAAATATATTGTGGACAGTACAGTGGAGAATAAATTGTTCTCAAAAAAAGGAAACATCTGCAATTTTTGTTTTAGTCATTAAAATACTGTAAAGGGTCACACATATAAAATGATAATGTAAAAACACCCTACCAGATCCATATCAATTATACCGGCCCACAAATGGTGGTCATTTTTTATTTTATCGGTATCGGACTATTTGCTATATCCGACAAATTATGAATAATTTCCTCTAGTTGAACCACTTCAGCTGCATTTTACTCATAGTTCAAATACAGTACAGTACTGTCTTTCTGTCATGATCATTCCCTTACTGTTATTAGCAAAAAAATTGTTGTAGGTACAGTATGTAGATATTTACTAATGTGTGAAATATAGGAACGAAAGCATACTGGGTGAGGCCGACTGCTGTCTGAATGCTTTCTGTCGAGAATTTTTAGACATGTGGCTATTGAGAACACTTTTCTGGATTGCACTGAAAGAACAATTGTTACATTATACCAGAAAAGTTAAAAAGTTAAAGAATCTTTAACTAGGCTAAGTACATGATTATCAGGGGAAAAGTGAACTTATGGTTACACTGTAAAGATAAAGACTTAATGTTCATTTATCTTTGAAAAATCTGTTGATAAATATAAATCTACAGTAAGTTACCGGCAAGTAGCTGCCTAACTACAGCAACATTTTTACCGTGTATACCTTGTTTTCTGCAGTCAATGTTTTCAAATATAAGCTGCTTTTAACTTTTGTTTCAGTCTCCGAAAAGGTTATATTAATTTTTAGATACTGGATATCGGCCAATATTTCGCTTATCATCTTCCAATGTTAAAGAATTATCAGTTTATAGAATAGATCTAAATAAAGTGTGGCCATTTAAGCGCTATTAAGAATTATTATGAAAATAATTCAAAGAAATAAAAGAAAAGAGCTATAATGATCCACACTTACAGGTACTCCAGGTGTGAAAGGCCAGAAAATGCATCATCCCGTACTGTAGTGAGAGCATTGGAGTTAAGCAACCTGTCAGTGATTTAAAGAAAATAGGTCAGAACACAGTAAGCACACAATAAACAAAATTGAAATGTTTTGAAACCATGTCTCTCAGACCATGATATGTTCCATGATAAACTCAGTGACTTAATACACTGTATGCGTATAATACATTTGGCAAAACTCAAATCAATACTTTCAGTGTTGGTGCAGTTAGTTCATTTTGCTTTTGCTCTCTCAGGAGTAGACCTGTGTCAGTACATCAAAACCGCTGACATCACGAAAGCCTCCAATGACGGCAAACACAAAGTCACAGCAGAATATACCGTATCTCGTCTCAACAGCGTCAGAGAGCCAGAGAGAAAGTGTGAAATGCTCTCTGAAAGCAAGTGCATTAAAAATCTCCCCGTAAAACAGTCCCAGACGTTCCAAGGAAACATAAATGATAAATAACTGATGGATCAAACAAAAACCTGGTGATCACACTGTTCATATGAATACAAGTTTTCAGGGTTGTGAAGCGTAAGGGCTGATCAATCAAAATTGAATTCAAGAAAACTAAAAGAGAAAAGATATCCGTGTCTGAGGTTATCCAAAACTAGCATTTATACTAGATAGTCCCAACAGACGAGACCTATATTGCAGTGATAATATATGGCTAATCCTCATCTACCGGGAACAATGATTGAATCGCTTATTAAAAAGGGGGAGAGCATGGAACATTGTAACACTCAATACATGTAACATAAATAATAATTTAATTCACACTTGTAGATGTGCACCTTTTCTTTCCAAAATTCCAGACAGATTCAGAAACAATTAAGATATGTATCCATATTTTCAAGCTTAGTAAAAAGTCCCATTAATGTAATCCTCAGTGCTAATTTATAAAAATGATACAATTAACTAAATAGTTAGATCTTACCATGTATTTATTTTGAACCAAAGCATTTGTTTAAGTCTGATTTGAGAGCAACGACCAACAGCTATCTAGACGCTTAAATCCGACGCAGAAGCCTTGCCCGAAGTTAGCTTTTTATATTTAATTTATATGAATGTTTAAATGTATATTAATTGTATTAAATTAAATTAAAACTACTCTGCAGTCATTGATTCTTTGCGGAGGTCTACCGGAAGTTAGGTTGGGCCACAAAACGTTTGTTTATGTTGTTGCCGCTGAAATCTTCAATAGAGCTCCGGCAGTCACGTGACCTATTCTGTTTGCACCGCCATCCTGGCAGGCAAGGACAGCCGGGAGCAAATATGAAATGAATGCATGAGTTTCAAGCCAACAGACTTTAACTCAAAAGACATAGACCATGTGCATAGCAAAACTTAATTCATTTAACATAAAAGATCCCATAATGCCCACGGGATGCTTTAAAGTGTATCAATAATGAAACGGATACATTTCCTGACCGGCAGGATCCTAATATCCACAACTTCCTCATCAACTTTTCATCGTCCTACTCCAGACACTCTTTAAAAGCCTGAGTGTTAAAAATTGAGGTGAATTTTCGAATGGATATTCAACTTTGGAGTCTGCCGGCTTTAACCTGCTTTGTCGTCATTGGCAGGGTAAGTCAACTGTGTTAGCTAACGTAATCGACCCTTGGTGTCCTTGTTTGTAGCCAGCATAGATATATCACTGATCTTGCAGGTTAAACACTCCCCAAAAACTAAATGACATGTGTTGATTAACATGTTTAATTGCAGTTAATCATTAAATCGTCCAATATGATAAAAAGATTTGCCCCTTGCTTTCCTCCACCTGTTGGCGTCCTGGCTCACAGCAGCTATCCACCATGTTAAAATAGTACGGTTTGTTAAGTATCAAATTGTCAATAGCAATGCTACAGCCGCTCTAGCGCTCTCCTGATAGCCTGCCAAAATGGCGGCGTTCAGATTGCGTGACGTCAACACCCGGAGCTCTAACGTTCTATACGCCATGTGGGAAAAACACATGAAGGCACAGAAAGAAACTCTGCATTTGAAATAATAGTTACTGGAGGTAGATTTTAAATTACTGCCGTATTTCACCAATATTTAACACAGCGATATCTTTCCTTAAACATCACCTTAGTACCAGAGTACCAAATAAACACCACTGTCAATTATTACAGCCTACTCACACATTGTCCCCCAAAATAGGTTTTAAAGGGTAAACTGGGTAGCACTTTATTTTTAAATCCTGTTACTTACGTACATAAAACTGTGTATATACTATAGTACAAACCGAACCTTAAACCATATTAAGTATATTACCAGTATTTTGCTGGCTAAGCAAGCACATCGTAAGTGCACATACTGTATAATAAAGTGCAAGTGTTGCTGCGCTCTCTCAAACTAATTAAGAGGATCAACGGAATGAACATGATGGATGTTAAGAGGTTTCTACAACTGCGAAGCAGAAAGTTTGTGAGAAGCGCCCTTTCCATGGATCAATACGAAGACATTTAAGTGCACCCCGGACTCAACATCATCTCAGAAGGGCTTTACTTACAGTAACTGTAAGGACGGGGTGTGAGCGAACATCGCCTCTTTGACTTCGGAGAAGGTCCCGTTCACAATACTCCTGCAAAAACAAGATGTTGGTAACCCTTCACAATAAGATCTCATACAGTAAGATTAGTGAACGCATTAAATACCATTGACTAACAATGAGCAACATATTCACAGCAATGCATCTCCTAGTTATTATTTGTTAGTGCATAATGTTAACTTCTGATTTCAAAAATGCATTTGCAAATGTTGGAAGAAATTAAGATAAATAAATGATGTAAGCTATTGTTAGTTCATGTTAACTGTATGTAGCCGTTCACACATGTAACTGTATTGTAAATTGTAGCCAAGACCTTTATTACAAGCACTTATACACAGGCCTACAAGTTCATTAGCGTGATTTAGCGTAAAGCTGGACACTTTTTGTGAATGGGATGATTGGAAAAGTGTCCCGCATTATGTGTATATATATAACATGTGTTATAATAACAATATGAAATGCATCGGTTCTGAAAACGCAAAAACGATGTTCCCCCATCATAGCTGAGGATGTACATAAAAATGGAGACATACGCATGTACAAGTATGTAGACTTACAGTGAACTGACATCGTTGGGAATGTATCTCGGGACGTAAGAAGACCCGACGCAGATAATCGACTCCTTTGAGCAGCTGCACGAGTACGGACATTTAAACGCCCTTTTCCCGGTGTTCGCCAACGGGATCAGAAGCAATAATACCGCCGATATAATCACGCAATGTTTGACGACGATCCCCATCTTGCTCGTCAGGTTTGCATGTGTGAATCGGGAACAGATCATGAAGACATCCACCCTGCAGCATGAATGCAGCACTCACGCGCCTGACATCAGCACATCATCTCCTCGCGCTTCATTTATTTATTTATTACGGCGCCCAATATCGGCGGATGCTGGTCGAACAGCCTGTGTGCATCAACACAATGATGTTGACTTCTACAGATGTGAATCCCAGCCGAAGAAAACAATAGAAACCATCACATTTTGTAATATGTTTAATGGTTATATGGGTTTAATGGAAACTATAATGGGTGTGTATGGTGATATAGCCTATTGGGTTTTATTTTTTGGATGTTATATGGCAGATGGGAACCATCAATAATAAGACCAAAAACACACTAGATATACATGTTGTAATGGTTTTATTGGTAAACAACTGATGGTTCCTCAAAGTGTTTTTGAACATTGAAGGGATATTAAGAAACATAGCCTATTATTCAGGGCCAATATTCGCTCAAGCTGTCAGAAATCCTGACGTATAACTCATTATTTACAGATGTAATCTTTGTTTAGCATATAAAAGGAATATTTGGAGAATATTTTAGAGAGGTTTATAGGAAAGAGAGATTTGCAGCACCATGGACAGCTCCCGAACTCTCTCATTATTCTTAACCATAGACAACTAAACACTCCACATCTTTCATACCTACCATACCAAACTGCTTTCAATGCTATTTTAAGCAAAAGTGTTTCAAAATAATGCACTTTGACAGCTTGCTACAACTATTCTTTAGAGTTTAACGTGAAACCTAAGTCAGAAATGAAA
Source organism: Triplophysa bombifrons (assembly GCA_029783895.1). Lineage (NCBI taxonomy): Eukaryota > Metazoa > Chordata > Actinopteri > Cypriniformes > Nemacheilidae > Triplophysa > Triplophysa bombifrons. The sequence continues at coordinate 37,835,986 of CM056448.1, forward strand.
ATTCTGTCAACATTTACTCACCATCATGTCATTTCCAAACTGTATGACTTTCCTTCTTTCACAGAACACAAAAGAAGATATTCGGAAGAATGTTGTTAACTGGCACCTATTCACTTGCATTGGTTTTGTGTCCGTTCAGTAGAAGTGAATGGATGCCTGCGCTGCCCAGTAACCTATTCTTTCAAAATATCTTCTTTTGTGATCAATCAATAAAACAAAGCTGAAATTGTTTTTCGAAGTCTCCTTTTATTTAGTGTTTCTCATCCCGAATGTTACTGCTATTACAAGAATGAATTCAATTACCTGAGAGGTAACTGAAGTCAAGATAAAAAGGTGAATCTAAAACAAATATACTGTTAGAGTCAGTGATGGCTTAGGCCTACATCAGGACAGTCCATTTAGGTTGATCAAAAAAATTAATAATCACTGAAATTCAGTGAAGGATCTACTGTTTGAATCTAACTCGTGACCATAGTTCATGGAAGTCTTTCAAGGTCTGACTAACGTTTACCTGTTATTCATTATTTGTTAAAGAAATCACATTTCTACACTGTCTGTCCTAGAATGAATGTCTTTTTTTAATAATACTCTCTTTTTTTAAAAGCCAACATTAACCATTGGTTAGACTCTTATAATACCATATGACTGTCTCCTTTTTCATTTTGCACAAATTGTTGCACCATGCACACCTGGAATAAAATAATAGAATTAGCCTTAAAAAGGTATGCTGTATTAAAGTGATTCTCACAAAATCTTGATTTCCTAAAAACACTTGTTTCAACAAATTTGCTTTATATTCATTTTAAACAAGATTTCAAAACTTTTGCTGACAATTTAACACAATGTAAAAAAAATTAAAAAAGGCCTTAAAAATGATCGTTACCATAACCATTCGAAACTGTCAATCTCATAGCATGTTTTGCTTAAAACAAGTGAAGCCATGATGCCTAAGCAAGTTTTTACTAATCATACGTAGATGAATTTTATCTTAATAGAATAAAATTTCTTTAAATGTGGAAAACTACCTGTAGCGGTAATGAGAAGGGAAACAAACGTGACAAGAGAATATTACGTTTTTACTTGAAAAATTAACTTTTTAGCCTTTTTAAAAGGTACTAGATACCTTTCTTCACATTAAATCAAACTTAATGTAAATGTCTGTGTATGTTTAAAAAACATTTCTTTTCCACTATTTTTTTCCATTTTTATTTTACATGAATATTCTGTCAGTCATTTGAGGACATCTAGTAGGACATCCAATTGTGTTTTTCACAATACTTTCATTTTATTCTGTTTAAATTACAACGTACAATGCACACATACATAATTCATTCCTATGTCCAAATTATGTTTAGTCCAAGGTAGAGAACACAATTATCTTGATTATGATCATTTTTTATTACCGAAATATATGTTTTATAATTCAACTCCATGATGTTTCAGTGATTTCGTGGGAATCACCCATATCTGTAATGCAAATATTCAATAAAGTATTCAATAAAGTATTCAATAAAGCCAGTTTGCATAAAAGGATTCATGGTATCTTGTGCGTTTATTATCAGAGCTTTTAACTCCAGTTTAAATCGCTTTGGTTTAGTTAAAAAGAAATTGATACATTGAATATCAAATTATAACAAAATTCAAACATAAGATAATTACGACAACATCAAGAAAACACAAAGCGAATGTGTAGAGAATTACACAACACTGTAAACCCTCAGGGAACCGTTTGGTCTTCCAAACCTTCAGCGGCCGATGTAGACTCATTCTTCTCTACAGGCGCTTCTTTCCTAAGACTCTTAAGGCATTTCTCAAGTCTCTTCATGCACAAAGTTACGTCATCTTTGGTTATTCCTATGGCTGATGCTGCATTGAGGTACGGGCAGTGATAGGCATCTGTATGTGACATGAAGCCGTGAAATGTGTGTCCGCTAACAGTCTGTTCCACACCAAGAGGAATCACTCTGCAAAAAAGAGATGTGAATGAGAAAAATATGACTAATGTTCATACAGAATAACATGAGTAAATGCATAGAAATATGTAAAGATTTTACTTCAAAATCACAACATACATTTAGGTCAATGTATGACCGTGTCCTGAATGACAGTACTTAAATACTAAATATTTATTGCATGTCTCTCTGAGAAAGTCACAGTATTTAGTCCATGGCAGGCTAAAAGGAGTAGAGGAGATAATGTCACAAGATAAACCCATGAGAGTAAGAAAAACCTTCATTTGAATAATGAGAGTAGACAGCAAAAAGACTGTTTCACATCAATATTACAGCAGGTCACTCAATGTCCAGCGGTAAATATTGCCCTTAAGAGAAGGGGATGTCTGCCAATTCAGCTATTTGGGTCAGAAAAGAAGCTAAATCAGGACAGCAGATGTCTTTTTTTTTCAATTTCCAAGCAAAATGCGAGTGGTGTTTGTCCTTCTGAAAGACAATGGCAGGATGTGATTTGGATGTTTGTCAGGGCATTGCTATGTGGACTGTTTTATGCCTTTTTGTTAGGCCGGTGTTTCTTAAATGAACAAAACACGATTTCTATAAAACAAAAATCTGTTGGTACAAAACAATTTGTTGGTATTTTGACACCAAAAAATAATCTTAAAACAACTATTGATAAGTTTTGATGTAGTGCTTCAGGAGGATATATATATTTGTCATTTACATTTCCAAACATTCCTTTTCGCCTTCAATCTTATTTGTGATGCAAATTTTCTGGATTTATTCCGTCTCAGTTTTATCTTTTCTTCATGTAATAATAGACAAACTCGACGATGGCGAGACCAGATTTCCGTGTAGAGCACCAGCTGTTGTCAGACTCCTACTGACATACTTAAGCAAAAGATATAAATAATTGACTTAAAACCGTTTTCTGAGAAAATACTAACGTGCCCAAGATGTTTGCATAGTACTGTATATGTTTCTAGAAATGCCATGTTGTAGAATATTTTATCAGGAAAAAAATTGTGGGTGGACTTCAAATGATGTGGAGGGAAGGGTCTTGAAGTTAAAGTGATAGATCAAACGAAAATGATAATTTGGTCATTATTTACTCAAACTCTTGTCATTTAAAACCTTAGTGACTCTTTCTTCCATGAAGAAAAAAAGAATATGTATTGAAAAACGTTGTTAACTGGACCCCATTCACATGCATTGGTTTTGTGTCTGTACAATAGAAGTGAAGGGCGTCCAGTGCTGTTCGGTTACCAACTTTCGTTAATATATATTTTTGTGTTCAACGGAGGAAAGAAAGTCATAAAGGGTTGGAATGACAAAATGGTTAGAAAATGATAACAGAATTTTCATTTTTGGGTGAACTATCACCTTTAAAAAGTTGAGATTAACAGTGCAGTGTTAAAGGGATACTCCAACCACAAATGAAAATTCTGTCATGAATTACTCCAATCCTGTATAAATTTCGTTGTTCAGGTTCAATGGAAAGATATTTGAAAAAATGATAGAAACTGAGACTTCTTAGGCACCATTGACTACCATAGTAGAAAAAATTACAAAGGTATTCAAAATTCCCCCAGAACTGTTCGCTTTCCAAAACTCATCTTTCGTATTCAACAACAAAAAAGAATAATTTGTCAATGGTGCCCCAGAAATGTCAGTTGCTAACATTCTTACATATTGCTAACACTTCATTCACAACATTTATACATATTTGGAACACCTTGATGATGAGTCGATGACAGAATTTTCATTTTCGGGTGAAGTATCCCTTTAAAACTAATGGCTTTTCACACCTAAAATGTTTAATCCTCATAGTCCATAACCAAAGGTTAAAACACTCCCTTAAAATGGACAGGTTACAGTAACTTTATTCACAATAAATCTTAATGCTATACAATAATCACATTCTAATTGTGTTCTTTATAACAGGAAGAATCCTTTTATTAGCGCAGACGAGAGAGCAGACAGTATCTCACCTGGCACCGGACACCTGTCTGGTGAAGAGCATGGAGCCCAGCTGGGTGACTGCTTTATCACTGTGCTCCTGGAGACAGTTCAAGGACATGGCTGGAGAACACCAGAATAAAAAACACCATTTGAAGGGTCATGAAACACTCCAACACATGTTTTGAGATGTTGCCATGTGATGAAAGACAATGAGGTTATCATATGACATAAAGGTAACAGATACTGTAAAATGCCTATGTGTTTTACGGTAATATGGTCTATATTTTATGAACGTGCTATATGATCACTCTACAGCCAAGGACATATGAGCCCGACATGAGACATGTGATATTTTTATCATTTCTCACCCAGTGATATTGGATTGTGTGGCGTGTGCAGCAGTCTCTCTCCGTGCCTCTCGGCTAAATCTTTCAGCTCCTGCGCCAGGTGGCCGTACAGCTCCTGCGGGCCATACAAAACTACAGCTATAAATAGCTCTTCAATCTTTTATATACGTAGTACGTTGTGTTTTGTACTAATATTGCAGGTTTGTGTCTGCTGGCCTTCACCCACCACCTGCTTTCTCTCCTCCACTGATCTCAGTTCTGTACTGTGTTGGAAGTGCTACGATTCACCGCTGAGATCGATTGCAAATGAACTGAAGGGGGTCTTTAGGTTACTTTTTGCTACAATGATGCTATTAATAGGATGCCCTTTTATATAATCACAACAAGCTTTTCCACAGCCTACAGAATTACACACATCAAATCGATAAACATGGGGTATATATATATATATATATATATATATATATGTGTAATGCAAATTCTTCCTCTTTCTTCATGTAATAATAGACAAACTCGATGATTGTGAGACCAGATTTCTGTGTGGAGCTGTTGTCAACTGAAACACTAAACCATTTTCTGGGGAAATCGTAACGTGCCCAAGATATTTGCACAGCACTGTACAGTAAATGTTTCTAGTTGTGCCAAGTTGTAGAATATTTAAAAGGGAAGAAATTGTGAGTGGGGGGACTTCAAATATTGTTGTGGGGTCTTGAAGTTATAAAGGTTGAGATTCACACTGCTACGCTATTGTTAAAGGGATATCCACCCACTAAATAAAATTCTGTCATGAATTACTGACCCTCAAGTTCTTTCAAACCTGATAAAGTAAAAAAAATACAAAGGTAGTCAAAAGTCCCCAGAACTGTTCCCTGAATACTTAAAAATATCCTTGGTTTTCGACAAAACAAAAATATATGCACCAAGTCTATTTCTACATCTAGTCTTTACCATTGATTGGTTACCATTGACTACAATAGTAGAAAAAATGTAGTATTTTTTTCTGTTGAACACAAAAGATGATATTTTTTAAGAATATAGGCAAGCAAACTCTGACTAAACTGTTATTTTTCCCACAATGCTAGTGAATGGTGCCCCAGAGATCTCAGAAAGTTGCTAACATTTTTCTGACTATCTTCGACAGAACAAAGAAATTATACAGGTTTGGAACAACGTGAGGTTAAGTAAACTTTTTTGGGTGAACCATCCCTTTATTATCTCTACACTTATCTCTATATTTGTCTTTTTGTCTGTGTATATGCTGCATATGTTGCTCATAAATACGGTTGGAGATCTGGTCATGAATAAACTATGATAAGAGCTTTAATATTTCTGAACAAAAGTCTACTAATATCATTTGGTTGATGATTAAAATGGGTAAAACAATTTCATAGATATACATTGGAGGCCAGATGTATAGCAACAAACTACATATATATGCAGCCATATATTACATCAAGAAATACACTTTTGACTTCCCAGTCAAAGCAACATCGCAGAATATTTTAGCAACATCCTAGCAGCCACCCAAAACGCAACATAATCATGCACTAATCCCACTTCACATCGTACTGTAATATGCTAAAAGAATGAGTTCATTCAAAACCATAAACTTAGTCTTCAGAGATTCTTCCCCTTTGGCTGAAGATCACATGCCACTGAATTCAGTCATAGAGAACATCTTAATGCAGCAACATAACAACCTTTTTCCATATGGCTCTAAATTATTAATAATCCAGCTGCATTAGTGCTCAATCAATAACCTTCATGGCTTCTCTATTATAATGCGAGGTGATTTTACTGCAAATCTTTCAAAAGATACAGTGATTCAGAAAATTGGATGCTGCCCACACAACTTAAATGTATCTTTGTAGCTCTGTGTCTCACCTTTCTTTCTGACAAGAGTTTCTTATAGCCGCTCGCTCCGAGTGAAAGCAGAGTGATGAGGACGTCTAGAGATGGAGAGGCTGAAGCTCGACCTAAGGAAAATAGATGTGATGTGATCTCAATGCATTTAAATCAACAGATCACAGGCACTGAGAACTGTAATGCATATAACACTTCAATGCTTTTTATGGAGAGCTAAAGAACAAGAAATAAAATGTTATGTATATAGCAGAGCACACACAACAACAGTTGACCACTGTGGTGTACAACTACAATATAATATCTTTAATCCCTTATAAAGAAAATACCTTAATACAATTTAAAAAATGAGAAAGAATCATCTGAATTGATGAGATAATGAATATTTCATTAAGTGAATATAACAGTCTTTATATATATTATACAGTATGTGAATATAAACTATAATCTTGCACTGGTGTTGATAAATATTCAGAGCTGAAGAAACTGACAAAACCACAAGTGTGTTTTCTCTGAGTAACTTACTCCAGCACACTGAGAAAATCAATAAGAGATTGTTGGGGATTTCCTCTGCAGTGCAGAAATAAAATGGGAGGGATATGCAGAGAGGAACGTTGAAGCATCTCATACAAAAAATCTAGCACAACTCTTTCTGTATATGTAGGCAGTTAAGGCGTGAAGTAAATTGAGGAATATTATAAAAATTGTATGAAAAAATTAAGAGATCCCTTCATCTTGCTTGTACTGTATTGTTGGACAATACCAGTTCAGTGTCTGTTGAATTTCAACAAAATCAAACCTCAGGAATGTCAAAGTCACCCCACATGTGAAAGTTGATAAAAAAACAGACCTACTCCATCATATATTCATATACATTACAATTGTGTTGTTTAAACATGAATATGAACTTTTGCATTATTCAAGATATTTTTTGTTCATCTGTACAATTTTTCCCATTTAAATTAAAAAATAAATTAATGCAAATCATTTTTTTTTGTAGAAATGTTGTCGCTAGTACAGAGAATTAAACAAAATGATAACTTTACTTAAACATGTTCCTAAATTGTAAATTCAGAAAAGCTGCGCTGCAAATAATTTGGGAGTGTTCTCTTAATTCTTTTCGCAGCTGTATAATTTGTAAATATGCATACCTGGGTAAATTTGACTGATTTCTTTAATGAAGACTTCATCAAATCCAGCAATGATAGCACCACCGACTGGGACCATGAAATTTTTATCGAGGCTTTGGACAAAAGCATCAATTCTTCCCACACGGGCTCCCTAGAAGGCACAACATAAGTCAATTTCACAGAAAAAAGTAAATAAATCAAACAAACACACAAATGTAACATCCCTGTAGGGTTACCTGTTGTATAAGGTGCATACACTTGGATGACTGCACTCCGTAGGCATTGTTGACTATGTGAGGGATATCATGCTTTGCACACAAAACAGCGAGTTCCTCAAGTCTGAAAAAAAAGGCACAGTTTGTTTATTTTGAGATGTGTAATTTTGGGTTTGTCCTTTATGTCTACAAATTTGAAAAAAGTCTGTACGTCTAAATGTGTGTTTTAGTGAAGTAACTCTATTTGGTCCAGTGGTTTTGACCTGCCTGTCAGGAACGCGTGGTGCAAAACAGGACGTTGTGGAATGGACACAGAGGATGTTTTTGGCACCCAACTCCTCAATCTTTCTCTCCACTTCCTCCAGGTTTGTTCGTAGCTCATCTCCTTCCAGAACATTCTCAATCACCACAGGCTCAAAACCTTGTAAAAGTTAAAGCACATTTGATCTGAAGCATGTTAAATGGACATGTGACTCCACAACCACATGATAAAACTGCTCCCGTGACTCAAAAAGAAAAGAAGTGTTTTCTGTAACACCAGTGGTTCTCCAAAAGAACCTTACCAGCAGTCACCATCGACTTGAAGCAGGACTTCTGGTCAATTCGAGGCCAAAGGATGTAGCGGGCCTCAGGCCTTCTGTGTCTCAATGTGAGGAAACACAATGTGAGACTCATTCCTGTCGCCATCGGGACCACAAAGCACGAGGATGCACTCCTAACACCTGTGAAAACATTTATAATTACAATTTGGCAAAGCATCCTTCTTCCCAAAGCTTAGACTCAAATCACTACAGGACACGCATAATCTTTAATACATCTTAATTAAATAATATTCAAATAAAAAGTCATAGATGTACATTTTCCAAAACTATTGTACTTATATGTGACCGTGGATCACAAAACCAGTCTTAAATTGCACGGGAACATTTTTAGTGAAAGACAAAAATACATTGTATGGATCAAAATGATAGATTTTTCTTTTATGCCATAAATCATTAGGATATTAAGTAAAGATCATGTTCCATGAAGATATTTTGTAAATTTCCTACCCTAAATATATAAAAACTTTATTTTTGTGAATGGATGGCCTCCCACAGTTCCCCTGAGTAACAACTTCAAAGGCAATTTTCTCAATATTTTCATTTTTTTGTATCATGTTTTAAAAGGTTGTATCTCAGCCAAATGTTGTCCTATTTTAACAACTCAAACATCAATAGAAATCTCATTTATTCAGCTTTCATATTATGTAAGAATCTCGAAAAAGGTATCCATAAGACTGGTTTTGTTGTCCAGGGTCCATACTGTGAGATACTAATAAGTCCCTTTATCAAGTATGAAGCTTAACAAAATATTATTAAGATATAACCTTTGACGTGAAATGTCACCTGTAAATTTCAGAACATCCAGGACTACCGAATTGGTGATTTTATTTAGAAGACTGGAACCAGCAGCCTTGGGTTGAACAGCAGCGATGTCCCCTGATCGACCAATGCCGTGGATCAGTCTAACGGAGACATCAAAGTCTGATGTCAAAGGCAAACCATCACAAAAATTCTTAAGGATGAAATGATTATAATGAAATTTGTACTGGTTTGAATGTAAACAGTAATGGTGTTTGTGGGTCTCTAATATCGGCAGGTGGGAATCAAACTAACACCACTAAATCCTACTAAAATGAGGGCCAAAACATACATAATGGAACTTTGTTTTTGTTTCAGTGGTAACACCATTCATTATGGTATTGGTAATCTAAAGAGTTTGTATGTTTTCCCGGCAGGGGCATTCATTCTTATCCGCTATTTCTCTATAACCAACCCTCACTTCCTGTCTTGTCTTTGTGCTTTGACAGGCACAAAACTTTACGGTGAGCATTTCCAACCTGTAATGTCTTCTGGCTACTAGACTGGAGGCGACTCTGCCCTCCCGCTCTCCCACACCACAGTTTCCCAAGAAGTTGTTGCTGTCCATGATCGCCAGCTCATTCAGAAACAGCTCTATGGTGCTTTCGTCCCATCCCTCCTCTGGACATTTACCCTGAAACACAAAAAAGTCAATGTCTACAAAAACACACAAGCTTGCTGAGTAGGCCTAATGCAATACATATTCATATGGTTTCCAATGTGAATACCATAATGCAAATTTTGCAAAAATCTAATTCAATTATGGTTAAATTATTATAAACAAATATGATTTGACCCCACAAAGATGATTCTAATTGACAATTAAACAAATATTACAATACAAAGCCAATTACAAGCTGTTCCTCCATTAGTAAACTGAGCATGCGCAGTAATACGATCATTACCTGGTCCAAGAGGACGCGAATCAGATGCTCGTGACCGCGACGAGCCTGCAGCCCCTGGCGAACATATGAAGACGAGACGATCTTTTCGCTCAGGCCGAAATTCTCGATGTTCATCTCCCTTTAATCACGAAAACTGCTGCAGATGTTAATAGTCAGGAAACACGCCTGCACGTGTTCAATGTGTCGATAGGGTCTAATGCTGATTGACAGTGTTAAATCGTTCCGGAAATACTGTTTTCAGTAATCCACCCCCGTTTCTGTTGCACTACGGGTCGTCTGATGTGAGGTTAAACATTTTCTAAATTATCTGAGTCAGCGTGAAGTTCAAATCAATCGGTTTCCGAGTTCACTGTTTACTTCCGCTTTAAATCCCGCCCCTCAGTGACGTCTCTATTTCAAAGTAAAAGTCCGCGGTCGCATAAAAGCGCGGCTGTGAGACAGACAAACGGTTTAAAAGTTAGGCAGAAAAAAATGGAAAATGTAAATAAAATAATTAAACATATTTTCCATTCTTTTGGCTTTACTATTCAGTCAAAGTGAGCGTGTAAGAGGACTAATGAAAGCAATTTACATTTAGCAGATGCTTTTATATAAGTGACTTGCTGTACAAAAAAGGAAGCGTTTAACATTTTGCCAGCGATTTATAAATTAGAGGTAAAAAGAATTTAGCAATTCCTGAATCGCTTATTGATCAAGAACTTACCACAAATAAAAGCAAAAAATAAAGAAACGGATGAATCTGGTGTTTTGATGAGATGACGTCATTCTTCAATTTGTAAAGAAGAGAGCTGTAAATCAGATGATAGGCTTCAAAACTACAGCTTTTTATCTGGAACTCTACATATTATAAACATAAGGTCTCTTTATATCCACATACATAGAATATGATATAAAATATATAATATAGCTGCTGTCCTTCTGAAACCTAATTTCTTTTTATTTCTTGATTCTTATTCTTTGACATAGATCATTATTATGAGTCACCCCTCATGATTGCCACTGGGTTTTGCAATCTATGCAATAAAAATTTTATAACACCGTATTTAATAATTAAAAATATATATATTTCATGGAAAACAGCAAATTTGGATATTTAAGTTTTTGGAAGAACAGCTACAATATGTTAAAAACATGTATTGTAGGATATGAAATCATCATGTGTTTATTCAAAGTACAGTTAAGCATCTCACATTTTGTTTATATCAGCAGTCACACACGATTCCTTCAGTCACACACGATTCCTTCAGGCTACAGGCATCCAGTAGGAAAGGTGTGAAATCAGCCTTAGTTAAATTTAGTTTTATTTTGCTAGAAAATACACTATGCACAGGAATGCAACTGTATTATGGACACACAAGCAAAAACCTGGAATGACGAGCACACATACCTTCTTCAGGACAAAACACAGAATCTGAGAAAATATAGGCACTTATATTGGAAATTGTATTATATCTGCAATGTTTTATCAAAGTTTATTCAACATTAAAGATAATTAATCGCATTGGGTAACACATTTCAGTCTAGGTAATGACAATTAACTACTATTTGACTTTTCTTGATGGAAAAAAAGTATTAATGAAACAATCATTGAAACATTTTGAAGTTAAAAAAAAATAATCTTTTTTCATAATCACTATTTTATAACAGACAAACAGAATTTTCTGCAGCACCATTTTAATAACAGATAACGTAACTAATTATAAAGAATCAATTAATGCAATTATTATTAGGTACACATTGATGTTGACTAAATGGCAAACGGTTTCAGCAAGGCTATAGGACTGCAGTTTGGCAGTGCTGATGTAGGGTTAGATTGGTGAAGGTTCAACCTGTCACTGCCAACAACTAATGCTTTCAGACTTCCAAAACCATCCCACTGAACCAATACAGTCAGACACGAAACACCACAATCAAAACGGATTCTTTTGAACAAAAAAAGGTCAGACAGGACAAACGAAGTATACAGTGGATATGTACTTCGTGAGTAACTCGCTGAACTAGTTTTATTTCTTTTAATTTTCAGACATTGTGCGAATCATGTAGTTGAGGATGCCACCGTGATGGAAGTAAGTGAGCTCCACGTCTGTGTCGAACCTAATCTTAGCTTGAAATGTTTTGCCTGTGTCCAGCTGCAGAAACAAATGAAAGTACATCGCAATGAAGCTTAAATGAAATAAAACGAAGCAATGGTCACAAAGAGGGTTTTCTAGCCAATAAAATAATACTAGAAAATAAATTTCCACTACAGAATTATAACCATCATCTTATGTAAATGTTATTTTAATCTTTTCAGGCCAGAAATCGCAGTTTGTAAACTTGTAAAATAGAAATATCTCAAAGGACAAAACGGAGTATACAGAATGTAACACTACCTGAATGTCGACGGTCATTCTGGGGGTGAGCTTTGAGGGAATGACCACAGTGTATCGCTCACGGCCAGTGAGCCCGAGACTTTCCGCTGTGTCGCCTGGCAGGTACTCCAGAGGAATGATGCCCATGCCCACCAGATTACTACGATGAATACGCTCATAACTCTCTGCTAGTACAGCTTTGATGCCCTGAGGGGAATAAAGACCACCATCAGTGAGTGGATGGCATTCAATTTGTTACACCCAAAAAATGTAAGTCCATTCTTTTGACTTATTTCAAATGTCCAAATGTATGTGTAGTGTTATTTATGATGTCGTTCAAATGAAATACGCTGCATTTGAATATATTGGTAAACATGCTAATGTAAAAGTCTCACTAGCATGAAGGGTCCTTTGGCCGCCCAGTCCCTGGAGCTGCCGGATCCATATTCCTTGCCTGCCAGGATCATAAGAGGATGACCAGCCTGCAGATATTTTTCTGCTGCATCAAACACGTCCATCTGTAAGCATACAACGTACGTGCAAGCGATTAAAGCACATGGGTGCACTATCCCTATGAAACCAAAAAATGAATTAGTAACCCAACAACACTGACAGTACCACACTGATTTGCACTGTAAAAACACAAAACCACTGAGACATTTCTCAAAATATCTTTTGCGTTCCATGAAAGAATATGGAGAGAATCCATAAAGTCATACAGGTTTGAACTACATGGAAGTGAATAAATAATTTGTATTTTTGAGTGAGTTGAATAGGGAAATGTTTTTTAGGATGTCATACTGTTTCTTCTGTAGGTAGGTAGATGGTGGAAGGTGCCTGCTTGTTTAGGAACTTGTTAAAGAGGCGGATGTTGGCGAAGGTGCCTCGTGCCATGACCGCATCGTTGCCTCGACGAGAGCCATATGAATTAAACTCTCTCGCTGTGAGTCTGGGAAAGGAAAAGAATATTTAACAACCTACAGTGAGACAAGACTGAGACAAAAATGTCGCATAAGGCCAAAAACGAATAAGTAAATATCACTTGAAAAACAAGGGAATGTAACAGTTTATATTTCTAAACCTGTAAGTAAGTATCAATGACTTACCCGCGGTCAGTTAAGTAGCGTGCGGCAGCGCTGTTGCGTGCAATGTTTCCAGCAGGTGAGATGTGATCTGTGGTCACAGAATCTCCCAAATTGAGCAGCACATACGCATTCGTTATGGACTTTGGAGGTTCGAGTGTCTTGGTCTAAAAATGTTACAGCAGCAAATAAACATTTCTTACGGTTCTTGCAAATAGTTAAAGTAATAAAATCCTAGACTAGAAATATTAAATCACACGATACCAGTCCATCAAAGAAAGGTGGAGACTTTATGTAGGTAGAATTAGGATCCCAGGTGTACAGCTTGTCTGAAGGGGCTTTCAGGGAGTTCCAGCGTTCATTCACATTCTGCATTTAATAACAACACGAAATAAACACTTTGGATTCATTTTCAAAGGCCGTCGTATGGGATGTTCATTTTAAAACGATGTGTTAATGAGTCATGAGTACCTCCACTTTCTCATAGACCTCCTTAAACATGCCCGGAATGACAAACTTTTTCTCCACCACCTGGATCTCCTCCCGCGTGGGCCAGATGTCCCTCAAGAAAATCTCCTTTCCATCAGCGTTCACAGCTGGACCAAGACACAGAAAAACATTTACTGCATACGCTCCTGAGGAAGGTTAAATCGACAGACTCGCTTTGGCTCGCTGACGTGCCTTAGGTTAAGGGCACCCTGCTATTGACCGTCAATGTGTTATACTCAAAGAAAAGTGTAAAAACACTGTTTGGTATATACTCACCTAAAGGCTCCTTTTCAAAATCTATCCTTACTGTGCCCGCAATGGCATAGGCAATGACCAGCGGAGGAGATGCCAGGTAATTGCCGCGTGTGTTGGGATGGACCCGCCCCTCGAAGTTTCTGTTTCCAGAGAGGACACCGGCGGCAACTAAATCACCCTGAAACAAGAAGGAAACGCATCAAAACTTTATTTAAGTTGTTAACATAACACAGGTAATTCAAAATATTATCATGGGCAAGTTCGGCACTTACCTGAGTTATCGCCTCTACCACAGGCTCTGGAAGGGGTCCGCTGTTTCCAATACAGGTCATACAGCCATAACCAACAACCTCGAAGCTTCAAAGAAAATAAAGCATTTACATATCCTGCTACATTTCTGTGGCTTTCAACATAAAGACACATTGTGAAACATTTTAAGCCGTGCGCGTCTTACCCTAACTGCGAGAGAAAGTCCATGACTCCACTCTCTTTGAGGTAATAGGTGACCACTCCACTACCAGGAGACAGACTGGTCTTTATGTACGGCTTGACCGTAAGACCACACTCAACAGCCTTCTTGGCCAAAAGACCTGTCAGAAATAAATAAAAGTATTACGCTACAACTGAACTGTACCATTAATGCGGGACAGTTGGCATTGTCGCGGACAGACGCTGTACCTGCTCCCAGCATGACTGAAGGGTTACTGGTGTTGGTGCAGCTTGTGATCGCTGCGATGACCACAGATCCGTGTGAGAGAGAATACTCAGCCCCATTGAACTGGAACGGCACGGTAACGTCGTGTCGCTCCGGGGGAATCTGGAATCCTTTAAAGCCTTGCTAAATACATCAGCAGACAACGGGGAGATAAACAGACATTTTTGGGATTATTGTGCTGAAGATGTCAATGACATTTCATGAAAACAGAATATCATTTAAAATTACGATAGATGTGCTAAAGGTGTCATCAATAGAAAATGACAGTGATGCTTGGATGCACTTAAAGGTCCAGTCAGTGAAATCTAGCGGCAAGGTTACGAATTGCAACCAACCGTTCACCCCACCCCTCCCGTTTGAAACACTACGACGGCTGAACATACTGAACAGCTGCAATGACACAGAATGTAACAATATTTCTTGGTATTTGTTGAATAAAAGGAACATATGTGTACTATGTACCTTGGCCCCCAAACAGGCTAAAAAGTCCTGTTTCATCTCCGAAACAGCCACTTTGTCCTGAGGCCGCTTGGGACCGCTGCAGCAGGGGACGACGGTACTGAGGTCCATCTCGACCACCTGAAGAGACAACAACAGGGGAAGAAAATCAGTGAGATTTGAAAAGGAGAAAGAATGATTTTAATCCGTGAAACAACTGAATGAAAGCGTATGTCCGATACCTGAGTGAAATGTGGATCTTGCACTGTGTTGCTGTAGTCTCTGAACATACCCACTGCTTTCAGATATTGAGCGATGTAACTCAGCTTCTCTAGATCTCTCCCTTGATCACAGAAATATGAAAACTGAAGACATCAACACGTGAAGACTGGCTTGAGAAATTGAATCAAACAAATACCGCTGACACCCGTCTTAAATCTTTTTTTACTTTATTTATATAGCGCCACAATGTTACTTTGTCTCAAAGCAGCTTTACATGAAAAAGAAAATACAAAAGATTCAAATTAAGTGAAAGATTACAAACGCAGAGGACCATCTTAATAAAAGCCCTGTCGATGGCATTTGCAGAAGATCATATTATTTCACCAGTCTCCTGGTGAGCAAGCCAACATGGCAACGGCGGCAAGGAATCAAGTCTCCATCAATGAATAAATGGAGAAAAATAAACTCCGGAGAAACCAGTCTCAGCCGGGAGGGCCAGTTCTCTTCTGACGCATTACAGCTGCCAGACTTTTCAGTAAAATGTTTATGATTAACTATTAGTAGAGATTTGTTAAATTTACCTGTCTGCTTCAGATACTCCACACTGACTTCATCTACGGGGAAGAAGGCCGCAGTCGCTCCGTACTCAGGGCACATGTTGGCAATGGTGGCACGATCTGCGATTGACAGTTGGGCGACGCCAGGACCAAAGAACTCAACAAACTTCCCAACCACACCAACCTGCCGCAAGTGCTGGAAAGGGGAGACGTTTCATCACAAAATCATCCTCAGCAAATCCTCAACACATTTAGGATTAGGAAGACTTTCGTACTTTGGTGACAGTAAGCACAATGTCAGTAGAGGTTATAAATTTGTCAGGAACCCCCCGAAGTTTGTAACCGATGACCTCTGGAAGCACCATGCTGATTGGTTGACCCAACATGACGGCCTCTGCTTCAATACCTCCCACACCTGATCAAAACACGATGTTTAAACCTCACATGTAGACACTATTTTTGTGCCCCCAAAATAATCAAATATACCAACCTAATTCCACTTACCCCAGCCCAGCACCCCCAACCCATCAATCATGGTCGTGTGGGAGTCAGTGCCCACCAGACTGTCCGGATAGTAGTAACCGTCCCGATCAAACACAACCCTGGCCAGGTATTCAAGATTGACCTGATGAACTATTCCTGAGCCTGGAGGAATGATCCGCATGTTCCTGAACGCTTTAGAACCCCACTGTAGACCAAACACAATATTAAAACAAACAATCATTCTTAGCTTATCAAGAAGACACAACCCAATATCAGTACATGGGGAAAGGACAGGAGCAGAAATTACCTTTAAAAACTCAAACCGTTCTCTGTTCCTTTCGAATTCAAGCTCTTGGTTTTTGTGAACGCTGTCAGACCTTAAAGAGAAGTTTAATTTGTCAAGTCGTCTTTATTTTTATTATACATCTTAATTATACAATACGGATGGTTTCAAATCAGCTTTACAACACTCAACAGAAAAAATAACAAGAAATGAGGCCAATATATGTAGCACAGCACAAAATACAGTAAGTACAGTTTTTATACTTTTGTTTTACATCATATTGTAGATTTATTAATATTTTGAATAAGCTTTAATTTGTAAGATTTTATGACGTTAATTTTAGTAAACACTAAGGTTTTTTGTATTATGCTTTTATCATTTTTTTCAATTTTTTTTCTATATTAATTCGATTTTTTTATGTCATTTTATTCATTTTTTTCAGTTGATAGTTTCAGTAACTTCATTTTATTTTAATATAAATAGCTAAGATGGTATTTTATTTTGATTAACTGAAATGTTTAAGTGGTTGTAAACTATAATAACCTTTATAGATAAAAAGGAAATGTAATCATAAACAATTAATCTGACAATAGCAATTATGAGACAGCACTGAATCCATTTACAGCATTTTCTCACACCCCACGGCCTATCATTTATTTGAACCTCAGTACAAAGCAGACAAACATACTCTGTATTGTTTAGTTGAGTTAAGCCTTTAAATGAATACTTTGCGAGAGTATATATAAATACTCTAAAGTACACCCTGTAATGCAATCTTAATCTTCTCAAAACATTTCGTCATGAGAATTCAGTCCATGATAATTACGTTCTGAGGTTTGAGATATGTGGAGAATTAGATTTTAACATTTCTGTCCGATGAAAAGGACTTACTTTCTGTTGAAGTCAACTTGAATAGAATGATCAATGACAAGGTCTGCAGGACAAACAGGATTAATCTTCTCCGGGTCGCCTTGTAATTTCTTCACTGCATCTCGCATGGCTGCAAAGTCCACCACAGCAGGAACCCCTCTGTTCAAAGCAGAAGAAAAATACTACAACTATAAAATCAAATGTGTATATATACACACAAACAAACTTATAGTACATATGATTAACATATTACACACAATTAGAAAGTCTTTAAACAAAAGTATAACACCGTGTCTACATCGGATGTGGTGCGTCGCGATGTGACAAGATTACAACACGTTATAATTTTAAATTAAAATAAAGGCTTGTTGACAAGGATTTCTGAATGCAGATATGTAAATGTGGAAGTTACAGTGATTTGGTCAAACCTACGTGAAGTCTTGCAAGATGACTCGGGCTGGTCTGAAAGGTACCTCCACAGTCTGACTCTGTGTCACCTTCCAGTTAAGAATGTTCTCTACATCCTCCTCCTTCACCAGGAACCCATCACAATTCCTAACCGCAGACTCCAGCAACACACGGATGGAGAAGGGCAGGTGGTCTTTAAAAAAATTATCAGAGGATATAAGATTTCAAATAAAGGGGCCATTTTCAGACTACATTTATTTGGAAAGTCGTTTTCAATGCAATAATGATGGCAGAAAGTTTTTCTTAAGTGTTATTACCGTTGTTTGTACAGGACATAAAAGTAAGTGGGTGAGAGAGGTGGGGAAATCAGGAATGGACCACGCGCTTGGACTCAAACTCATGTCGCCCGGAGCGCAACCACTCCATATGTCGGAGCACTAACCACAAGGCTATGGGCTCCGACATAGTTAGAGAATGTTAATAGTGAATTTTTCACATTTTATGTTTTTATCACAATTTAGAATAAAATGTAAACTCATCAGAATTATGGAATAACACAAATATAACAAGTGTCAGAATTATTTTGTAATTTAAGACAAGAAACACAAAACAAATGAAAACTACCCATTGTATGGTATATTTTAACATTTTACATTATAACATTATATATGTATTAACTTCATAAAACTTACCTAACTTGATTAAAACATCCAACACATAATTTCTCTAAAATGTACATAGTTCTTGATTCATTAAATTAATTTAAATAATATAAGTATTTTATTATACACTTAATACTTTTAGTGAATTCTTATATAAATATTTGAGTTACTCAGATTTTTACTTACATTTACTCAATTTAAACATTATACTGTATTTCATTGTTTTCACAGCTTTAAAATTTACAAAAAAAGATTATTGTAAATTATTCCACCGAAAAATTGAGTAAATCACAGTTGAACTTTTTAGAGTGTTTGCCTAGAATTAGAAAATGTTCTGTTATCATTGTATTAACCAACGTCTTGAGATGCTTTTTAGGACTACTCATCTATTCTTAGCTTTTATTGATTGTTTTTCTTCATCATTCAGTCCAAGTCATTCACTTTAAAAGCATTTCTTTTATTGTAAATATTTTTTGTTTTGTAATGCAAGAAACAAAATAGGTCCAACCTATGTTGGACAATCACATATTATATTTTATTTTAATCATTTTTCAGACTTTACGCATACGCCTTCAGATCAAAAGGCTGGTGAGGTCAAGAGAATCATTTTACTAAAATTATTCTAAGCTTGCAAACGGCAATGTACATTGAAAAGTTGCTTTACCATATCTTGCGTCTCCGAGTTTTTTAAGGTTGAAGAACTTGTGGTCAGGCTTCTGGAGGTCCAGATGCTCAACAATGTGTGCAAAAGGGTTCGTCATGACTGAAAAAGTGATTCTGTCCAGCACACTCTCGAACCTGGAAATGAAAGGTTAGAGAGAACAACTCCATCAACGAAATAAATCAAAATAAATGAAATACAACCCACAATACAATACAGAATGATGGTATTTTCCAGAATTAAGATGATGGACAGGACCACACTATCAACATCACACAGCAGATCACGGACTCGAGGGAATTTTTTTTCAGTCTTTCTTCACACTGATCAGTTTATTCAAAAATGATAAGCAAGATGAGATGTATGCAATGAGGTGTAGGTTACACATGCCTCTCTTCACAACGAGTCCCGATAATGAACTTGGTATTTGTACTGGATTCCATACAACAAACATGCCCTCACAAGAAAACTCCTAAATCTAAGGAAAAACTTGGAAGAACTATTGGACACAGCTCTTGGTAAATATGGTGGAGTGATATATCAGGCGAGTGGTCAGATCATGATTGTAAAGCCTGTGACACAGACAGAACTAAAGCCAATTCTCTTTCACCACAATGATTTCATCATTCAGCCCCGGTTTCACATTCAAGTTTTAGGACTAGTCCCAGACTAAAATGAATTTGAGCTGTCTTAACTGAAAATAACTTGCTCTGACATATCTTGATGCACATCAGTTATGTTTTTTTCAAGACATGAAATGGCCGAAATTAACTAAGCCATAGTCCTAGCTTAGGCTAAGCCTATAAAACCAGGCATTAGTCTTTCACTTTAAGTCTGCTTGTATTATATTAAACATAATAATATAATTATTAATTATAAATTACTTCTTCCACTACTTCCGATCACATTCAAACCAAGAATTATGACAACAGTATGTAGATAGATCATTTTAAGATAATAAAAACACAATGCTTCGGGTCTTCATACACCTCCGAAGAAGACATTAATTGGATTTTTTTCAAGAGATCCTCGAAAAAAGACACATTGAACCTTTAAGGAGAAAAGGGACCAATAGGGTCTGCAGGTTTCCAATGAGCTTCATCACAGCAGGCGACATCATGCTATCATGCTAACAAGTCCTACTCAGATCTTAAGGGATATGAGGAAGTAATGATCTCAAGTTGTGCCTCATGCATAACGAGTTTTGTTTCAACTGAAACAAGGCATACACGCAATTTATGAGAGTTTCATTTATGTAGAGTATATTTACTAAAAATTACAATTGCTTTAGAATTTAGAATTGCTAGGAATGCACGATAAATTATTGGCCATAGCGGTAATGGCCAATACGACAACATTAAAAATTACCAGACCATTTATCGGCTAATACCGATATGGCCGATAATTTATTGTGCATCCCTAGTTTTGAGCCTTACTTTGGTAAAAATTCTATAATGATATATATATAGTCCATAGTAAAATTTTCTTTTGGATAAACTTCTTCAGCTGTACGCTGCTCACAGGTAAAATACAGAACGTTACTGTCTTTCTGTCATGATCATTCACTTACTACTCTCTGCTATTAGCAAAACATTGTTGATGTAGATACAGTATTTATGAATGTGTAATTTGTAGAAAGAAAAGCATATTGTTTGAATCTGTCTACCGTCTGAATGCTTTTTGTCTCGAGACCTGTTAAACATGTGACTATTAAGACATTCTTGGTTGCTCTGGTACATCTATAATTTGTTTATTATATAAAAAATATACAAGAAAAGTTTGAAGGTTAAAGACTCTTTCACTGTTGTAAATTAGGCTTGGTACATGATTTTCAGGGGGGAAAAACGAGAACTAATTGTTACTTTGTCTTCTGGAGTGAATGCTTTCCAATAAAAGCAGTTTTCCGCTAATTTCATTTTGTTTCAGTCAAAGGAACTTTAAATTAAAATGAAGATACTGTATGTCGGCCATCGGCTTTCAATGTTAAAGAATGATCAGTTATCGGCCAAATTTTACATATCGGTGCATCCCTACTAATAATTTTTATACAGTATACTTTCCGGACTCGAAGTGAAATTGTTGCAGACTATTTAGGTTTTGAAACAATGTGTTGTCTTTATAATTTTCTATCCAACACATTTTAAAATGTTTCCTTACACAGAAAATATATAGATTGATATGTATTTTTAAAAGGGGGTCCCTCACAAAAGGTTAATCATATTTGGGGGTCCTTGGAATCATAAAGTTCCTGGTCTATTAGACTCTGGACTATGACATGTTGCTGTTTCCTTGGGTTCAGAGAAAATAAAATACTCCCTCAACTGTGTTTAGAGAATGATTTACTAAAGTCACTGCACATTTAGCACAAATAAGCATGTTTAGGAGGCAAGAATGCAAGTGCACTTTCACATCATTAAAGATCCTGTTACAGTGTGTGAAAGCTCAATACTTGCCAAAGGCTAGAAGGCAGCTTAGCTAACGTTAGCTCAACCAAACGGGACTCAAACGGCAAACTTTCCACTTTGATCGGTCTAACACTGGTGTATTTAAACTGTCTGGATATTTACTTTGAGATCTAGTGGCTCCCTAAGTGCAAGACAACGCACTTCCGCGACATTTAGCCTGAGAAACAACACCACAACAACGATGAACTGAAAACGAGTATTGATATAAAAGATGTAGAATAGCATCAAGCCATATACAGATATTTTATGCTGTTGTATTTATAATTATAATGTTTTTGTACAACATTGTGTTGAATTAATCTTACCTCGTGATGTCAGAGCAGAGAAGATAGTGTCACCAGACACTAAACCCTCTGACAGCGGTCGCGTCTTTATTACCGTAATGACTCTAAACAAAGTCTCCGCATTTTTGCACAACGCCAACGGGCAGCTATTTATTTCATATTTTATTCATGCGCATAATAAAATACAAACAATTTTAGACGATAGCACGTTAACAACAAAACGACTGAAAGAAGAAGAAAAAATAAGAAAACGAATTTAAAGGTTTTTAAGGTGTTGTTTAAATAAATTTGTAATTTAGCAATATGGAAGTAGCAACCAATTTAGATTCAACTCAAAAGAAAGTTCTCGTTTAGATTCATCATATCCAAACCTAGTTCGTCCCAATACAGCCATTATTGTAAACATTGGGTAGATATTTTAGTCATACAAATCAGAGAAGACAGATTTTTTATAAAATCGCTAACTAGGATTGCAAACAACAATACAAACTGTATCGTTAATTATTTTTCTTTATATCGCTGTAGTAGGAAACTTTCCATAGCCCTCCAGCTACTGCGCATGCGCAAAGCCTCTACGAAACCGTACTTTCCAAATGTAACAAGAAACAAATTATTTTGTGATATAGACAAATATAGACATTACGGTAATGATTCAGCTCTCTGTGCGATATTGCGCAGGCTAATGGATGTGTGGTAAAGGTCACAGCTAGTTCATTGCTGATCAACTGAACACATCTTGCTTATGTTTTCTCTCATATACACGTTTTCTTTCATACATTTTTTTGTCTGAATAATCAACACGAATCTTGATAAAAACAACCATAATGAAATCAGATTGAATCACGTTTGCAGTTATTTGTTCACAGGAGTTGTGTAGCAATATAAACATACCTATTAAAGAGGACCCTTTACTCCTAAACGTCTGTTTGAAGTGGTTGAAAGATACAAAGAAGTTGCATTTAATTGCTTTTGTTCTGCTCAAATATTCAACGAACATTGAAATATTCAATGAACACCACTGATTTGGCACCCCCTTATTTTCGCCAATACGATAACATTAAAAATGACCAGACCATTTATTGTGCATCCCTAGTTTTGAGCCTTACTTTGGTAAATACTATTTGTATATATATAGTCCATAGAAAAAAATCTTCTGGTTAAACTTCTTCAGCTGTACGCTGCTCACAGGTAAAATACAGAACGTTACTGTCTTTCTATCATGATCATTCACTTACTGCTGTCTGCTATTAGCAAAACATTGTTAATGTAGGTAGTGGTACAGTGTGTGGATACAGTATTTATGAATGTGTAAATTGTAGGGACGATAATTTGGGGCAGTCGTGGCCTAATGGTTAGAGAGTCGGACTCGTGACCAGAAGGTTGCCAGTTCAATTCTCAGGGCCTGTGGGTTACGACTAAGGGTGCTCATGAGCAATACACCCTACTTGATCCCTGGGTGCTGTAGTGATAGCTGCCCACTGCTCCGGGTGTACGTATGTTCACTACTCTCTGCATAGGTTAAAAGCAGAGGTCACATTTTGGGTATGGGTCACAATATCTGACTTATTGGTCACTTTCATTCTCTCCAGCGGGCATCATCCTTTCGGCAAATGTGCCGCCTGTGAGTACAACATTCTGCAGGGAAAATACACACTAGATCTTGTGGAGTTGATGATCAATGAAGAACCAGGAAAGAGACCAACTGTGGAGCAGACACTTGCACACCTTCTTTTGGAATAACGAAAGGTAGAAATAGAAACGGGTCTAAATAGTCACTGTAAATTTGCCAAAATTCTAGCAAAATGACAACACTACGGCTGAACATTGCTATATGCCTTTGTGGTCATGCCTTGAGTGCAAAAGTTGACTCAGTTTTTTTCATACTTGTGAACGTAGCTTGAACTGGATAGCCTGAAGCGCTTTCCCTTTTTGATTGCCAATCCATGACGTAGTGTTTGCATAATAAGACTCACGTTGTTGACCGTACAAGAGCTGGCTGAGATTTAGCGGACATACATCATCGCTCCGTGTGCATATTTACATTTTATGCCGTTTGCAGATAGCATCTTCCCCATATACACTTTAATTTAGCGATGTTAATTGTCACACTCGGTTTTCTTGATGTTTTTATTAGCTCAGAGGATACAGCGAACGTCAACCTAGGCTTTATTCCCTGATCTCTTTGGGAGTGTGTACAAGTTTGCAAAGGAAAGCGAATGGCACTCCAGGCCGAGTCTGAAAAGGTTTTTGAACTCAGCTCCATAGATTTGACTTTAATTCTGGATTGAATATACTGCGTCATGTATATGAATTGTATACCTAGAATGATATGATTATTTTTGAAAAATTACCTCAGTGAGAACACTCTGACAATAACCGTCACAGCTCTCAAGATGTGTTTCCTTGGATCAATTTCAGGATAGCAGGCTAAAAACAAAATCAATTCTATTTTGGAGAAAACAATCAACATTGTGTAATTGTTTTTGACACTTGGGTGCTTTCTTTCTCTTTGAACACAAGGGAACAGTATCTGACAGTAATATTCTCTCTTAATTCTCTCCCAAAGGCACACTACATAATGACATTTTGTAAAGGTGTTTATGATGCAAACAGTTTTTTAGCTAGCCCATTTTTAAAAGTCATGAAATATGCTTTTTTGATAACTTTTTTACATTTTTAAAATGTAACTTTTAACAGTCGCATTATTGGTGCACAAACTCATATACTAACATGTGTATCAATAAAATGTTTTTCTCTCTCCTGCAAACACAACACCACAGTTACACCTTCTTGAATCCTTTAGTGCAAATCCGATTCTACAAATCACAAACTAAGACACTCTTACGCTCATTTCTTGATACAATTGTTTCAGAAAATATGGTGCAAAATGCTGCTTGTAAAATATTTTCTCACAAATTAAAGGTTTTATTCTTGGATATTTTTCTAGCACAAACACAAGAACTTAACTACAACTGCTTGAAAAAACAGACGTAAGAAAAACATGTTTTTTGTTTCTTTATTGTAGGCCTAGTAAAATCATAGTTATAATTTTCATAAGGGATTGACAAGCATAATAGTTTAAACTAAACCAATGTACTCTATTAAATAGTTCAAAACTATAGCAAACTGTCCATAACAAAATCTTTTACAATGAAAATATACTTACAGGCTACGAATTTGAAGCGCCAGCTAAGTTTTAATGGTTGGAATGGCCCCACTTTTTAACAAAAGCTTTCGCGAATAGCCGGTCTTGATCTCTCCCAGGTCCTTGAAGCAACAAAATGCGCTGCACAAACTTTAACATTCGAATTGTACTTTTCTAGAACAGTGTTGTAAATTAAATGTAAACATTCGTTTTTTGTTGTCTCATCTTTTGGCAGGGCAAACAAAGAGTCTTCCTTTCGCAAGGAGACACAGAGCGTCTCCACGACATGGCTGCTATGAGCTATAATGAGAATTACAAGAACGCCCACTGTACTTGCGTTTAGAATTGGGCGGTCTTAGTCAAGTCATGTTACGAAGTGAGGTATATTTGTCAGGGTGTGTTTACACAAGGCGTTTCAGGCAGGTCTGGGTGAGCATTTGCTTTTAAATAGAATGCATCTTTTGTTCCGACACTTGAATTTTAAAAATTTTACATGTCTAATACATGCATGGGCAATTTATAACACACCAAAGACACAGAAAAACACCGTTAATACAACCTTTAATAATAAAGGTTTTTAATAAGAATGTGAGAATTTAATGCGAGTGGAATTGAATGCGAAAAATGTACAGGAAATATGGGCTCTATGCACGCAATACTTCCACATTTAACCTTTGGCAGTTTCCAGTTGGGGAGACTTAAAGCGGAGAGAAATGGGGAAGCTGAGAAAATAGTTACATTCAGCAGATGCTACACACAGCACAGATTCCGCCCAGATTACACTCAGAAAAATCATAAAAAACAGCTAAAACATATACGTTCTAGGTTCTGGGATTCTGTACTTTTTCAGAGTGGTGTGTAATAGCGCCACCTGCTCTACAACAGTACAAACACTGATTGCCATAATAACTCGTTTTTGGCGGGGAACCACTTTTTTAAATGACGAGATAACTCGTCAATGGCGGTGAAAGAGTTAAAGTTGGGTGAAAATGATAAAAACCGCTGGAGTAGGCTGGCAACTTTTTTTTTAAAAGGCGAATTGGTTAATGTGAGTTAATGTTTATATTTTAGTTACATTCCTGTTTACTCCCCATTAGAGATCCGCGGATAAGATAGAATGTCAACCGCATCCGTTGCTTCAAATAAATTATCCACCCGCCCGCACGTATAATTTTCTCTGATATAGATATCCGCACCCGACCCGGACCCGATTGTCATTTAAATTACTCAGTTAATTTTCTAGCACTGTCTTTGTCTGTAAATACTTAAATCTAATATTTCAATTTAGCACACACATGATGTACCATATTAGAGGTAGCAGTCTTATGGCTTTCATATACATACAATGCCTCACAGTCGTTGCATATTGCATACCCAGTACTTGATTCATCCTCGTTAACCACTTCGGTACTTTTCTTTTCTACCTTTTTTTTGTTTTTAAATCTCCCTTTATAAATTTCTCTCGGATCTGTTTTGCCTCCATTTCTGCTTTAAGAAATAGACCGTCCCCTACCGCCGCCACGCGTGCATTTCTTTAAATTACTGCAAATTAGCGCCTGATGAAAAATGCATTTAAAACACATTCGCATTTTTATAGAAATGTTGTTAATATTTTACATTTACATTTAGTCATTTGTCAGACGCTTTTATCCAAAGCGACTTACAGTGCACTTATTACAGGGACAATCCCCCTGGAGCAACATGGAGTAAAGTGTCTTGCTCAAGGACACACTGGTGGTGGCTGCTGGGATTGAACCAGCAACCTTTGATTTACCAGTTCAGTGGTTTAACCCACTAGACCACCATCTCCATCATTGTATTTGATATCATCCACCCGCTACCCACCTGCAATTAATCTGAATGTATTTTTTTATTACCCGACCCACCCGACCCGTGGATCATCCGCAGCGCCCGCGGATTAAACCGCCCTCCGCACATCACTACTCCCAATACTATTAAAGTTATTGGTTGATTGCACTGCTGCCTACATTTGGGTTTTTCTTCTGTCCGAATCCTTGACATAACGAATCCACCCAAATGAACCCAGCAGGCAGCACCTCGGCCTCTACTATGCGGGAGTTGGCCGATTGGTGGCAGTCAACTTCTGCCTCGATCCAGATGGGCGACGGCTCGTTTCCTCCGCAGGCCGATCGGGCCTTTGCTGATTATGCCCAGGCATCGGCAAAGCCGGCAGTCCAGCCGGCGATGCAGCCTGCCGTCCAGCCAGTGACACAGCAGGCAGTCCAGATGTTGATTCAGCTGGCAATTCAGCCTGTGGTCCAGCCGGCATTCCATCCGGCAGCCAAGCCTTTCCCTGTCAAATCCCCTGTCAAACATCCCCCCCCAGACTGAGACTACCCCACCTAGCCCCAACTCATTTGGACTTCCTCCCATTGGACTCTTTTGTTTCCGAACCCCCCCTTCCATGTTTGTTATCTTATTATTCCACCCCACCCATTTGTAATTTATTCTTGTATGAAGTTATTGTTATTTACCATGTTTTGTTGGATGTTGTCTGTTACCCAGTCTGTCTTGTCACGTTAGTCTGCCCCCTTGGTGAACGCCAGGGGGCGTTCATTGAGGGGGGATCTGTCATTATTCTGCCTCATAATGTCAAGTCCTTCTTGGTCTAGTGGGAGGTTCATGACAGAGCCTCCTGTTTTGTATGGAGAGACATGTTATTGTTGATTCTGACATAACATGCGCTCTCTCTGGTTTCGTCTTTGGCCCCGCCCCTCTCGTTTCCTCGTTAAGCTTTCCTTTAGTGTTTCATTCCCCACAACTTCCTAGTGTTAATTTACCCCTTGTTAGTCTCCCTATTTAAAGCCCTTGTGTTTTCTGTCCTGTGCGGATTCGTTTTGCACTGCTTTCGTTCAAGCTCGTGTCCCTGTACCCTGCCTTGTTGGATTTCATCCCTTCTTGGAGTTCTTGCCGTGTTTTGGATGTTGCTTTATTATTATGTCTTGTCTTTGTCATTTTATTAGAAAGTCTAATTATTCTGTTTTATGTTTTTCCCCATTGTGGGAAGTCTTTTGTTTCCTGTTTATATTTTAGTTACATTCCTGTTTTTTGTTTTATACTATTGAAATTATTGGTTGATTGCACTGCTGCCTATGTTTGGGTTTTTCTTCTGTCAGAATCCTTGACATAACGAAACCTGCTGTAATGAACCCAGCAGGCAGCACCTCGGCCTCTACTAGGCAATTAATCAACTACTGCCACGATCCAGAGGGGCGATGGCCCGTTTCCTCCACAGGGCGATCCGGCCCTCGCTGATTATGCCCAGGCATCTGCAAATCCTAGTTTCCTCAGGATGGGAACTCGAGAAAGAAACACAGAAAAAGATAGAAAATAATTAGCGTAGCTGCTGTTCATTACATTTCAGGCAAAGATAATCATTTGTATTTAATCTGATGACTGGAATGCAAAAATCAAGACTGTAGTTAGTCTAACCCATTTAACTACTTTGAACTTCCTAATAGCTCCATATCGCTGACCTGAAATAAAACTTGTTTGTTATCTAAAGATATGACTGAATGTGAGTTGTCAGCTCCATCACATTTCACAATAGATCCTCAATAACTGTGTCCTCTATCGAGGACGTACTCCAACTGCTGACTAAGGCCGCCGGAGCATTATTGAATATATTTGTGTGTAAAAGTTACAGACATTTAATGTTTAATAAGTAGAATGTGAGTTCAGAGTTGTCTATATATGTAATTGTAGTGGAGTAGGCGGGGCGAGACTGTGGTTCGAGACCGGTGAGTAATTGTGAATGAGCGGCAGCTGTGCGCACACCGGGCTCGAATCACGTAGGAGATTGGGAGCATATAAAAGAACGAGCGACCGGACTGTCGAAGAGAGAGGACCGGGCCCGAACATGTTTTACGTTTGTATTTATGCTCGTGTGTTTTGTATTTATGTTTTGTTCGCCGGCGTCGGCCTTGAGGGGC
The DNA here is from genome assembly GCA_029783895.1 of Triplophysa bombifrons. Classification (NCBI taxonomy): domain Eukaryota; kingdom Metazoa; phylum Chordata; class Actinopteri; order Cypriniformes; family Nemacheilidae; genus Triplophysa; species Triplophysa bombifrons. Next base: position 37,865,083 of record CM056448.1, read on the forward strand.
CGCCGGCTGTTTACTATTTATATTTATATAGTACTTCCAGGGCAAATCTGAAGAGGGGCATCAAAAAGGCCAAGCACTGCTACAAGTTGAAGCTAGAGGAGCATTTTACCAATTCTGACCCTCGACGCATGTGGCAGGGCATCCAGGCCATTAGTGACTATAAACCCAACCACTCCATCCCCATAACCATAGATGCTGCCATTCTGAACGAGCTTAATGACTTTTATGCACGCTTTGAGAGAGACAATAAGGAACCCGCCACCAGGCTCACACCTTACACCGACCACCCAATCATCACAGTAAATTCCACAGATGTTTTCACTGCACTAAGCCGGATAAACGCGCGCAAGGCTGCTGGCCCTGATGGCATCCCTGGTCGCGTACTCAGGGCATGTGCGGAGCAGCTCGCTGGGGTCTTCACGGACATCTTCAACCTGTCCCTCGCCCAAGCAGTGGTTCCAGCATGTTTCAAATCCACCTCCATTGTGCCCATTCCGAAACATTCCAGCCCGACATGCCTGAACGACTACCGCCCTGTAGCACTCACACCCATTGTTATGAAGTGCTTCGAGCGGCTGGTCCTGTCACACCTAAAAGACTCTTTACCATCCACACTGGACCCATACCAATTTGCCTACCGTAGCAATAGGAGCAGAGATGATGCAGTGTCCATGGCGCTGCACTCCGTGCTCACACATCTGGACAATAAGGACACTTATGCACGCATGCTGTTTGTAGACTTCAGCTCTGCATTCAATACCGTAATCCCTTCCAAGCTAATCATCAAACTTGGAAACCTAGGCATTAACAATTCAACCTGCAACTGGATTATGGATTTCCTGACGAACAGGCCTCAGCTTGTTAGGTTAGGCAACATCTGCTCCACCACAACCACCCTCAACACTGGTGTACCTCAGGGCTGCGTACTGAGCCCCTTTCTCTACTCCCTTTTCACACTCGACTGCAGGCCTGTGAATGGATCTAACTCCTTCATCAAGTTTGCAGACGATACAACAGTGATTGGTCTCATCAGAAACAACGATGAGACTGCTTACAGGGAGGAGGTACGGCACCTGGCCACATGGTGCTCAACCAACAACCTGCTCCTTAACACCTCCAAGACAAAGGAGATCATCGTGGACTTCAGGAAGGCGAAAGGAGGCACATACGACCCCATCCACATTAACGGGACGGCTGTTGAACGTGTTTCCAGTTTTAAGTTCCTGGGGACCCACATTTCGGAGGACCTGTCCTGGACCACCAACACCTCATGCCTGGTCAAGAAGGCTCACCAGCGTCTCTTCTTTCTGAGGACACTGAAGAAGAACCAACTCTCTTCAACTATCCTGGTGAACTTCTATCGCTGCACGATAGAGAGCATCCTGACCAACTGTGTCACAGTCTGGTACGGGAACTGTTCTGTTGCTGAGCGTAAGGCACTGCAGCGGGTTGTGAAAACAGCCCAGCGCATCACAGGAACTACACTCCCTTCCATTGAGGACATCCAGAAGAAACGCTGTCTGCGTCGAGCTCGCAGCATTCTCAAGGACTCCTCTCACCCCGCTCATAGACTGTTTACTCTCCTGCCTTCCGGTAGGCGCTTCAGGTGCCTCCGGACAAGAACCAGCAGACTAGGAAACAGCTTTTTTCCCAGAGCTGTTTCATTATTGAACTCTGCTCCCCAGTGATTTCACTACCTCTCATAACTTTAACTTAATGCTGCTATTACAATGTTTACATTGCACTACAGGGCTGCCATGCATGACTGAACTGTACACACCAGTACTTCATGTATCTGCTCTACCGGACTGTTTACACACACACAGCATCATTTGCACTCTATACTGCTCACTTGCACACCAGGAATATTACACTGAATCTTCATTTGCACTAATGGACTACTTTCATAACTGCATTAACTCATCTACTGCACTGTAACCTTAATAACTGAATTTACTCATCTACTGCACTGTAACTTCAATAACTGCACTAACTCACCTACTGCACTCTAACTCATCTATTGCATTGCATCAATCGCATAACTAACTGCATCTACTCATCTATTGCACTATAGCTTCAATAACTGCACTAACTCATCTACTGCACTGCAACTGTATATCTGCATCTACTCATGTATTGCACCGTACCTTTAATAACTGCATTAACTCATCTACTGCACTGTAACTTTAATAGCTAATGTCTGTAACTAATGCACAATCAGGTCACTTGCACTATTGTATAGTCTATATTGTTATCTGTTCATAACGTCCTGTACACTAATGTTCACAGTATATAGCCTTCTGTATATATTGTTCATAGTACATACCGATTGTCATATTTTCATAGTACATGCCCATCGTAAATTATTTTCCTAATATTGTATTCTGTATTTATTCACACTGTATATCTGCACTTGCTAATTGCACTTCTGGTTAGACCTAAACTACATTTCGTTACACTGTACTTGTATATGTGTAATGACAATAAAGTTGAATCTAATCTAATCATCTTAATCTCTCTTAAAATGTTTGCCGGTTCCCGCCTTGAATCCATATCTTGAATCTTGTTACATTGGTGCCGAAACCCGGGAAGAAGGAGAGACATGCTGTAGGAGAGTCCTCCCGCCGAGTGGCCTCGCGGTTCCGGAGAGTTCGGGCAGCGCGGACGAAGGGCGTCCGCCAGTGGCTGCCCGAAGCGGCGGCTCTGGGGAAACGGAAGTGCACAGTGCGGCCACCGCCAAAACTTCGGTGGAACGGCGACCTTTGCTGCCGCGCCCCTGGGTCGAGGTGGGGTGGCTTTCGTCCAAGTGGGAGCGGGGGAGTTGCCGCCGTCCGCCAAAGGCCGGAGCCTGTGTCCGTCCCCCGAGGGGGAGGAGCAGGGGGCGGAAGTGCCGGGCGAGCCACCGCCTGCCAGAGGCAGGAGCCTGCGTCCGTCCGCCCAAGGGGGAGGAGCAGGGGACGGGGAACCCACCCCGACTCCCAGATAAAGGAGGAGCCACCGCCGGCCGCCAGGGGGCGGACGGTCGAGCCGTCCACCGAAGCCCCAGGGCCACCGCAAGGCACCGCGAAGGAGAGTACTCCGGCTGGTTGAGGACAGAGCGGCAGCATGTCGGGGAACCGGACTATAATTTTTTTTTTTCTCTCCCCTCTCTCTTTCCGGTCGCTCCCGAGGGCTCCCGTCTCCGTTGTCTCGTCTCATCGCTGTCTCGTCGTAACTTTAAACCTGCTAAAACTAATCAAACTAATATTTTTTTATAATCGCGTATAATTAGTCTGAAATAAGCGCCATGACATTCTCCACTTCAAACAACATTATATCGTTCAATGCTGTGGCGAGGCACAGATCGGAGATCAGCGTCGCCTGGGAAACGGCCGGCAGCTAACGCTGATTGCGTACACCTGACGCTTATTACCTGCCGGGCATAAAAGCCGCGTGCTCCCAGCACTCTGGGTCCCGTATTTGGCCGCACCCCCCGCCGTGCCTTATTGACCCCCAGAGCGCGAGAGTGGAGGAACAGCGAGGGAGACAGAGAGAAGGCATCCCAACACGAGCACGGACTGGCGAGTTTATAAAGAGCAAACACCCCGGATATTTATGTTGGACGCGTAAAGTAAGCTGTCTAATAAATTCCCCGCTGGGGTTGTTTGTACTGCCATCTTGTGTGTGTGTCGTGTCTCTTACCCCGTCACAAATGCGTTTTAGATTTAAGGGAGCTGTATCGCTCCCTACATTTTTTAAGTTGGTAATGTGACGTTGTTGCAACGCATAACAGAACTTTAGGGAACACTTCAACAGTTAAGGGGAAATAAGGGGAAATTCTCTCCTCATGCCTTCAGTGTTTGTCAGGTCTTATTGTTGTTTTTTGTCATTATCGCCAGAACTTATGCTTTAAAGCTGAAACCTAGCACAGTACCTCTGAACCATGTAGCCCAGTACCTCAAAACCACGCGTGCTCCAAAATCTCTCCTAGATTGATCCGCTTATCTGGATTCCTCTGAAGACAGGCTTGAATGAAATCGCAGCATTCTGTGCAAAAAAAAGAAAAAACTGTGAATATATTTGACTGTTGCTTTTAACCTGCTCTGCTTGATTGTATTTTTTCCGAAATTCTGAATTACAGTTAACTCTGATGCTGATCTCACCTGCAGTCAAGCCGTCTTTGCTCCATTTCTTATTGTTAATCTGTATGAGGTCCAGACAGCTGGGAAATTCTCCACACACCATAGCAAACAGCAGTACACCCAGCGAATACACTGTTGCTGGTTTGCCATGGTACAAGCCCGTTTCAGCATATTCAGGGCAAGTGTATTGCTTTGTGCCTAAAGAAAAGCATGCAAAAAGGTGAACAGAGGCACTATCTGAAAATATCATCTTAGTATTTATGTAAAGTGATAAAACATACCCATATAGCGGTCGTAAGCCGAGCTTTTGAGAAGATCGCCGCACCCAAAGTCGATCAATTTGACCTCCAGGGTGTTTGGGTTGATCAGGAGGTTTTGCTGTTTTATATCCCTGTGGAAAACCCCCCGTTCGCAGCAAACTTGAGCGGCTTCGGCCGCTTGCCTTAAGATAGTGCGCGCTATGACCTCGGTGACGGTGCCTCCATTGTGCTCCACGAAAGAACGCACATCCTCGCAGGGAGAAGGGAGCTCTAGGACCATGACATACTGCTCCGGATAATCCTGCCAGTCAAGAAGCTGGACGATCAAAGGAACATTATCTCCCTTTCTGGCGAGCAAGTGAAGACCGACCTCTCGAGGGAAAGGTCTAGGATAACCCGGCTAGAAAAAAAGAGAATTTTATCAAGATTAGACGATTGACAAACAAGGATTTAGCTCAGTCTCAAACAAACTTAGGTTTGTGTACTTAAAAAAAACTATGAAGATGTTTCCAACTGAATAATAACACAAGCTACTTACAATGTAGATATAATTCTGGATTATTCTCTTGGTCTTCTCGACATATTTCACTGCCACCTGATGAACAAAACAAATAATGGATTTGTGTTAGCATTCATCCTAAACAGAACTGTACTATAATACATTTACAACAGCGAAGAGCATGTTTGGTCAGGTCTCATTATATCAAGCACTGAAGTCGTGGACACTGCATACAATAAGGTTTGGAAAGTATACGGTGAGATATCAAAAAGATGAAGCACAAAAATTTTGAAAAAAATCTAACCTTTAAGCCATCCCGCACACGTTTCCCCTCATAGACGGTTCCAAAACCTCCTTGACCCAACTTACTGCCGATCTCATACTGGCAGCCATTGATTACTGTTAAAAGAGAAATGCAGCAGACAACCATCACAAAACATTAGAAATACTTAAACTAAAACTATTCAACAATATCTGTTGGTGAATATGTTGAAACAGAATGTTTATATTGCTGAGAGTGTGTTAGTGATGCCCTTAATCATGGTGTGAATGAAACACAGCTATTGACCAATCATAATCAAGGACTCAGACTAAATCTGTTTTAGAAGTTATGTTATGTTGGAATTATGGAAGTAAACTCACCCAGAACGAACATGCTGGATTCCTCATCATCCTCCCGCTTCTCTTCAGACTGACTGTCTGAAGTGTGCAACTGATTGTGTGAAGTGTGTAACTGAGTATCTGAAGTGTGTAACTGAGTATCTGAAGTGTGAAACTGACTGTCTAAAGTGTGTAACTGATTGACTGAAGTGTGTAAATGACTGTCAGAAGTGTGTAACTGATTGACTGAAGTGTGTAACTGACTGTCTAAAGTGTGTACCTGATGGTATGAAGTGTGTAACTGACTGTTTGAAGTGTGTATCTGACTGTATGAAGTGTGTAACTGATTGTCTAAAGTGTGTGACTGATTTTCTGAAGTGTGTGACTGATTGTATGAAGTGTGTGACTGCCTGTATGAAGTGTGTGACTGCCTGTATAAAGTGTATAAACGACTGTCTGAAGTGTTTGACTGCCTGTCTGAAATGTGTGACTGCCTGTATAAAGTGTGTGACTGATTGTCTGAACTGTGGAGGATTAAAATTTCCGCATGACCATTGAAGTTAGATCCAGAATCATCTGGAAACCGAACGACCTCATGTTTTCCAGTGGGGACGGAGGTCTGGCGGTTGTTGGCAGGATCTAGGTCCTAAAATGAACAGTTACATAAGTGGTGTATTTTCTAAATATATGATACTGACACATACTGATTTGCAAACTTCCAGATTTTTGAATAAACCAACAACAAAAAAACAAAACCCTGTTTTGTTGGGTGTCAGGTGTATAAACATCTTTGTACCTGAAACCACTCGTGAAAACGGACCCTTTCAAGATCCATTCGTTTCTCTGGATCCTCCTGCAGACAGTCTATAACGAACTGGCAGCATCCTGTTTCGGAAAGATGGAAGAGACGATTACTACCATATACTGTGAGTTGATCAGAAGGTCACTTTAAACTTCACACCTGCTCTCATTCATCATCTTATTCAATTCTTTCATCGAACCACTTGCTGTTTTTTATCATTCAAAACTCCAGTTTGTCTGATGAAGAGCTCACCTTGACTCAAGCCTTCTTTGCTCCAGGTACACTCATTGATCTGAAACTTGTCACGAACAGCTGGGAATTTCCCGCACAACAGGATGAACAGCAGCACTCCGAGTGAGTACACAGTCGCTGGCTTTCCATAATATTTGGACATTTGGAGCCATTCAGGGCAAGCATAGCTCCGTGTGCCTAAAGAAAAGCATCAAAAAATAATGTGATGTCTCAAAAGTGAGCAGAGGCAGAATTTTTGTAAACGCCTGTTCATAAAGAAAGGTGATAAAACATACCCATATAGCTGTTGTAAGGCGAGCTTTTGAGAAGATCGCCGCACCCGAAGTCGATCAATTTGACCTCCAGGGTGTCTGGGTTGATCAGGAGGTTTTCCAATTTTATGTCCCTGTGGAAAACCCCCCGTTTGCAGCAGACTTCAGCGGCTTCGGCCGCTTGCCACAAGATACGCTGCGCTATTTTCTCGGTGACGGTGCCTCCATGATGCTCCACGAATTCTTGCACGTCCATGCACAGATAAGGGCGCTCTAGGACCATGATGAAGTGCTTTGGAGTTTCCTGCCAATCCAGAAGCTGGACGATCACAGGAACACATTCTCCCTCACAGGCAAGCAAGTGAAGACCGACCTCTCGAGGAAAAGGTCTAGGATAACCCGGCTGGAAGAAAGAATTATTATCACAACAAGATTACTGACAGGATTTAGCTCAGTCTTAAACAACCTTAGGTTTGTGTACTTAAAAAAACTATGAAGATGTTTGCAATTGAATAGTAACTCAGGCTACTTACAATGCTGATATAATCATATTTTACGAGTGGTCCCTTCCGGACAAATTTCACTGCCACCTGATTAACAAAACAAAAATGTATTTGTTACTGTAGTATAATACATTTACAACAGTAAAGAGGATTTTTTGTCAGGTTTCAATGGATCAAGCACTGAAGTCATGGACACTGGATGCAATAAGTTTTAAAATAAGAAATGACAGTAAGATGAGCACAAGACTTAAAAAAAAGAGAAAAAAATCTAACCTTTAAGATATCATGCAAACGGGTCCCTTTAAAGACGGTTCCAAAACCTCCTTGACCCAGCTTTCCGGCGATCTCATACTGGCAGCCATTGATTTCTGTTAAAAGAGAAATGCAGCAGACATCAAACACCAAACATTAGCAACACTTAAACTCCCTGTGAACGAAAGTTGCGATCATTTTTACTTCTGTATTTTGATGCAATTCCGAGCGAAATGGAATTTTGAATGAGAAAGAAAGTGGGCGTGGCTTTCGTATTCCTCTGCAAGTTGATTTGATCTATTAAAAAGCCTTTGCATTTTGAAATGAAACTGGCAGCAGACTGACAGTTGAAGGGGAGGAGTTAACGGGTGCTCCGCCCAAGCCATCTAACATAAGTCATTTAAGATGGACTGTCATTACAATACTTTAACTGAAGATTATGAGGGCACATGAATTTTAATAAGAGTGACCAACATTGATCAATTATTTACCATAAACTCTAGAATTTTCATCAAAATATAGGCATTGTAAGTTTTAATTTCACTAGGACTTTAACCTTAAACTATTAAACAATATCTGTATAAAATGTCAAATATGTCGTTGTTGTTAAAAACAAATTTAACCTGAATATCGTTGCTGGCAACAATTTACAGAAACAGAATGTTTACTTGCTAAGAGTGTGTTAGTGATGCACTTAATCGTTGTGTGAGTGAAACACAGCTATTGGCCAATCAGAAGCAAGGATTCAGACTAAATCTGTTATGTTATGTTGGAATTATAGAAGTAAACTCACCCATTCCGAGTACCCTGGACTGATCACGGATGCCAGTGTTGAAGGGAAACTGGAGGTCGTCTGAAGAATCGTCCTGAAATGAACAGTAATATAAATGGTGTATTGTCCAAGTAATTGTGTATTGTGGTGTGATTTAAGCTCTCCTGTAGCTCAGTGGTAAGAACATTGCGTTAACAACGCAAGGTTCTGGGTTCAATCCCAGGGAATTGCAAATACCTGTGTAAAATGTGTAGGATAAAGCATTGTAAGTCGATTCGAATAAAAGCGTCTGTTAAATGCATAAATGTAAATGTCTTCATATATGATTTTGACACCAATCGACTTGCCAATTTCCAGATTTTAGAATAAACCAACAACATAAAAAACACATATGTGACCCCGGATGACAAAACCAGTCTTATGGGTACATTTTTCAAAATTGAGATTTATACACCACATGAAAGCTGACTAAATACACTTTCTATTGATATATAGTTTGTTATGATAGGACACTATTTGGCCGAGATATAACCATTTAAAATTCTGGAATCTGAGAGTGGGAAAAATCTAAATATTGAGAAAATCGCCTTTAAAATTTTCCAGAAGTAGTCCTTAGCAACGCATATTACTAATGATGGGAAATAAATGAAACTTACACCATTGATTAACCACAGCTTAAACTTTATACACACAAAATTTCATAAAATTAATTTTCCAGGAACATATAACATTTTACACCTGAATTTTACACTTGAGCTGGCAACGAATCATCAATAACAGAGGCAGACCAACATTCTAAGATGATGTTTTGTTTACATTTTGTCACAGCAAAATTGGCATAACTTTGACAAACAACTCATGAAAACCACTACTTTGTAAAGAAGGCATTTAAGAACGTATGTGACTGACTGACCTGAACTTTGAAGAATTTTCCCACTCAAGCGGGTCGAATTCTGAGTCTGCAGTGAACACTTTGTATTCCTTCATGGCACGGAGTCGAAGCGATCTAAACATTAATTGAATTCGTCGTCTTCCGGGGCATCCTCTTATGTCAAGCCGGTCTCTGGACTTTCTGTATTATCTTCCCAATAATTTGCGAAACAATCATTTACTAGGTTCGTTAAATTATTGCTGTCATTAGCGTTTAGATTGAGCAAACGCGCTTCCATCAGAATCCATGTTTTGAAGCGCGAGCATGACGGATTGTGTACGCTGCGCACGTGAGACGCTATAGCAGGCCGTTGCTAAGAGGAAACAGGTTTGTTTTAACACTCTCTATTGGCTTACCCTTGTAATGACATAGAAGAGAGTAGATTAACTTGAAAGCGGAATCTCTTAACTTTACATAGATACCAAACTTGAATGGGTAGTTATCATAGAGCGGACAGCAGCGAGTTAAGTTTGTAGGCATGTTTCTGACCATTTTTTGTTCGCGATATTAAGGGATCGACTCACATAAATAAAGTTTTGATATATTTACGGTAGGAAATTTACAAAATATCTTCATGGAACATGATCTTTACTTAATATACTAACGATTTTTGGCATAAAATAAAAATTGATAATTTTGACCCTAACAATGTATTTTCGGCTTTTGTCAGAAATATACCCGTGCGACTTACGACTGGTTTTGTTGGCCAGGGTCACATATTAAAAAAAAATTCAACAACTGAAGCCTCTACAGAGAACACGTAGTCAGTTTTCTACTGTATGTGGCTGATGCTCTTAAAACTAAATGGTGACTAATACGAAAACCCTTTTTTTGCTGGGTGTCAACTGTATAAACATCTTCGTACCTGAAACCACTCGTTCCCACAGATGCTTTCCAGATTAATACGTTTCTCTGGATCCTCCTGCAGACAGTCTTCAACCAGACGGCAGCATTCTGTTCAGAAAGAGACGATTATAACCTAAAACTGTGAGTCTTATTCAATTCTGTAAGTCAAACCACTATCATTCCAGAAGAGCTCACCTTCTGTCAAGCCGTCTTTGATCCAGGCCCTCTCAGTGATGTAGAACCGATCATTAGAGCTGGGGAATTTTCCGCACAACATGGTGAACAGCAGAACCCCGAGCGAGTACACCGTCGCCTGCTTTCCATTGTACTTGCCGGTTTTAAAAAATTCAGGGCAGACGTATTCTCTTGTGCCTGAGGAAAACAGATTTCATGTCATTTTACTGTTTACATTACCACTAAAAACAAGCCTAGCACTGAATCTGAATGCTGATCTTGTTTCTACAAAGTATTTCTACAAACGTGTCTGACTTACCTGTGAATGTATCGTAGGTCGACTTTTTAAGTAGCTCTCCACACCCGAAGTTGACCAGTTTGACATCGTTCATGTCTGTATTTATAATGAGGTTCTCCAGTGTGATATCACGGTGGAATACTCCCTGTTCACAGCATATGTTGGCAGCTACGGATGCCTGCCATATGATGCGTTTCGCCAACTCCTCGTCGAGCTTTCCCCCTCGGCTCGCAACAAACTTATTCAAACCCTTGCAGGGAGAAGGGCGCTCCAGGACCATGATGTAGCGGTCCAGAAGTTCCTCCCAGTCCAAGAGCTGGACAATCTCAGGATTGTTTCCATCATCACAGGCAAGCATTTGAAGAGCCACCTCACGCGGAAGGGGATCAGGATGACCCGGCTAGACGAAAGACAATAGCATCATTACATAGAGTTCTCAGTTACATCTCAGTTTCAGAAAAAGCTGAACACAGTGGAATTGTGTGCATGCAAGATAAAACATCTAAAATAAGAAGAATAAAAGGTACAACTTACGATGCGGATATAATCCAGATGCCTGGATGTGTGCACGCATTTAAGTGCCACCTGATCAACAAAAACAAAAATGATCAATTGGACAACAGATACAGTGAGAAGGTTTATAAAAGAAAAATTAAGATGTTAAATAGATGAACACAACATGTTTTGAAAACTATTTGCTAGGTAGTTGTGCGAGTAAAAAATCAAACCTCCAAGCCATCATGCACACGGGTCCCTGCGTAGACGACTCCACGAGTGCTTGCAGCCAGGATTTCACCAACAGCATACATGCAGGAGTTGATCTCTATTAAAAGAAAATAAAGTTGACGTAAAACATCAAGCATTAGTAATACTTCATCCAAAATTATTTTAACAATATCTTTCCTTAAATATACTTGTAAAGGTTACCGATGACCATAATTGAATAGGTGTATGTTGTGTTCTGTTGTTGAGACTAACCCTGCATGTTCACACTGGGCGTCTTAGAGTCTTCCAGCTTCTCTTCAGACAGTCTGACTGAAGTTAGCTGGATGTCCTCTTCCACGACCGCCTCGATATGAGCTTGTGCCGGCTGGATTTCTTCATCCCGGACCGACTTGCTTTTGACTGGATTCTGAACAGCATCGCTGTCTAAATCCAACCGATCAAAAAAGCGTTCACGGGAATCAGAAAGGCCTGTATTAAAAGATAAATGAAGGATAAATGAAAGATAAATGAAGTTGACATAGAACATCAAGCATTAGTAATACTTCATTCAAAACTATTTTAACAATATTTTTCCTTAAATATACTTGTAAAGGTTACCAATGACCATGATTGTATATGTGTTTGTTGTGTTCTGTTGTTGAGACTAACCCTGCATGTTCACACTGGGCGTCTTAGAGTCTTCCAGCTTCTCTTCAGACAGTCTGACTGAAGTTAGCTGGATGTCCTCTTCCACGACCGCCTCGATATGAGCTTGTGCCGGCTGGATTTCTTCATCCCGGACCGACTTGCTTTTGACTGGATTCTGAACAGCATCGCTGTCTAAATCCAACCGATCAAGAAAGCGTTCACGGGAATCAGAAAGGCCTGTATTAAAAGATAAATGAAGGATAAATGAAAGATAAATGAAGTTGACATAGAACATCAAGCATTAGTAATACTTCATTCAAAACTATTTTAACAATATTTTTCCTTAAATATACTTGTAAAGGTTACCAATGACCATGATTGTATATGTGTTTGTTCTGTTCTGTTGTTGAGACTAACCCTGCATGTTCACACTGGGCGTCTTCGAGTCTTCCAGCTTCTCTTCAGACAGTCTGACTAAAGATTGCTGGATGTCCTCTTCCACGACCGCCTCGATATGAGCTTGTGCCGGCTGGATTTCTTCATCCCGGACCGACTTGCTTGGGACTGGATTCTGAACAGCATCGCTGTCTAAATCCAACCGATCAAGAAAGCGTTCACGGGAATCAGAAAGGCCTGTATTAAAAGATAAATGAAGGATAAATGAAAGATAAATGAAGTTGATATAAAACATCAAGCATTAGTAATACTTCATTCAAAACTATTTTAACAATATTTTTCCTTAAATATACTTGTAAAGGTTACCAATGACCATGATTGTATAGGTGTATGTTGTGTTCTGTTGTTGAGACTAACCCTGCATGTTCACACTGGGCGTCTTCGAGTCTTCCAGCTTCTCTTCAGACAGTCTGACTAAAGATTGCTGGATGTCCTCTTCCACGACCGCCTCGATATGAGCTTGTGCCGGCTGGATTTCTTCATCCCGGACCGACTTGCTTTTGACTGGATTCTGAACAGCATTGCTGTCTAAATCCAACCGATCAAAAAAGCGTTCACGGGAATCAGAAAGGCCTGTATTAAAAGATAAATGAAGGATAAATGAAAGATAAATGAAGTTGACATAGAACATCAAGCATTAGTAATACTTCATTCAAAACTATTTTAACAATATTTTTCCTTAAATATACTTGTAAAGGTTACCAATGACCATGATTGTATATGTGTTTGTTGTGTTCTGTTGTTGAGACTAACCCTGCATGTTCACACTGGGCGTCTTCGAGTCTTCCAGCTTCTCTTCAGACAGTCTGACTGAAGTTAGCTGGATGTCCTCTTCCACGACCGCCTCGATATGAGCTTGTGCCGGCTGGATTTCTTCATCCCGGACCGACTTGCTTTTGACTGGATTCTGAACAGCATTGCTGTCTAAATCCAACCGATCAAAAAAGCGTTCACGGGAATCAGAAAGGCCTGTATTAAAAGATAAATGAAGGATAAATGAAAGATAAATGAAGTTGACATAGAACATCAAGCATTAGTAATACTTCATTCAAAACTATTTTAACAATATTTTTCCTTAAATATACTTGTAAAGGTTACCAATGACCATGATTGTATATGTGTTTGTTGTGTTCTGTTGTTGAGACTAACCCTGCATGTTCACACTGGGCGTCTTCGAGTCTTCCAGCTTCTCTTCAGACAGTCTGACTGAAGTTAGCTGGATGTCCTCTTCCACGACCGCCTCGATATGAGCTTGTGCCGGCTGGATTTCTTCATCCCGGACCGACTTGCTTTTGACTGGATTCTGAACAGTGTCGCTGTCTAAATCCAACCCATAAAGCAAGCGGTCAAGGGAATCAGCGAGATCTGGACCCTCAATGACTGGAGTGTTGAGGATCTCCATGTCACTGAGAGTGAGACCCTGTGCTGAAATCACTTCTGTAGAGAGAAACCAGATCAAACACAAGATCAATTACAATTCATGAAATAATGAACACTTACATTAATAATCAATTCTATTGATAGCAGGAGATTAAAGTGACAGGGGATTTCTTGAGTACACATTTCTCTCAGATTCCCAACAAATTGATCCGTTCATAATTCATCAGCACACGTTTAACATCATACTTTTAACCAATACGTTACAATAGGACTATCTGGCAAGCATCATTAATACTATTTATATATCTATATATACAGTAAAACCTTAAACTTAACCATAAATGACAACATCCAGATTACAAAAATAGATGATTTATGCAGTAAAAGCATGCTCGACAGGTGTCCTGTTATCATTCTTTAACAATAACTAAGATTTTTACATTATATAAGAGATCATTAGTTGTAATACATTGAAACGGTAACGTTTGATTCAGATACATATTCATATAACACATCTACATTATGTTCACGTTAATAAACTATTGATTTGTTAACTTTTCAATGTGGGGTCACGGCTAATGCAAACATAGACAAGACTTCACATAACGTTTAAAAGCATCAGTTGACCCTGAACATTCGCGATTATATTATCTTCTGTCATCCTAACCTTCTCTCCGTCTGTGCATTTCTCGGAGTTTTCCGAAACGCACAGGTGACTGACGGTCGATGTCCGACGGTGCAGCTGTACATTGGCCGTACAAGCCGCTCCGATCGACAACGCCGTCAGTTTTCACGCCTTTACCAAGTATCTGACCCATAACGATGAAGTAAATACAAAAGCTGAACAACCGTAATCGTGAGAAGAGCAGAATGAGCAGCAAACAGCAAACCGACTAGTTTTAACAGCAAAGCTCAGATGGGACGCCGAGATATCATTGTGACGTCATGTAAGAAGGTTTGAAAAGTAGGTCAGTTACTCTGACTGGATGTTTTGATGAGTTAGGGACAGTACTGAACTTTATTTAACTGTACTTGGATTCGATTATTAACTGTTTTGATATTAACCTATTAATTACAAATGTTGACACCCGACAGATTACGACTCCCCTTATTTTAGTGGGGAACGGAGGGTCATAATTTGTAAGGACTCCTTTTTCGGCTCAACAACTGACAAACATTTTGCGTGTACCCTATGCCGCCTCTCTAAATGTCAACAAAAGTCAGTCATTTTAAGAGATTTAATGTCGTGTGTGAATTATTTATCGCATTTAATACACTGTATTAGTTATTTAATAAAGTGCGTTTAAGGACTCGTGTCTGTTTTTAAGTAACTGTACTAACCGTTGCCCGCCATGTCCGCCATTTTGTCCACAATATTTTCAGAGCAAAAGGAGACGCAGGACGTCTTACGTCGTCCACACATTTGCTCTGCAGTGAGCAGCAGATTGTTTTTTGGCAATCTTTGTCTAAAACATGTTCAGTCTGACTTTAAAACTTTTTGTCTTTCTCAATCATTTACTTCTCAACTGTACTTCATTTTCTTTACTACAAATGGTTTCACTCCATTATTATTAGGTAATATTTACTGTGTGGAGACAGCCTACACACAAACACACACACTTGTATATATGTGGTTTACGTGGTAACTATTAAAGAAATTTGACTTTTTTTTAAATCAACATTTAGGTTGTTTTTAAGCGATTTAGTTTACGAGGACCCACTAAACTATGTTTACGTTGTTACACACAAATCATTACACAGATTTGTAAACCAAACTCGTAAAGCATGTAATACAAGCACACAGCACACACAATTTCTTTTTAATTAGTTCAACACACAATCATGCTTGACGCATGCCTTTGTTTTTCATATTTTACTTTTGAAAACTTTGCCATTTAAGATGTTGTGTAAAAACCTTTTCACACTTATAAGTGTGCTGATGCTGTGTATACAACACCACACTCTTGCTCATGTGATATTACGTAAGAATTAACTGCACGCAATCACCCCATTTCTTTCACAGTCTTTTAATTTGAAAGATATTTCTTATTATACAGACTCTGCCAACAAATGCAAATAATATTTTTGAATTATTTCAATTTTTTACATAAACAAAAATATTTGGGCTCGGGCCCTATTCTGATTGAGGTAGGCTACTGTTCAGCTTGAGTTTTTTTTATTTCGATCTAGAAATACAAAAACTGTCGACAAAATTGCTCTCATGTTTGTCTCAAAAAATGCATTCTTAAATATGCATGAACTGACATTAACACTATCAAACTGAAGAGCAGCCAATACAATCCTGCTGAAAAAACAACAGAACCCTGCCCAAAACACTAAAGAACATTTTATGGATTCAGAGGTTACAATGGGAAATGTATTGTTTTAATGGACACTATATTGGTGTCAACTGGTGTGAGATGGATTGGCACTTGCCCATACACACCCCTAACTGCTAGACAGATGATATAGAGAAAATGTGTGAGAAATGGTCATTGGTTGATAAACAGACAGGCAAACAACAGGATAAACAACTGATGCAACAGCATAAAACATTCGGTCATGTAGCAACTGTATGAAAAGAATATTACTTTATTTTCTTCAAAACAACCACCAGCTTTACACAGTTTATACAAGGAATGTTATAACATGAAATATGAACCAAACCTGTTTTTAAATTCTTTATACCAGAAAAATATAAATATAAACAGTTTTAGACAGATAACCCAATACAATTATTCTCTGTGCACAATTGAGTCCCGCATGGATTGTGTATTTTTGTAGACACACAAGAGCTTTACAGGATTTGACAACAGATTGGATACAGACATTTTTCTTTTTCTCTTGTGCTGTTCTAGAAAACCCCACACAGTCTCTATGAGGCACATTTCCTTAAGAAATTAATACAAAGAAAACAATGTTCAGACTGTAAACTGTTGTTTGCACAATTAACTTTATGCGACTTTAATATAAAAATAAGAATAGATTGAACAAAAAAAGGCAACATTTTATTGTGTTCATTCAATCATTGCATTTTTGCATATAGTGCAATTACATACTCTGAAAGAAACTTAAAATGTCTTATGTAATATTTATTTGATGTAGCTTTCAATCACAGTGCAAACATGTTTTGGTTCATAACTAAATTTGCTGTCAACCGGCTTTGAAGCATGTGAAGTCTGATATGAGTACCTAGATTGTTGTGGTGTTGTTTAGCACACAGCCTAGTTGATGATATGAGATTATTAACGGTTTGCTGTTAGCGATGAAGCTCCTTCCTCTTTCTGCTGCCTTCTCTGATCCTCTGCATCCTATAGGTTTTCCGGGCCAGCTCTCGTTCTTTTTCCTGCACCTCCGTGTCATCCAGCACCTCAAGACTGGGAATTTGACTGATCACATACTCCCTGTTATCAACACATTGAATTAGTGATTAAAATGAACTGGGTATATCGACCTAGGCTAGATATTCAAACAACGCATTATATTTAGACTACACTTTGGTGTATGGTGTGCCATATTAATTCACTTGCAGTTCACTTATTCAGCAAGATTTCAATGTCAACTTTAGCAAAACATGTCCACTAGATGGTACTATATATTTTGGAGTGTAACAATACAAATGTAGCCTATGATTTATCATTGAAACAGACCAAAATGCTTCATGGGTTTTGTCTTACCTGTAATCGACATACTGGGTAAAACTCCCTCCATTAAAATAACTGGGTGCTGCTTCATTGTTCATCATTCCAAGAAATCTTTAATGAAGTATGCAATTAACAAACAATCAGCATATACAGACATGCATTCTCCATGAATAGACGCTCTTTCTTGGGTAAAAGAGATTTATGGATGCATTAATTTCCCCAAAAATGGAATTCACCTGATATTTGGAAATTTGTAGCAGATCTCCTCTACAATAATGGGAAGGTTGCTGATTTTGTTCTTGTTGAGCCATAAGGTGGTGAGGCTGGGCATATAGGGAAATTTGACATGTGAATTATAGTTGTTGCAGTCCAGGATGAGTGTGCTGAGCTTTTCCAGACCCCCCAAAAGAGCCGGATTTCGTTAACAGTCTGGTTAAGGGCAAAAACTTTGGACTTGAAATGCAGAAGACCGTGTCTATGTTCTTTACTCTATACCTGTAAACTATTTTCATTAATTTTCATTCAATCTCCTCATGTGATTTAACCTCTGGACTAAAAAAGAGATGAAAACATGTAATTATTTCCGCAACAATGTCTCTTAAGCTGTCCAGCACACATCAACATAATGTACACATCTACAATGTTGAATTTTTTTTAAAAAGGATACTCCTCCAGCAAATTGTAACTGAGGTCCAGAACCTCTAGGGTATCCTGTTGTTGAAGGATAGTGTCGTAAGGAATCTCAGAGAGGTTCTGGTAGGCAAAGGAGAGTCTCTGGAGACCCAGCTCCACAGCAGGACCCCCAGGTGCCAGAGACCCCGTGTCCATGATGCTGCTCTCAAACTCCTCAATATGGTCAGCAACTCACCACCACGGCTTCAGGAGGCTTCAGGCTTCACATGAACTGATCAATATATAACTGATCTGTTAAAAAGCTAAATAAAAGTTAAAATGGTACATCAATGGCAATCTGGATATTTTTGAGGTAGATTTCTTCTATATACATGCAGTGGCAACACTCTTTTAAGAGCAGAAAAGCAAGCCACCTGGAATATAGCATTTTAGAACAATTTTTTTTTCGAAAATATTACAGATATCACATTTTTCTAAACTATATGTGAGCACAGTGAACCTGATAATAAAGAAGGTCTCAGAATAAATAAATTTAAGGTCAGCTTTAAAAAATAGAACAACAGCTATACTTCAGATAATTACTTGCAAAACCTGGAGTTGTTATTTATTTCTCTTTCGTGCCGTTTCTGTGGTGTTGACTTTGTGTTTCTTTTCTAAATATATCGGCTTTAATTTTACGGAATTTTACTTGTAATTTTTTTTTACAGATTTTTCATGTATACTGACCAAAAAGTGTAATTTTATGATTTCATTTTACATATTTTCTCATATTTTTGGAAATACAGTCAAAACTGTCAAATAACAGAAAAATAGATTTACAGTACAAAAGCAAAAAAGTTTAATTTTACAGTAAAAAAATGTTATTTTAATGAACGTTTCTGCCGCCACAGCTGCCAGAAAATGTCAGGGATTTTTTACAGTATATTTGCAAAATAAAAACTATAGATAAAAATTTAACATAAAATAAAACTATAGCTAATATTTATCAAATCTTAATTAGATGCTTACTATTAAACAAACAATGTGTTTGCTATTCAAACACGAGAATCAACTGAGTCCACTGCTTTGTTACAGACACAACATTAAATCATTTAAACAAACATTTTTTAACAGGAAAATGTATGCATTAATAATCAGATTCCCCCAAGACAAAATTCCGTTCTGTTTAGAAGATATATCTTCTGTAATCAAAAAGCGAATGTGGAATTTCAGTGGATGTGAAAACTGTGTACACATAACAGAATACACACGTACACAATCGACTCATTTACTGAAGAAATGTAATGAAGCCCTCAGCACAGTATCTTTTCAACGCAGTTTCAAGTGCTGTTTGAAATCCCCAAATATAATAATATTTGATCTCAATACTCACCAGGACCTCTCGAGCAGGATCTGTACCGAGTATGCGTGCATATGACCCACTTTGCAAAACTAAAATAGTTTCTTTCATGGATGGAAATGGGATCACAAGATGGGATAATCACATTTTCTGTTAACCCTTTACAAGTCTTGTGGTCGTAATGTCAGAAACAGTAGGCTACAAAACAGCTTTCATGAATGTGCTGTTTAATATTGAAGGGTTGAGTAGTTTTCCAACACATATGACTTTTCCTTTCTTGGTGTCTTTTTTTAAATCTGTCTTTTAATTGACTTGCTACTTTAAACTTATTTGTTTAACATTTCACTAGGCTACGTTGTAAGACTTCAGCCTGTTCCCAAAATATTTGACATTTAATCTGAGCCAAGAAAGTGAAGCTATAATTCAAAAATCACAGATGACATGGAGAATTTTAGTTAAAATATATTCGTAAACAATTTAAGTTAATGTCTCTTTTAAAATTAAATGGTTAACTATAGTCCTTGGCAACAAGGACTGATCAATTAACCATTTATCCAAGAATTAAGAGTGTGTTGTTGTCTTGAATCAAACAGTACAACACCATTGCAACAAGCATTAGTCCAATAGGTATGTTGTTGTTTTTTTTATATAAAAACTACACAAAAAGCACCTTTGATTTCGCTTTGTATGTTTCTGTTTACAATCTCTGGCTGAATGTTTTGTTCTGGACTTTTTGTTTCCATGACGCAATCCAGCCTCAACCAGATTTTCGTGTTCCTGCCCCTCCCACCACCACATGCGTTTCTCGAAACGTAACGAAGCAGCGTCTACGTGATTTCCCACGCGTCTACCAGACGTGACCCAAGCGAAAGTACCGCCCCCAAATATAACGTCATCACGGTCTATATAAGCGCTGGCCGTCAAACGTTCGAGCATTTCTACTTACAACACACAACAATGAAATAAACGAAATGAACACCGAGCGAGAGACGTTTATGAACAAAGCGAAAATGGAGTTTATGTTTGGAAGCGAGTGTAAATCGTCGTATTTCACAAACAGTGTTGCTGAGAACGTGGGACAATTTAATACTGGAGAACAATACCTTCACTGGAGCGATTGCCAAGCGACCGGCTGACCAAACGCGAACAGGTAAGACATGTTATTGTCTATAATTCAGTATTTTGAGTGGATTTTTATTTTAGGTAATACAAGCCAAACGATAGTTTATCTGTATAAACGCACAAATACCGTGACACTACGTCGAAAAATATCGCGATGCCGTGTCGAAGAATCACCAAAAATACCACCTAAAAATATCACGTCGCGTGGTTACGTTATGCGTCATAGTATCATGTAGCAACAACACAAACAACATCTCCACTAATAATATTTTAATTCAAGTTTATATTTTATTATAAATAGTTTGGTTCCAAAATGAGAAAACTCTGTTTATACATTTTTTCAAAAATCATATTTTATTTTGAATTGCAATTAATATCAATTAAATCGCAGTTGGTTTGTTTTGAATAACTAAAAATACCGCTATCACAACAAAACGCAATAAAAACATAACAAAATAAAATATTTTTGATTTTTAACTGACTTCTTATTTTGGAACCAAACTATACATATTTATTTATTTATTTATTAACATGTATATGATAACACGTATACGTATTTGTTTATATACATACACTAGTATTTACTGTAGAAAACTATTAAAAGTCCCACATACTGAATGCAAAAAATGATAGTACACTAGTACAGAATTTACAAAATTTTCCATTTACTATAGTTAATAATACTCTTGTACACTACATTATTTTCATTTGGGATTGTTGGTTATAGTGGATTACTAATGTAACGTTACTTTATGTATTTGCATTCAATTCATTTGAAAACAATTAAAACGATTGAATTTTATACATTTATTAAATTTAAATTCAAAATCGGTTGTTTTGTCTTTGTGGTCAAGGTGTATATGGATTCTATGCCTTGTTCACCGTTCAATATTTATATTTATAACCTTTGTTTCACTTTCAGAGTGAGAGTGACAACCATGGCACCATTCACCATTTCTCCACATCATTCACTGTTATATCAGTGTCATCTACCTCAAACGGCTCCATGCCAGCGATCCAAGATGAGTTTAGAGTTGTCATCAAACACGACAGGAACACCTAAAGATCTACCTCTCAGTGCTTATCGGAGAATGTCCGTCTCCTCCTTGCTTCTGAAAATCAGACTGCTTCTGTGGCAGGTCATCCAGAGAGTTCAGAACTGCTTTATGAGTGTGATCGAGCTTTTCGGCTCCAACGCGTTATTATTAACTTGTGTGGGAAAGAACACACCCATGATGGGCGAGTTGAAAAAGAACAGTGTTGTGGAGGCCCAGGAGAGGCCTGGTGTGGAAATCATGAGTGGGAGGCTGGGATCGGTCGAGTTGGATAAGGAGATAAAGGATTCAGAGATGGAGCTAGAGGATGAAGAGTTGACCACGCCTGCTGAAAGGCAGGAATGGTCAATGGATGATTCTGAGGAAGAGGAGGATGAAGGCCAGCTCTCAGAATGGGAGTCTGAAGAAGATGATGATGATGAAGAGGAGGAGGAGGAAGATGATAATGAAGAACAAACTCCACACGAGGAAACAGAATGTGATGTGGATTCAGAATGGTCAGATGATGATGATGATGATGATGATAAAGATTCTGAAACGTCAACAGAGAGCCTTGAGCTTTGGGAATCCTTTTTTAAGAGCAGTGACCCCTACAACCCTCTGAGCTTCTCCTCCTGCACTGCATCTCGAACAAACACCTCTAGCACAACCCACAACCAGCTGACACCGAGCTCTGAAATCAAACAAACCGAGCCTACACGAGATACAAATGAAGAAGAGCATTATCCAAAGCCAAGCACCAAGAAGGTAAAGATTTAATGTTAAACTTGACCTTTAATAGACAATACATTACATTGATTCATTTGGCAGACTTGCCAATAACTGTCTGACCCTTAAAACACAAAAAAGAAGAGATTTTGAAATGAGAGATTAAAATCATTGAACATTGACCTTCCATGTCAACTGATGGCCATAACATTGCTCGGGTTGATTTGTTGTAGATGTGACTCATCCAAACGAGGTTATGCTGGTCAGGTTTTGAATATAAGCGATTCTGTGTACTCTGACCAAGTAACCCAACCCTTTCTTTGTTTTAGGTGTGTTTCAATGACACGGTAACCGTACACCCTCTAGTGGTTTGGAGTTTTGCTGGCAGAGCAGCTCGGGATGGTTCTTGTTGGATGCAGATGGCTAGAGACAGAGAGCGGTTTAGGAGAAGAGTGGAGAGTGTTGACAACATCATCACACCCTGCCTTACACCTGCACACAGAGCCGGCGTATGGGAGAGACTTCAGAAAAAAACATCATCATAATCCTCCCGCTTTATTTATTATTGCAATAACGATATTGTCTAGCCGTTCACTGTATGTATGACAGAACTCTGTATGTTCTAATTGATGGTGCTTTAAATCTTCAAAGTTTTTACTGTTATTTTAATGTATTTTTTAAGTCGTTTCATTTTATATTTTTTTAACTTGTTTATATTGTGTTCTACTAGAAATCCGTGTAAAAGTCTTAATACACTGAATATGTTGTGTACCAGCTGACTCAATAATAAAACCTTTTTAACATTTAATGCTTTGTTGATTTTAGCTACTTTATACGAATTAAACTTCCAGTACAAAGGAGGACTTTATAAACTGTAATTTTATGCTGTTGCTTCATGAAAAAAAAGGATAAAATGTAATGCATCGACTTAAGTAGTGTTGTAGTCGAGACCACATAAACCAAGGATTTGAGGGGCCGAGAATGTTAGTAACCAAACCGATCTCATCTCCCATTCACTGCCAAAGTAGGGAAAATGTGGAAAGAAATCTGTTTGGTTACTGACATTCTTCCAAATATCTTTCTCTGTGTTCATCAGAACAAAGAAATGTAAACCGGTTTGGAACAACCCGAGGGTGTGTAAATGCTGACCCAATTTAATTTTTTTGGGTAAACTATCCCTTTAAAAACATCCCCTGCTTAAACTATAAGAATATTTCAAGAGGTGGAAATTTAAAAAAACTGAGCTTTGATAGAATTAGCCTACTTAATGCGTTATAATGCAACAAGCTCAAGTACAAAAAATGTATAGTAGGTAAGTATTATGTTACCAAAGCACATAAATCTTTAGATGGATCTTATAGAACTTTCCACAAGAAGTGCTTCATACATGCAGAAAAACATGCAGAAACTTGTTAATCTGGAGCACACTTTTATTAAAAAAAGTGTAAAAAATACAACTCATCTGATTACAAACAGTTATTAATCAATAGTTAAAAATATTAATTGGTTACAAGTCACAAAAATAAATAATCTTTGTATACTTGGTCCCTGTGTTGCATCTGAGTCGGTGTGGCAGAGACCGAAACACACAATCACACGTGTTACAGCCATGACATCGGCTTACAGTACATATTGTGCATTGCTTGAGCAGAAAGTTCTTCAGAAAACTCTCTCTCTAAACAAGCTGCATCAGTTTCTCTCGAAAGTACAGATGCAATTTTGTGGCTTGAGAGGAAAGCAGCAGAATGCGTCAAAAGTTTGTCAAATTTGACACTAATATGTATTTATTTTTTCACATTTCAGGTGTTTTTGGTATTCCAAAATTCTAATTTGTGATCGATGTTCATCGAAAGCAGAAGACAGAATAAGATTTGAATAACCAGTTTAACAGAATTAAATAACTATTCATAATTTCATTAGGATACAGAATTTAGATATAAACATTTCTGGAGAAATTCAAAGGAAAAAGCACTTACATTTGGCAAACATTTGTCAATCATTCTCAAGGGAACATTCATTTCCATTAAGCTTACTAAACAATTTTCATGCAGTCTTTCAATAATACGTCATCGTTTCACAGTAGTGCAACATGGCTCAGAATATCAAGAGTAAAACATCCAGGTTATGTTGGATTTATAGAACTTTAATCTAATATGGGAAAATTCTCCTCAATTTTATTGGAGAGAACAACTTACAATTCATCAGCGAGCAAGGAATATGATGAAAAGTTTAAGGTTAAAAATTAGTTAGCTAGTTTGGCATAATTGGTTAGTTTTCCATGAATTCACTAACACAATTATTGTTTATCATTAACTTCAATAAAAACAATAACGAAAGATTTAATCATCATCACTTTACGAGTCCTTAAAACTTTTGTTTTAAATGCTGATACTTACAAAAAGAAATGCTTACATCATCAAAAATAATTGATTCTGATTGATCAGTTGCAACAAGTTATGAATATATTTTTATTTCATCATGTCCCTTTATTATTTATTTTGGCAATAAGCTGTGTTTATAAGCAATACATGTACAGTAAATCCCTTGAGGGTGATATCTGTCATTCACTGAGCTCCTGATCACCTTTTGATAAATACTACATGTCCATTATCCTTTCCTTATGACCTTGAGAAAAGTGAAGATTCAATAAGATTTTAAACTGTAAATGTAACAAAAATGGCATCTTCACACTTAAAGGTTTCATTGCTGGTGTAGAATCTGTTATAAAAATGAAAAATTTGACATCCTTCACTCCAACAAAAACTTGCCTAATGTGCGCTTGCAAACCTCACCACACTGAATTCATTTAACACTGCTGAAGTAAATTGTGCATTTTATCTCAATTCCCGCATAATTAATACTAAGTATTAAACACTTTCCACGCGAAGCAAACAAATCCGCCTGGAAAAGCACTGCACCGAAGTGTAGTCAGACTACAGCACAGGTTATGTCACTTTAAGGGAAGGCTTCCGGTGCACACAGAGAAGAGTGACGTATGGCACCCCGATGAAGGCCCATTTCTCACTGGGCCAGAATTTAAGAACAGGTCCCTGTTCTGGGGCTTCCGATGCTGCGTCGAAATAAGCGAAACACACACATCCCAGATAGGAAGCCAAACAGATCAGAATATGCCTGTAAAATAACACATGAAGGGCTTAAACGTTAAAAAGCAAGTAATGACATCTGTGATCTAATAATTATATTGATTTCACAATTATTGATGAGACTGTGCTTAGGTCTGTGATGCAAGTGAAGGGAATTACACGAATGTTGAATCAATGATAAAGTGATCAATTTAACATCGATTCAACACTAAATGAATTATCTTTGCTATCCGAGGTGACAATGGTGAATTATGAAATGGGAAAATAACATGAGACATCGTGAAAAGACAATGAGAAAGTTTTTAAAAAGTAATTCTGGAAAGGGTTTAATGGGCATAAAAGTTTGTATATAAAAGATAAAAGTTACAAATATATCACTTACTGTACATTTTTAAAAACAAATTAATGTTCTGTTACTTTTGTACTTTTTGTGTACTTTTGAGAGAGAGAGATATACGTTTAATGTACACCGAGCATGCTCACCAGAGTCCGACTGAATGAGATAAGTACAATTTGACCAGATGGAGGGAGGTGCACTTACCAGGCGCAGTGTAGATAAGGAAAGTTGACGGATGACCACATTTCACAGAAAATGCGATCACTAATCCAGCACATCAGTGCCAGAGTCCACCACAGCCCTGAGAGAAGACCCAGCTTAAACACACGTGGGTTATCACACCTACAGTACAACAAAACGCACATAACAAACATCACATACTGTATTTTATTACATGTTATTGTATTGTATTGAGCAAACATTAAACTAAAGTGAATATATCCACTAGGGACATAAATTATACCTTTTAATCAGATTTTTCTTATGGACAATAATATGTATAGTACGGATTGTTAATGCTGCTTTCAATCTAACATTCAGACAAATATCTTAAGGACATTTTATCGTTGTCAGTTGTCTTATGTTTGTCTTTCGTTTTCTGTGCAGCTACTTTGCAACAATGCAAATTGTAGAAAGCACTTGAATAAACGAGCTTGAATCCACTTAAAAAACATTACACAAGCTCGCTCGGAATAAGAGATTAAAATATACCAGAATATGATAGAGACCTGAGCAAGGTTATTTTAGTTTACTAAAACTGAATACGTTCCAGTTCACTGAAATCAAATCAAATATTGAACTAAACAGTATTGGAGAAACTTGACTCAAGGACAATTTTAAATGTTGCCTCAAAAATAATCTTAAGTAAGTTTAAAGCAGTAAAATTAAACAAAAATTAAATAAACATCAATTAATCTTATACAGCAACATTAAAAATAAACCATTGTTAAAACCAAAATTGCTAAAACTTGAATTAAAATTAATACAAAAACTGATTAAAAATAAAAGCTAATTTACCACATTAATAAAACTAAATAAAGCTAAAATCCAAACTATTATAACTCTGGACCTGAGGATAATGATTGAGGAGCAGTAAACAACCGCCTAATGCCCTAGCGACCATCCACAACACCTTAGGAACCACACAGCAACACATTAGCAACCATTTAGAAACGCCATGGCATCTAATTATCAATAGACAATAATATTTAACATCTAAGTTAAAAGGGAAAAAACTAAATAAAACACAATCCTCTATCTATAAACGCATAGTCTTGTTATTCTTTCATATGAAACGCATTCGATTCATTTGTAGTTTACAAACAATGTTCATCATTTTGTTTTCTAATTAGTAAATAACTGTAATAATATTTGACTTGTGATTTAAGTCAGGCTTTTTCCACATGTACTGTAGGATCACTGTGCGCACACAGGGAGCTGGTGACAGTCAACAAACACAGCCGTTGTCAGATGAATGTTTCATGCATAGCCGTAATCGCTGACATTAGCAGTCCATGACAAAAACCTCAAAATGTCAAGAGAAGCGAATCACATGATGTAGCCGTCGTATTAAGAAAGAGTAAAAGAGCGCTCGCAAGGCTGGAGTGAGAAGTTGTGAAATAAATAGAGACATTAGAGAGCGAGAGAGAGAGAGGAAGGAAGTGAGACACCATAAGTAGAGGAAACTGTAACTCAGAAACTGTTAAATAATGCCTTGCTTGGCTTTGAAGACATTTGTAACGCCTCAGTGGGTTATGTGATCTCCGCTACGCAGTCTGCATTAGATTTTATTTCTGCATCATTGTGCAACTCAAGACCTTCTCAATTATGCATTTCAAAGATTATATATAATATATATATGAAAAGTGAAAACAAATGTCAATGTAATGTGATATATACAGTAATGTGAAAACAAATTATTTTCTATTTGGAGGAAACAGAAAATGGACCTAATGGTTATAAATAGTACATACTACATGTTTTCAAAACTGTAAAGCCTTCTGATACAGGAAAAATCAAACTGTCAGTGTGCAGCATCTGAAGAACTCCATTATTAGAAATGAGTGGGTGTTTATGTCTTTACATCGATGTCAAAGGCACTGCAGACTATTTTCA
This sequence comes from Triplophysa bombifrons, assembly GCA_029783895.1. Taxonomy (NCBI): domain Eukaryota; kingdom Metazoa; phylum Chordata; class Actinopteri; order Cypriniformes; family Nemacheilidae; genus Triplophysa; species Triplophysa bombifrons. The sequence goes on from CM056448.1 coordinate 37,892,890, forward strand.
GGAATAAAAAGAATTTACAGGATTTCAAACAGATAGCAAGGAATGTTTAGCTTAAAAGAATCCCCCCCCCCATATGGGCAGAGGGAAACCCTTCCTCCAACTATCTAGCCAGGAATGTATTCAGTGAGCTTAACAACTTCACAATTCATTAGTTTGCATGTGTATATTCATTTAATGCGGAAATTAAATCTAACAAGCAGAATGTGAACTGACAGCACTTATAAACTACTTCAGCATTCTGTCCACTATGTTGTAGAAGAACGGGTTGATGATTTTATTACTTCACGGCGAATATTTAGCAACATTATTGATTCAGTCGTGACAGTAAACCAATGAGCAATTTGAAAATCATGGAGGGTTTTCAATATCTTATAAGATGTAAATTTTGTGTTAAAATATTTTTATTTAAAAGCAAACTGCAAAGCGTTGGACATATCATAACGCTGCTGTATCGTCAGCTGGCCATTAATCTGATAAACATTATACTAAAGATCACTTGCTAAAGCTACTTTCACATGTTTAAACATTCTATCTAGGTTTTGGTTATAAGACGACAAGTGAAAGAAATACCTAACGTTACTGAACACCAAGCATATCAAATGAGAAAGCTAGTCCACATCATATGAAGCGATATATTCCAACAGATTTTGACAACAGGTCGGTAAAATACAGTAAAGAATCCTTCAGTTTACCGTGTCATGTTTTAATTGAAGATTAGCCAGTGTTTTGATTATTACATAAAATCTATTTTAAAACTTTGAACTCTCTTTTTAAACTATGAGCACGTTTAGTCCAAGAGAGGTTTAATGTTTGTTATCTATTTGCTTGAGAAGCGGTCCACATTTAAAAACTGTTCAGTCCTTCACAGGAGCAGTCCATCTTAACTTTAGATCTGTATGTGTGCTCTTTTCTACAACGTGAAATAAGCTTCGCCTGGTTCTGCAGCCACGAACAGCAGGTGTTGCTCATCAGTTTAAAAATGATTTTGAATAGATTCCCAAATGAAACCAACAGTATTACAATTCAAATTCTGTCATAGTAATAAGTTATTTTTAACACTGCAAGTAGTGCAAACACTACTTCAGCCTTTTCGCCGGAAGTTTTACCCACTTTCATTTTTACAGTTACGACAACAACTAGTCAAGAGAGACAACATGAGGGTGAGTAAATATAGGCCGTTTCAGCAGCAACAACATAAACAAACGTTATGTGGTCCAAACTTCCGGTAGACCTCAGCAAAGAATCAATACCTGTTGAGTAGTTTTAAAGAGTTAATATTTTGTGTTTTTTTTAGGTCCTACTTTGATTTATGGAGTGTCTAACAACAAGTTTATGTACATATAAATTGTAAGAAAACTTTACTTTTCTAATAATAGGCAATTATTATTACCTTACTGTCTAATCCCCTCCTTTCTGTCAGCCTACTCTGATCTTATTGGTCAGATGGTCTAGTCTGCTGTGACTGGTTCATTCTTATAAACATGTTATCTAATGGTTGTGAACACATCACTTAACCTACAACCTCTTTTAAGGTCTGTATGATAGAGCTGTATTGTACTGGTCTGAATGTAAAGTCAGGCGCTATCAGGTAAACAACAGCAGCTGCTCATCTCTTCAGGAAGACACTGATAAGACATTTTCATCTGTTGGGCGATGGACACAAACTCTGTGCACATCTGGACAGCTTAGGGAAAGACATGTAGTAAGTGTGTGCTGAAGAACAAAAGTCACATTGCTTTTGTTGAGCAAATGAAAGTTTTTTTGTTTATCATACAGCCTCTGTTTTCTATTTCAACACACCATGACTCTTTACACACACAGTGGCATTGTGCTTTTTCAGAGAACTGTTTATGCACAAGAAAACAAGGTCAGTCAGGGACAGTCGCTGTGTCTATGCCGACAGTCTGAAAATATGTTGCTAAATATTTACTGACCTTTTGTAACAATGTTTGACTAGCATAAAAGCTAAATCTTCCTTTACAAAAATTTTACTTTGCAACTTAAACTTACTTTTTTAAATGAAAGATGCGAGTATCTAACCAGTAGTTCATTTTTTCCCACATAGCGTGAGACAGAAAAAAGTTTATTTTCCTGAATGGGTTATCTATACAGTAGGTACGTGTTTGAACTATTACAATATTTCTCGCAATTTCTTTTCCTACTGTGGCGATGGAAAGGACAGCGGACCGATCAGGTCAGACCGGTTATATTCATTTACACTATTAACAGAAGCGTTAGTATTGCAAGCAGGACTTCAAAGGATGTTTGCTAGATCTTGTCAGGTCGTCATTCCAAATGAAAACGGCTTCTCAACTGACTTACCTGGTCAAATAAAGGTATAAAAAAGTGTTTTAGAGGTATGCGCACACACACACAATAGCAATGTATTACACAGAACAGCTTTCACAGCCGATGTTCAGGTCATGGAAGCTGTTATTTGACCGTTGGTTATCTTACAATATGTGTGCAGCTGAAAACTTATTATCAGCTGTAGGACTGACATGAAAGTAATGTGCTCAGCTCAGTCAAATGTTTGCAATCTCTGATAACCGAACACCACTCCAGCAGCTCTTCCTCCTCTCTAAGGAAGCTCTCGCCCTTTTTTTGGCGTATTCATTTGGGCGGAGGTTATTAAAATCACTAGGAATGATGACCGGAATCATGTAGCCGGGAAGAAAAGGGCTGTAGTCGGATTCCAGCCATTCTCTGTAGTCCTTGAAAAGCGAATTCTGTATTATTCTTATATCTCGCTTTGCACTGAACTTTGAGCTTTATTATTTTCAGGTATTATTTATGCTGTAATAGCGACATTACACACTTAGTAATGTTTGAAAACTGGTATCGGGGGGAATGGCCGCTTTCATTTTTTTCTGTGTCTGTTTATGCCTTACGATCAAAAGGATTTTAGGATCAAAAAACACATTTCAGTCAAGTGACCATAAACGTTCGAAAGGTTGCGTACATCATTGCTGCGTACAGCCATTCCTTTTATCTGGACTAGTTTTAATAAAAATGGATGAATGATGTAATGTTTTATAGGTAAAACAATCAGCACAAGTGTAACACTGTATCAAATCTTTTTCTCATCTGATACAAAGTATCTTTCAATTACAAATCCAAGCATACGTATATGGTTTTGTAAACAGATATCTAGACTATAAAACCTTCCATAAGCCATATTAAAGATGTCAATGTGATTTGAAATGACGCAATAAATATCTAATGCAGTACTAATGCTGAGCTTTCAGTGTACACGTGTACTGACCTCTTTAATTCAGTAATGAGAAGTGCAGTGCATGGGATTCCCAGCACCATAAGAGAGATGGAATTAATGGCCGGCTTGATGAATGCCAAGCAGGTGGTGATTCCTGAGAGAACGCCAATGACCACTTTAAACCTCGACCTGGTGATACAGAGACAGGAAGGAAAAGAGTAGTCAGGATAAGGGAGAGACAATACATGTATGCACAAGATAACAAAGAAGCACACATTTCTTAAGTTGAACAAACAACTCAAAAAAAGGGCATGCACAACATTTTCCAGCGGATATGGGAACCCACCTGTCTCTGCGGAATATCTTGGGAAGGTATCTTTTGGGAAACCACATGCCAATGGCACACATTAGCACCCACAATATGGCCAGCTCATCCAACATCTGACCCAAAAAACTCAGAGTGGCATGAAAGTAAGTGGAGCCAATACCTAAACAACATCAATAGGATCATGTGAAACTTTTTTTTATGGAAATTGCATGTCCTATAGACAGTCATTTACATTTGTTACTGTCTTGAGGAAGTACATTTATTAATTGAGCAAATACAGTACATAAAGAATCCCTTTAATTCACAAGGTTAAATCTTATAATAATAATAATTATTAATAATAATAATAATAACAGCAATACAATTAATAATAATATGATTCATACTAATTAATATTAATATTGACACTTACTAATCATTTTCATTAATACCAATATTAATAAGGTTATTCATATTTTGTAATCATATTATTATCTTTGTCTTTGAAAGAAGAAGTTTTATATATAGGGCCTGTCCATAGCTCAAGGTCACTTGAAAAAGTTCCTTAAAACGTCTACAATAAATAAACTCAGTTCTGGGTCTAATCCTTTAGCTAAATTCAGTGTATTATATGACGGTAAAGAGGATTTTGCCTCTTAAAACCGCTGCGGGATGAATGAACTCATCAGCTTCCTCCCGCACAGAAAAACTCTGAAGGCATTTGTACAGAGCAGCGTTTGTGCTGAGCTGGCTACTTTCCCATGCACTTCCACACTGAGCTTTTAATACACCCGTGGTACATCCAGTTGCTCTTACGTACACATTTTACCAATTTCCCATGTGACTGTCTTAACCCAGGCTCTTAAAAGAGACATGATAACGAAATAGCTCAATAACACAGACGCTTTGGTTCTCATAAAGCAGCGGAGGTCACACTACGACGAGAAGAAGATTTGGGAAAGCTAAAGCTTGGAGGATGACAGAGCTTTTATTGTTTAAACAGAGGATCCTTAAAACACCAAAGACATTAGTGTGAATGTACCCGGGTCATGTGAATTTTACAGATGACTCAGTGAAATGTGGTTTGAGTGGCCTTCTGTAAACTTAACAAACAAACAAATCCACCGACAGGAGCCAAAAGAGTGCACTGCAACAGTTTACTGAGGTTCATTTTCAGCCTTAGTTCAAATAACTTTGAACCTTTTTATATTTGTGAAGGGAGATTTGTTTTTTTACCCTTGTGTCCGGTATATCCAGTATATGTCGGCTCTCCTTAAACCTCATATTTAAATATTTCATGATTTTTTTGCCATAAATCATTATTATTAGACTCCCCTATGTTTGTTACTGGGTTTCACAAATATCTACATCTGTACAATTGTCATTTTGCAGACGCTTTTATCCAAAGCGACTTACAGAGAGTTCAATAATACAATATGTGCTAATACAAAGTTACTAGTTTCAACAAAAGCCGGAACATCTAACAAATAAAAATAATGTAGAAGTGCTGGTCAACCTTGACAATCGTAAAACAGCGAATCTAGACATATGAAGTGTCGGAAGAACCGCTACAATGTGATTCTTTCATCTGTAGAACACAAAAGAAGATATTCTGAGAAATGTTACTGTGCTTTTTTTGTGTCCATACAATGTAAAGTTTTTGGTTTGCCTTCCAACATTCTTCAAAATATCTTCTTTTGTGATCTGCAGAAGAAGGAAAGTCATACAGGTTTGAAATGACATGACTCCCTTGGAGTTACTGGCTAATTCCAATAATGTCAATTCAAATGCGTGTGTACTTCACCCAGCTCCTATTAAGGAGTTTTGCCCAGCAAACACAAATATGCCAGATAAAGTATTTCCTTCGGTTGCCCCTCCCACCGCTCAGCTATTTCCTGAAGACCGCTCATATTCCAGAAAAGAAGGAAAGAGGAGTTCATTTACCAACAACCACCAGTAGAGTCCATATAAGATAGATGCCACTGTTGAAATGTGTGGCGTACTGTCTGAACAGACACATGAGAATGGGTGGCAGGACGAAAAACAGCACATTGCTTATCTGAAAAGAGACAAAGAAACAAGCAGTGAATCTCAACGGGCATGAAAGGCGTGTTAAAGTAACATGTCTTAACACGTCAACAAAAATACCATGATATCACAAGATACAAAAATAGCATTTGGCTCGACATTATGCGTGGCCTTAATGTAGTGTGGATTCAGGTCAAGGACATGAGATGGCTGTCAAAAAGTGTCCCGAATTTACCACACCCTTCATTTCATTAGTCAAAACTTGTTGAGTTTGTCAAGGATAAACACATACAAATTGTTTGTGTAAGGAAATATTTATATATTAGGTTTAAATATTTATGAAAATAACCCATAGTATCACTAAAAGTGCAACAATGTTTTTTATGTTTATGTTCCCATTTGTGTAACCATTTTTACCACGGTTATCGTGACAAAACTCAGGTTATTGTAGTAAGATCATTACGGTTTTTCCACGTCACGGTTAACTCTATAACATATTTAACATGACATAAAACGCATTTGTTACAAAGTATAAAAATGACACGTGGTTACTTTTGGGGGACACTGTGTACCCATTTAACGATGCTGTGTTTATCGTCTTCATGTCCAAAGATAAATAAATAAACTAATACAAAAATAAAAGTAAGTAATAGAAAAGAAGGGAAACATAAAACACGTCCCTTGTCTACAGTGGAATCGAGTCAATATTTCTCAACCTTAGTCGAGCACGTTACATTTGCGTCAAACTAAGACAAAGCGTCCTCAAGTTTACGTGCTTCAAACTGTCAGTCGATCACGACGCGCAAGTGACACATCAAACTAAGACACGTACCGTGTTATAAAACTCCGCTATTCCCGGATAGATGAGATAATTCCCTTCGCACCAATCCACATCTGAGCTTCCAGCCTGGAGATGATCCCATAAATGCACGTCCATCTCCGCTCGGACACTATTACAGGACCGTACGGACGAACTTATCTCATTCGGTTCACACAAAAGTCTTCACACAAGTTACGTCGGCGCCTTTAACGCGCGCGCTAAAACGGCGACTGTCGTTCCCAGTGTTTGTTTTAATCGGTGCCGAGCATGTCATGGTGAAATCCAGTTCGAGTTTCGATCTTTTCACCCGTGTCGCGTCTGATCCGCACACTGTAGGAGGCTGGAAATAACAACAGATCAACATGTGATGCGCGCATGCGCAGAGGGGCCGGACGATCCGCGCTCAGGAGACATCGTCGTTCGCGTGCTTCTGGATAAACGTCTTCTGTTGGTTCTTTAACAACATCACTGTAAACAAAATAATGATTATTTAGCATCAGAGGAAAATATAGTTAGGCAAACTAACAACGTGTCTACACTACAGCGGACGCGACGCGTATTTCTAGATTGGACAAGTGTGGACAAAAATGAAGTTTATAAAAGCGTTGTTGTCGCATCGCGACGCGTCCGGTGTAGTCACGGCGTTAACCTTGAACCTGAACTAAATCTACAATCTGACGGTTCATAGTTGTTCTGGGACCAATATGGTTTACTCATAATGACGAATTATTGGTTGAATCCTTCACAGATTAATTTGGCACGTCTTAAATTAAGTTCACTTAACAAAAAAAATCAATGTAGATTAATGGGTATGTCTACTATTTTATAAAACGTATTGTCGGAACTATTTGTATTTTGGTTGTATGCATTTTGTTTTGTCAATTGTTTTCATTGAAAATAGTGCTTTTATTTGGCAATTTGAACATGATAGCTCACTGTACTAAAAAAAAGTCAATTTACAATTCCTTGGTATTACCAGTTAAAAAATATTTGCATGACAATGTATGACGTAATGAAAATAGAAGGGATTTTCAGGAAAAGCTGTTGCTTGGTACGGCGCCCAATCATGGAAATTCTGTTATCATTTACTTCATGTACTTTCAAACCTGTATAAATGTTTGTTCAGATGAACACGGAGAAAGATATTTGGAAGAATGTTGGCAATTTTCAGTTCTGGGACATCCTCTACTACCGTAGTAGGAAAAATAATGTATTATTTTTGTTCTGTTGAACACAAAATATGATTTTTTGAAGAATGTAGGAACAAATCGTTGTGGCGCTGCGTTGACTGTGGACTTCAGAAAACACAGTGGACCAAAGTCCTCTTTTCAGATGAAAGTAAATTTTGCATTTCATTTGGAAATCAAGGTCCCAGAGTCCGTGGAGAGGCACAGAATCAATGTTGCTTGAAGTCCAGTGTGACGTTTCCACAGTCGGGGATGATTTGGGATGCCATGTCATCTGCTGGTGTTGGTCCACTGTGTTTTCTGAAGTCCACAGTCAACGCAGTCATCTACCAGGACATTTTTGAGCACTTCATGCTTCCTTCAGCTGACAAGCTTTATGGAGATGCTGATTTCATTTTCCAGCAGGGCTTGGCACCTGCCCACACTGCCAAAGGTACCAAAAGCTGGTTCAATGCCCATGGTCGTGCTGTGCTGACAGGCTGATTGACTCCATGCCACGCTGCATTGATGCAGAAATTCATGCAAAAGGAGGCCCAACCAAGTATTGAGTGCATAGAAATGAATATACTTTTCAGAAGCCTGACATTTCTGTTCAAAATATCCTTTTTTTATTGATCTTATGTAATATTCTAATTTTCTGCGACACTGAATTTTGGGTTTTCATTATCTGTAAGCCACAAGCATCAAAATTTTAAGAGGTAAAGGCTTGAAATATTTCATGTGTCATGAATCGATATAATATATGGGTTTCACTTTCTGAAATGAGTGAAAAGATATTGACCTTCTTCCTGAAATTTAATTTTTTTACATGTACCTGTATTGTTTTAGAGACAGAACATCATGGTTTGGTAGTCAAATAAGTTCTGCCAAGGCAATATTCATTTAATCTACATAGCATTCTTTGCAAATCCAGGAGCTCGTTGATCGGCGTCAAGCAGTGTTGAATGTGCGCCATCTTGGGAGGATGGCTGCTAGTGCGTTCAATGCAGTGTTTAGTTTTTCTAGTTTAATTTGAAAATATAACTATTGTAGGTCGGTCTTGGTGTGTTAAAAAACGCAATAGCATTACGCGGAGTCGTTCAGGTAAAGCCCATGGTTCTTTCGATTTCTCCATATATCAAACAAAACAAGTTCAGATCAAATCAATAATAGCAGTTGAGTGTTCACCTCCCAAGATGGCGGCACCACTGCAACATAGGCTGTGACGGCAGCTTCACATTCTCTATAGTGTGAATGATAAATAATACATTTTTAGAATATTGCGAGTATCCAAAACACGTAAGCCACAATTAAATCAGGACCAAATGCATTTATTGCAGCGACTGAATTCTGTTCTGACAAATCACAGATTGGGAAGAACAGCATCATTTCAACCATTCTCAACATCTTCATAATCTGTGGCGTCTACATATACAGGTGTATACTTTGTATTTGCAAAGCTGTCCTCACACGTAGTTTTGGTGAGCCAACAATTATACAATTTTACGTGGCCACGATTAACAACGAGCGGATGTTAACCACAACAGAAATGAAGATCAATTTTGCAATGTACACAGTTGACAATCACCACAACAGTAATTTGATTTTGTCATTATTTTCCCATGTTCAAGCTAATTCTACATATTTATGGTCTGTTAATATAAACCGTATTATTGTCAATATTATCCAAGGTTGGAATGCTACGATAGCATAAGAATGAAGCTCATCACTTTATAGTTGGCCAGTTTTAGGCCATTATTGAAACGTTTTGTCTGTAACCTGCACATAAAATGATAAAACAACAGTTATTGTAGAATGACATCAGCTGTTTATGCGTCAGATCTCTCCGCAGCAGCAGAATCATCACAGACAATTGTCAGTTTGGATATGACCACATGTTTTACTTTTCTAGGTTGAGATGCAATGCAAGCGATCTATCGTGAAACAAGAGAATGTGATATGACTATGTGCGGCCATTTGATCCAAAATAAAAATGTGAACCTTTCTTTATCATCATATAGATGCAGACTTGCTGTCATTTCTGGGATGAACACATATTATGTTGCGACATATTTTTCAAAGGAATTGCAATAGGGCAGCGATGAGAAAACAGCCATTGTGCATCGCAACATTTGCGGACATAAAGCATATATTAATGTTACATAAATGTTCTCCAGATCTTATCCGATTCCACAGAGAAAATCGTTACTATAGCTATCAAAGACATTTTCCACAAAACAAAAATGGAAGCCTACGAATTAAAATAAATAAATTAAGGGAGACCAATTGCACTCCATCAAGTTAATTTATTAGTAGTAAATAAATCTTGATTTTACATATCCTAGCTCGAGACTTGATAACAAGGCACGATAACTCTTTTGATTTATTTAGAGATTTGTTTACTAATGACAGGAAGGTTTATACATCCTTTGGATTTGCTTGTACAACAGGACTGGAAAATGGGAGTTTAAGAGTTTTCGGCTCAGACAATTAATGGACACTAGTACTAAGACTAAAGTCATCTACCCGATTAAAAAGCAAGTTAAAAAAGTTGAGACACATTCTTGATCCTGTGGGGTTCTATGGACGTTTCCTTATTGACGTTCAAGAGTCGTGCGCGATTAAATAATGTCACAAGCATGTATATTTAAGATGAAGAGTGTGTATGAACAGATTCTCCAGGACGTAATTCACACCTCAATTGTATTTCATAATTTTTTCCCTAATACCAACATTTTGATCCGAAGGATGTATTTTAACACTCAATTGTTCATCACTATATCATCATTCATACTTATTTAACCCTCTTTTTAAGACATTAGAGATGCATTCTGGAATGTTCTGGAAATAATCTGATTGTCTCCTGTCACAGTATTTCATTTTAAGGTGATCTAGCAAATACGCACATTCACACGCAATCCTCACGCC